>CM074771.1:0-22413 GCA_037355735.1 Pseudo-nitzschia delicatissima
TTTGTTGGTGCGAATGATTCTAAACTTTCAACTTGTCACCGAACAAACTCGCCATCGTCGTCAAATAATCTTCTTCGGTATTGAAAGTCGACAAGGTAGTGCCTCAACAGACAGTGTATGCTACACATTCACGATCGAGAGCTGCAACCGAAGAATAAGTTTCGACTTCTGTTATCTGTTTGCAATTAGACTTGCGGAAGAACAGTACAAGACTCATACGTACGAAAGGGGATCTGTTAGTTCAAAGATCGACCCAACGAGGACAAATACATCACCGCCATGTCGTCTCTACGAAATGCCGTCAAGCGGATCGCTCACAAAGAGCGGTCGCAACCGCTAGATAGGCAGCATCTTGGTATTCTGGAAAAGAAAAAAGACTACAAGCAACGAGCCATCGATTACCACCGAAAAGAAGATCGAATCAAGGCCATGCAGCAAAAGGTTGCAATGAGGAATCCCGATGAATTTTACTTTGGGATGCACAACTCCAAAGTCGAAGACGGAAAACATCGATCCAGCGAGGATTATCGAGTTTTAGATCCCGAGTTGGTAAAAGTGATGAAGGACCAGGACCTGAGTTATGTTCGGATGCAAAAGCAAAAAGACCTGAAAAAGGCAGAAAAGTTGCAGGCCTCTCTTCATTTATTGGACGCGGACAACGAGGACGCCGTCGGTTCGAAACGAAAGCACACGATTTTTGTCAAGAGCAAAAAGGAGGCCCAAGAATTCGACGTTGCCCAACACTTTGATACCATTCCCGAATTCGAGGGAAGGGCCTTCAACCGGCTCCGCAAACGGGATATCGAAAAGCTTTCAAAAGACACCAACAAGGAACTCACCACGGAGGAATTGCACAAATTGAGAAAGAATGAACAAAGACTGGCAAAGAAACTCGCCAAGGCGAGAGCCGGTGCCTACCGCGAGATGGAATCACGGAGAGAACGCGCCGACAAAATGAGAACGGCCGAAGATCACCTGATTACCGAAAAACTGGTAGCCAGCAAGGGGAGAAAGCGCAAAATAAAAACGGGAGAGGACGGGAAACCCGCCCAGTACAAGTGGCGAAGAAAGCGTTTGAAGTAAACCAACTAGACTAAAATGATACGTATAATAGTACTTTTGGAATAATGAATTACTGGTCTATTAATCGGTTCACTATTTTACTGTGGTTTGCATTCACTACAATTGCCAACTTCTGCTAGATTCAATCTCAACATCAGGGAATTGAAGGATAACGCTACCGCCCAGACTTTCAGTAACACGTCGACCAAATACAGTACAATAATATTGCTCATCAATAATATGCGTCTACGGATGTTCTCGTCGTCGTCAACCCAATTCAATTAGCGCCTTCCTTGCGATAGCTTTTCATCCAACGCTGCCAATGAGTCGGAAAGAATCAGGAGAGATTGTTGGGTCTGGACAAAGGACTTGGATCTTCTCCTCTTGTGCTTATTCGTTCGTTTCCTTCGCTTCTTCTTTTTCAAACTAACTGCAGTAGGCACCGGTGGTGCTGAAGTGGGCGAAGATAATTGCGGAATTGCATTTATCTTGGCCTCTCTAAACTTGCTATACGTCGCGATTGCGCCCATGAGGTGTTCCAGTCGATCGGCATCATAATCACCTTGTTCGATCTTTCTTTGGATGTTGGCACTAATCTTGTCGTTGTATTCGTTCTTGACAGCCTTCGTCTTCTTCATTGCATTCATAGCTTGATTCAGTTCAGTTACTTGTCCCAGTAACGTCCTGACATGTTCATGAAGTTTCTGTTGTTTGTCGACTGGTTCATCGATTGGCTCAATCACGTTGGGATTCGGAGTAGCGTCTTCTGATACAATCGTGGGTTGGACGGAAACAACGGATTTTGTGGCAGTTTCGTCATCATCTTTCGTAATCTCGCCAGCTTGTTCTCCCTTGCTCACAGAACTTTCCCCAATTTCTTCGTCAGCTACGGTCTTGTTTGCTTCTACATTTACGTCGTCCGTATCATGTTTAAGCTCGATCATCAGTTCATTCACTAACTCATCCATCATCGAAAATAACTTGTTTTCTCCAGAATCGTAATTGTCTTCATCGGACCAGTAAGCATCTCCATCACCGTTGGACGACGATTCATTGCTACCAGATACCGAGTCTTCCTCCAAATCTGCTTTGATCTCGCTTGTCAACTTGTCCAATGAATCCAACAAACCGGATGTCGATCGAAACATTTCTGGAATAGAATCATCGGTATGATCGTCGCCATAATCGTCGCCGTAACCTCCGTTGGCATCGGAGATATTTGCGATTTCTTCAACCATTGCCGTCATTAACTTGGTGTACACTTGAATATCGGAAACCAGGGGAGACTCTTTGCTGCTCCCTCTCTGTTCCCGTATACTTCGGAGTGTTTCAATGTGTTCTTGGGGTGAGTAGGTGAGTACTGGTGGTACAAGTTCTCGTACAAGTTTGAAACGAGTATTCGCTATTGACGGCACTTTTTCCACGCCACAACGGTTTCACAACACGGTCGGAGAAGAAGAAAAAAGTTACGTAATTGAGAAAGTGTCTACGTTACAGCCTACGTAACATTTTGTACCACAAATGCACATCTGCGAACATCGGAAACACTGAACTATTTACGTGTTTTTACCACGCATTGTTTATTTTTTGTATGATGTGGAATGGGGAATTCACTGGCTGAGAATTTGAAAAATATGTTAACGTTCACGCGCGCAAGCACGCAAAGTATGCCTTCTACGGGCATCGCGCCAAAAATATTTATTGGAATTGAACCGTGGAACACAGTGCAGTGTCTCATTCGTAGAAGTACTGATTCAGTCCTTTCTCAATGACACCGAAAAAGGGGCGCGTTTTAACCATGTGGGAGTGAAATTCAATTCATCCTTCGATGCTCAGACGGCTTCGAACTCGTTAATGAGTACAACCAATGCCGGACTGCTGATCTCCCATTTTCTTTATCTTCGAACAACTACAGTAGCTTGTCTATCTTGTAAAAGCTTGAAGACTAACCATCACCAACACTATCGCAGTGAATTATCAAGAATATAGAAACTGAAGATCGAGATACCTCTTGAAAAATGCCAAAACGCAGACATCAATACGTTTCCGATGAAGACGAGGACGACGGTCATGGCGATCAACAGCCAATGTTTTCGCAACAATTTTCGCAACTAGCCCCCGAACAATCCCAAAGCGTGTTGCCAGAACGCCCTAGTGAACGTAACAACCTGGAAAAACTTACCCGTGAAGACCAAGAAAAGTATCTTTCTTCTCTTTCCCGGATGATTCTTTTCCGTGGCCTCGAAAAAGAACCCATCGATCGTCTCAAGGTCATCAAGGATGCCGGAATTCCACCCACGGCCCGCATCGGATCTGCGGCTTTCAACGAGGCCGAGCGTCGAATTCGAAACGTCTTTGGTTTTGAACTGGCTAGGATGCCCAAGTTCATGCATGATATGAAGGGAATTCCTCCCAGATTCAAGGATCGACACTACCTCATCAATCTGATCAACGATGACGAACAAGGCACTCACAGCAGGGCAATCCATTCCGTCCACGAAGGGTCATCGGTCGAAAAGGGATTTATCCTTTTGGTAAACGCCTTGATTTTTTGCAAGGGGGAGTGCAAGGCGAACTCGTCACGAAAGATATTGGGGAGCGATCTTTACCGCTACTTGCACAAGGTAGACGATGCGATTCCCGAAGAGCCACCGGCGCGGGGAACTTCCAGAGCCAAGGCGGGTGCTCAGTATCGCGTTCGTACAAAGGGAGAAGGTCTCACCCCGAACGTGGATGCCTTGCTGGAGCAATGTGTCAACTGGGATTATTTCATCAAGGAGAAAGCGACCGACGAGAATTCTCCCACACAAAATTTCGACGAGGATGAATTTTTGTATTCCATGGGACCTCGGTCGGTCATGGAAATCGGACGAAGACAAATTGTTTTCTTTTGCGCCTCGATTCTGGGGGAGGAACCCGATCCGTCGATGCTTCGAGAAATTGAGGACGATGTCAATAACAGCGAGGACACACAGGAGGATCTCGCGTTTATGGAAGCGGCCGAAGCCTCGTAGATGTCACACTTTTATTCCCACACATCGAAAGAGACTTTCTCTATTCACGATACGAGCATCAAGAGCACAGGCTCAGGGCAGTAAAGATTATCAAACATAATGATCGATTTCGATCTATTCACCATTTCAATAATGTAAATCCTTGTCCACGATTCAATGAAACGAATCAATTTATGTATTCTTTGTTTTCACTTTGATTGGCGAATATTCTTTCGATGGAACGGACACGAGTTTTCGTTCCGGTAGAATGATTCCCGTCAGCTCCCCACCATACACAGCCCCGGTATCCAATCCGGTTGCCCAGTTCCCTTCGTGCAGCTGCAATTTGCGTCTTGCATCATGACCAAATATGACGCGCTGGGGTCCCCTCCAAGCAGATGCCCACGTGACGGCTTCGTTACAAGATATTTCGGAAGAATCGCCCGAAGACTTAGAAGTGAGTACTTTCGCTTCGCCTCCCTTGCTGTTGTGGTATTCAAAACGAGTGAATTCTCCCTTTTCGTTGCATTTTGGGAGCAAGTCACGGATCGTGGTCATTGTCGGTATTTTCTGATCTTCAATTTCATAATGAGGTATCAGGCCAGCATGGACAATAAGCGTATCGACGTCTTCTCCTAACATGTCCCCTGGAATCAGAATTGTATATGGTAGCTCTGACAGCCAGTGGACATCATCGTCACAGAGCGTTACGTCACCATTCTTTACCCATTGATACGTCTCCTTTTTCAGACGCTTCGTATCTCCAAGAGCAGCTGCCAATGCCGCATCGTCATGGTTTCCACGAACCGAGAACCATCCTGGATTCAATCGGGTATGGCGAATGACTTTTGCCGACTGGGGCCCTTTGTTGCTTCGAACACGCAGCCAAAAAGCAAATTTGTTAGCATTGAAATACAAGTCTAATCACCTTCCAACCTCTTTCACATAACGTGTTTCGTTTCACCTACCAGAGATCGCCCACCAGTATGACATACTGGAATGGCATCGAGTCGTTTTCCTGTACAGCCTTTTCATGCAATTCTATGAGTTCGTCGTAACATCCATGAACATCCCCAATCACCATAATATTCTTTTGGATTTCATCTTTCGTGTCCGTTGTTGACTCTTCAGCCTCCGATAATTCTTCCAGACTTGCGTGAAGGATCGAAGGGAGAGGGATTTTCTTATTTTCTGCATAGAATCTATCGGCTTGCGTCCGAAAAGATCGTATGAAACCATCGCTGTCTGTGTTGATGTCTTCATCGACACTTGCGGATGCCAAAGGGGTATTGGAGAGGGCATGCCGTCGACCAGGATTCGTCGACCATTTGTTGAAACTTTCGAGCGGTGCGTTCCATCTAGTGCTGTCGGAATTGCCTTGCGCCCAGAAACAGAAAGCCGCTGTTGCTGATGGCATACCAATCATGATCAAGTTTCGGTGGGTGAAAAGGTGCCGATATCGCTGCATTTGGTTTTGCTCTGGGTGAAGTCAATGACAATGACATGTGATCGTAGTCGATGAACAAAACTCCGTCTGATGTGGGAATGATTTGACGTCAGTTTTGTTCCATTTCCCCCAAATTGCCCGCGCCTTCGGAATTTTCACCACATACCTACCTACCGTTTGACGGTACGGTACCAGAACCAGACTCCGTTTCCACCGTGGAAAAAATTAGCGAGCAACGACATCACCGTCTTCGTCATTCTCTAAAAATCTGAGATGAACGTTTGTTTTTCTGATGTTCTGTGACTTATTTCTATTTTCCTTGCACTCTCGATTCTCACATTCTCTCGTCGCGGAAAAGGTAGTTCGCCAGATACTGTCACAAGCAACGAGAATAACATCAGACCAGGTTCAGATCCGGATACGCTCCGCCTTCGTAACAACGATCGCATCCTAAGCACTCGACATCTTTTTCACAACGATGACAAGATATTCACGGAAATATGTGGTACTTTTTGCCACTTTAATTTTCAATCCATGCGATTGCCTCGTTGTTGTAAACCAGGGGGCTAAATCCACAACACAACTGTCGCTATATTATCAAGAAGAGAATGAAGTACCAATAACGTTCAATTATGAACTCGATACAGCATATGATTTCGAGACAGATGATATAGACGAAATTGTTCCTTCGATGGGAAACGGCGGTGTCGAATATGAAGGCAATCCATCGTATCATACGTTAGAACCTACATTTGATTTACTGGTTGATTGGACTCTGGATTTTGCGGATGCTGTCGACTTGGCCGGAGGAATGACACGGGTGTCGATCGGAGTTCAGTCGATGATATCCGAGGATTTTGTCTTCACAAGCCCAGAGATTGGCCCGGTTTCGAAAGACGATTATATTACTCTCATGAATTATTACCAATACAACGGGCTTGACCTGGGCTCGGCCATACCAGATCTAACTGTATCCTACGAGGGTTGGCACCAAGATCCGCATGATCCCTGGAGAATATGGGCGGTTGCACGATACTCGGGAACACATACGGGGGTTGCGAAGTTGCCTGGCTCGGGTTTGACGTTGAAACCCCTGAAAGACCCGAGCCAACAAAAGCGGTTTACAACAGGCCCCGAGTTGCAATCCTTCAAGTGGACGCCGAGCAAGAAATTAATATTTCAGACGGTGGGTTACATTGGCGACGAAATCACTGGCTCCGGACAAGGTCACGGATCTCTGCATGGTTTGATGGTCAGTATGGGATTGCCTCCACTTTATCTCGAGACAACAGAGTCTATACGGAGTGTCAAGTCATGGTTTTCGCAATTCCAGACAAGCGAAGACGCTCCTAAAATGAAATCACCGTACAGCCGTCTGCCTATATGGTGGCACCAACGAAAAGAATTTGACAATAATATTCAAAGGTAGCTCTACATTAGATTGCAATTAGACGAAAAAATACATCTTACTTCCACTTTTATTTGTCTTTCTAACTAGTACTTTGTGTCGCTTGTAGATTTCAAACCGATTTATTCTAGAGTGACGAAGAAATTCCAATTGCTAGCGCAACACGGTAAAGGCCGTCTTTGATCGAAAGATGCGATCTCTCAATTTTTCTTCACAAGCCATGAGCTCAAAGTGGTTTGTTTGGGGCTTATTTTGACCCGCTTTGCAGACTTCGCTTGGAGGTCTGCCTTGTCTTCTGACGGAGCTCGTTTGTTCTCGCTTGATTCAGAACATGGTTGTTCTGGTTTCGAAATATCGTTTACGGACGAATCACTGAATGACTCGACACTCGATAGCACAGAGCTGAATTGGGAGAGTATAGGGTCTTCATCCTTTTCTTCATCGTCTTCGTTCGTATCTGGATCGGATGCTTCCCGTTCGGCTTTGGCGTTACTAGAATGGGGTGTTACAGCCACTTGTCGTTCTCCCTTGGTGTGTGGTGATTCGAGTTGCTCCGATTCATTCGAGGGAGATGGACAGGGTTTTGCTTCTTGGATGATTCGATTGCGGAAATCATTCGATCGTTTATTGAAATTCAAATTTGTAAGAGGTGATCGTGACTTTTCGGAAGGAAGATCGGAGGATGATGGGCTATCGCTATCGCTGTTCTCATTCTTGTTTTGGTTGTTACTTTCTTCTTCGTCCGAATCCTCGTCTTCGCTATCCTTATCGCTGGAAGTTTCTTCGTTGGCTTTTGTTTTATCGTTGGACAGCAGAGGAGGAATTTTGATTCCAAAATTCTTTGCTTCCAATGCTTTTTTGTTGTCAACGCGGAATATGCTTCCACTCTGACCATGACTGGGAGACGAGCGACTATCTTTCGATTGTGACAATTTCGAACAGGTAGAGTCGTCTTGAGCAGCGACGCAAGTCCCGGTATCCGCACTATCTGAATCATCCGCTTTCGATTCTTGTTTCGGAGTTGATTTTTTGGTGCTGACTGCAGGATCGTCCAAAGGATGGCAGTGAGTGTCACCATCATCCTCGTTGATCCAAGGATGATCACAAGCCTGTCGAACCGTGTATCTTTTTCGCGCATCCAAACACAGCATGTTTTGAACAAGATCTTTCGCAGAGGGCATGGTCGACCAAATATGACTGTCTGATTCGTAGGGGACTTCAAAAGCCTTTGAGGATTCTTCCATATCTGGATCAAAAGGTGGCTTTCCCGTCAACAGGATGTAGAGGATCACACCCAGCGACCACATGTCAGCAGGCTTTCCGTAACGACCTTCGCCCGCCACGGTTTGGCGACGCTGGAGGACTTCCGGCGCAAAGTAGGCTGGCGTTCCGCAAAATGTCTTGAGTCCATCAGCCTTGACGATTTTCGCGAGACCAAAATCGGCAAGCTTGACATGAGTTGGAGACGAACAAAGTATATTCTCGGGCTTCAAATCTCTGTGTACAATGTTTGACTCGTTGTGAAGGTAGTCGACAGCAGACAATATTCGTCTCATCGTACGTCTGGCCTCGACCACAGTATATCGTTGTTTTTCGACAATCGAATCAAAAAGATCGCCTCCCTTTACAAGCTCCATCACTAGGTACATAGCCACACCGGGTCGAACAAAAACTTCTACCAACCGAACAATGTATGGATGATCGATGGACTTTAGCAGCTTGACTTCTCTTTCCATTATCGACGTGTTCCGCTGACCTCGAAGACTGATTATTTTTACAGCTCGTTCTTCTCCCGATTGACGATGAATCGCACGACGGACTTGCCCCGAGGTTCCATCCCCAAGAACCTCTCTCATGTCATAAAAGGTTTCAATCCGTTCCGCTGCCGGTATTTCTGGCTCACTCGGTGTTTGCTTTTCCTTTTTGTTGCTATTGTTGTAGTTCCTCGCAAAATGATAATTCATCGCACGCGGATTGACAATCGCTTTTCGTGGATTCGACTGAACGAGAATGAAGGAAAACTGCTGTCGTATCATTTCATTCACTCGGTGTGACTTTATTTTGTTGCGAATCGTAAACATATTGACCAAACAAATCTCGTCACCGGAATGTAGAATTCGTGTTTCTCCCTTTCGCAAAAGCGTCTGCTGGTTGATAAATGTCCCGTTTCCGGAATTGTCCTCGATGAAAATTTGGTTTCCGTTGCTTTGCTGAAAGATGCGACAGTGGCGATTGGATATCATGCTCTTGGCCCAATCCAGCGCCGAGAGTTCCTTCTTTGGGATATTGTCGTTTGGTGTAAACTGCGCCGTAACATCGCACTTATGACTTCTTCCAAGCCAATAGGATTCCTGTGTCGGCATCAATTCTATGGCGGCAAGTTTTGCCGTCGGGACACACGGTACGAGTCGACCATATGGTATTATCGGTGGAGGGCTCAGTGGTGTGTGACAGGAGGATTGAGTGGGCGTCATGTTCGAAGACTCGTCGGGTTGAGTAAGACCTGGTTGCGTAAGTTGTGTGAATTCCATTTGGCTTTGGGTTGGTTGCGATTCCTGATAAATCAATATAACAAGGAAAAGAGAATTGTACGTTAGTTGACAGAACTCCGAGACAAACTATCCGAAGAGAAATTTCACTGCAAAACATTTCCATATCTTGCGAATCGTTGAGAAAGAAATGCTTACCTCGAGTTGCTCCATGTCGAAGATATTGTTGTCGTGACCAGAATCCGGTCCTTCACTTCGCATTGAGACGAGAAGATCGTCTTCCGTAACTTGTTGTGACAACATGGTTCCTTGTACTTGTTGTCGATTGCTTTCGTTGTTGCGATATGGCACTGTCCAAGACAAATACTAATCTTCGCTCCTGTTACAAAGGTTCAAGTGTTAGTTACTGTTACGATGCAGCCGATGGTACAACAGTTGCTTCTCGATAGTGGAGAACAGATTTGTGAGCAAGGAACACTTTTGAAGAGGATTTCAAATTAAGCTAGATGCTCGTACGAATTACTTAGCGCGATGGGCGAATCAATCGATCGCATTGCTTCTCGTTTTTTCGTACCGGCGGATACGTACCGTGGCACGTAGTTATGAATTCAAAAACTTGAGACGTTACAATTATCCTCTTGTACTACTCAAGGGTTGAGGTTTAGGATTTCAATCGACACTTTTCCACGACTCGAAATCTACTCGAAGGCATAATTACTGTGGAGAGAGCGTTCAACGGATACCGAGCGCAGTCGCAAAGCCCTTATCACACCATACAGAAGATGAATTCTCCGTGAAATCGAGAGATGACAAGGCGATCTTTTCGTCCATCTCCAAATTTCCGGGACCCCGTGTTTCTCGCACCGATTCCAAGACTCTCTCAAACCAAAAAGACCGACGAGGCTTCAGACTCTAAAGAACATTGGACTCTTTGCAACACACTACTGATCGAATCTGTGAAAAAGTACTCTTGCTATTTGAAAAATGGACGCCAAAATTAGAAATGCCATCCCGGCAAACTTTGTCATGATCTCCGGTAGCGAAGACAAGCAAACATCGGCGGACGTCGGAAACGTCGGTACCTTTTCTCTTCCAGACCCCGCGGGAAAGGCCGGAGGTGCCTGTACTTCGACCCTCCTGAAAGTATTGAACGAGAACCGAGGACAACCGCTGAGCTGGATCGAACTCTTGCGACGAATGAGAAGTGTTCTCAAGCACAAGGGCTTTGACCAGGTGCCCCAGCTCTCGTCGAGTCGCATGATCGATGTCAGCGATCGATTCCAGATTGTCCCGCCAGAAGCAACAGGACGTCGACGAGTGAGTAATGACGCGAATCGAATCGATGTTGAAATCAATTATTTGTTTCCATTCGGATTCTTGCTGTCCCTGTCGGGCTATGGTCATCTGTACACAAGCACTAACCTTTCCCACAATTGATTCCCTCAATTGATTGTTTTCTATAGGCGGTTCTCATCGGCATCAACTACGAAGGACAACAGGGTCAGCTAAGTGGTTGTCATAACGATGCTTTGAACATCAAGAAGCATTTGATCAAGCACGAGGGATTCAAAGAAAAGGACATGTTGATTTTGATGGACGATGGTCGCCATCACCAGCCGACCAGGAAAAATATCTTGGAAGCCTTTGATCGGATTGTGGAGTACAGCAAACCAGGTGACGTTGTTTTCATTCATTACAGTGGTCACGGAGGACGTGTTCGTGATACCAGTGGTGACGAGGCCGATGGTTATGATGAGGTACGTACATCCTAGCACTTGTAGTGGGCTTGTGAATCCACGTATCGTTGTTACAACGAGCATTGCGCAAAACCTCTGACAAATCCTTTTTTCTGCCTTTTGTTTTGTCTTTCTTAGACCTTGATCCCGTTGGATTTCAAGCGGGCTGGCCAAATTTTGGATGACGATTTGTACAAACGTCTGGTGTTGAGAATGTCGAAAGATGTGACCGTCGTTGTGCTCATGGATTGTTGTCATTCAGGAACAGCTCTCGATTTGCCATACGAGATCAACGCAACACAATCGAAGATGACATTCAACAATGGATTCAACACGGGGCTGCTTGGCGGCGCTGCGGATGCCGCCATGTGCTGCTTTTGTGCCATGATGCTGCTTGGTGATTTGCTCGGCGACTAAAGCACCTCCCACCAGCAGTCAACGGAAAGAAGATTCTCATTGAAAAGTATCAGCTTAGTAGAACTTCAGATATTATCCAAAGAGTAATAATAGTAGGAAGAATACATCATCTTTAAAAATGCCAAGTGTTATTTCGATTCTTTTTGTAATTCGTCAATTCGTGGAAAAACAGGCATGACTCGTGACTCGTAATAGACCGCAGTAAAAACCTACGATGAAATTTTTAGGCTCGTGAACTGAAAAGATGACAACGGAATGTTCACGGCAGACTTCTTTTGTTCCGATTCGATGTTGTTGCGACACAAGTTCGACAGCATTCACATTCCACCTCAAGAGTATCAGAAGCAACAACAGCAATAATCGCACTTATTTTTCATTCATAGCTCCATCATGATTTGTATTGGAGGTGTTTGCGTTCCGTATTCGGCAGTTATACCGCTGATTATGCTGGGATTTAAATGGGTTTTCGCCAAACTCTACCAGTACGGGTTGCTCCCCGCTGCTTTAGCCGATCTTTTGAGTTTGAATTCCGCACCAAGCGACCAGAAGGAAACCTCATCCCCTGTCACAGACGATAAGCCGGTACGCAGAGGCAAATCTTCAAAGTGTTGTCCGACAAAGCCGGCTGTTGTGGTTGCATTGGAGTCGGAAGAGCAATTCGACGAGTTGATCAAGAAAAACGAAAAGGTGGTCCTAAAGTTCACTGCGGAGTGGTGTCAACCATGCAAAAAGATCCATCCATTCTATCAAGAGAAATGCAAAGAATACATTGATTATACTTTCCTGACAGTGGATGTGGACGAGTTTGATGAGATTTCCCAGAAGTATAACGTCGCGATGATGCCAACCTTTGTTGTGGTTCAGGGAACCTCCGTTGTTGGAACCTACAGCGGTTCTGGTGAACCTCAATTGGAAGAATTCCTACGAACAAATTTGCAATGATTCGCTGCGAAATATGCGGATGCTCTACTACGAAGTCACAACTGAAGGTGTTGCCTGGTATGAGGTATTACTTCTTGTTGAAAGTCGAGAAACTAAATTTAATGACGTTAATCCCCCGAACTACTAAAGAGTTATACAATCAAGAAGTCACTCGTTTGTTTTTCTAGTAGGGTTCTTTTTTATGCCCGTCACGATTTGAAAAATGCCACCGTGTCTCGCTTTCAGCTTGTTTGATGTCAATCGTCATTTGGGTCTATTTCTTTTTTTGTTCCTCCTCCATGTACTCGACGTATTCGTCAATCAAGACTGGCCACGCCGACAAACTTTCGTCGTATGTACTCAAGTCTTCGCATTCGTAGCAAAAGTCCAAGAAGCTGGTCCATTGGTCAAGGGTGATCCGTGAATACGATTTTTGGGTTTCCGTAAAAGTGCAAAAGGTTTCCAATCGTTCGTCTGGAATTCTGCCTTTCAGCACCATTTGCCACAATGCCACGACCATATCCTTGTCGAGTGTTCGATGCGTCCCCTGTCGATTGAACTGAAAGCAAAACTACGATGCAAATAATTGTTATGCCAAAGAAACATTTCGGTAAGAAAATAATACGAGAAGATGAACTCGAACGGAGCCAATGGGAAAAGTTCATGACGAGTTGTGTAATTCCATTTGCAATTTCACTTACTTTGTAAAAACTTTTAAACTCGTCTTGATCCAAAAATCCTGTATCCAATGACGGCAAAAATGCTTTGAACTTTTCAATGGAATCCAGTTGATGCTCGTAGCATCCGGTCATGAATTCGTCTTTGGAGATTTGAGCCGGCTTCTCTTTGCTACCCAGTTTCCAGAGCAAAACCAAAATTCGGATATCTGTTTCTGGATCAAGATCAAGCTTTTCACACAAAACGGCAATGCCGTCCATTTCCATTACGGTTGGATCTTCCTCATCAGCAAGCTCGGCAAAAAGATTTTCGGTCGCCGTTTCGTCGAACGGCATTTTGGATGAAGATTTGCGTTTCGTTTTTTTCGAGCTGCTACTAGACGACCCCCACATTCTCTTTCGTTTTGGGCTAGCCATATAAGAGCACACAGTCTCTTCAATTACGACGAGACTCGAACAGACACCAGTCGTCGAGGGCCTGTTACAATGCAATATTTTGGAGCCTTCGGCGGAGATAACGTAACTGCTAATAATATCAAATACCGTAATTAAAAAGAAGAATCGAGCACCGACTTCGCGTCTGCTTCATTCTCAATTCGATCAATTTCCCGTGTACTTTACGTACTACGCTTCCCGTAGAAGGTTCGGCATTCTCTCTCGGGAATGAGGACGTCGAAGAATGAAGCCATCGTGGGGAGTTCGGAGGCTTAGTCGAATGAATCGAATAAATCCGTCGTTTCGAAGATCCTCGAAGAAAAGACACGAAAGCATACGACGTGCAGTCGTGCGTCAATTTTATTGGAAGTTACACGCGACTCTTTTGGATTTGGTGCTGTCACATGAGAAAGAAGTCTCAAGTCATAAAAAAATTGATTCATTCAGAAACTGAATCAAAAACAAGCATCAAAATTAATTATCCGAAGACAAGGTTGACACCGAAAAGGACAACTGACAAATAACAGAAAACTTAACAAGAATGTACGGAAGACAACAAAGACAATATCAAAGAGGTGGCGGAATGCCAGGTCGCCAAATCGCTCTTCCCGAGCCAGGCGATGTAGGGCAAATGGTGTTGAGCGGGGCAAAGACTTTTGCCAAAAATCACAAGGTTGTCACGGGAAGTTATCTCTTGGGGATTCTTGTGATCTTATTGATTGGAAGTGGTACCAAGTTGAACTACGATCAACGACGTGAATACAACGCTATTATGAATACCATTGATGTCCAAGCCGAATACCAAGCTTCCGAAGATTTTTGGAGGGCCGACCAGGCTTACAAAGCTACGAAAGGGTGGTTTTCGTGTGACAGTCTATGCCAACGAAACAAACAAAAAATGGAAGACGCAAAGTATCGTTTGAACTTAGTTCGAGAAGAGGGAAATGCGAGAATGTCGGATGCCAAATCTGTCGCTGGTTTGTTCTCGGAAGTTGGCGTGGGAGAAGTTCAGGATTCGTTCTGGTCGTATTTCACTTCGGGCAAACGATTTGCCAAACGCCAATCCATGTGGGACGCAATGTTCATGGGGATGCGATCGATGGGACGGGATGAAAGTTTTATAGAGTATTCGTTGAAGGTGCTCATGGTAAGTTCAAAAATTGATATCTGTTTTCGTGGTCCGTCTTGGACTCGTCATACGATATTATCCTGTGCTTGAAAACTTACTCAATTTTTCATCGTTTCTTGATTATTCACCCGCAACAGCAAGTACTTATGAACTTTTCTGCTGGACTTGTCATGGCTCTTGTCATGTTCGTGGTCGGGCTGTGGTCGATTGTGAGATCTTACCAGCGCTGGTAAGATCTCACAATCGACCACAGCCCGACCACGAACATGACAAGAGCCATGACAAGTCCAGCAGAAAAGTTCATAAGTACTTGCTGTTGCGGGTGAATAATCAAGAAACGATGAAAAATTGAGTAAGTTTTCAAGCACAGGATAATATCGTATGACGAGTCCAAGACGGACCACGAAAACAGATATCAATTTTTGAACTTACCATGAGCACCTTCAACGAATACTCTATAAAACTTTCATCCCGTCCCATCGATCGCATCCCCATGAACATTGCGTCCCACATGGATTGGCGTTTGGCAAATCGTTTGCCCGAAGTGAAATACGACCAGAACGAATCCTGAACTTCTCCCACGCCAACTTCCGAGAACAAACCAGCGACAGATTTGGCATCCGACATTCTCGCATTTCCCTCTTCTCGAACTAAGTTCAAACGATACTTTGCGTCTTCCATTTTTTGTTTGTTTCGTTGGCATAGACTGTCACACGAAAACCACCCTTTCGTAGCTTTGTAAGCCTGGTCGGCCTCCAAAAATCTTCGGAAGCTTGGTATTCGGCTTGGACATCAATGGTATTCATAATAGCGTTGTATTCACGTCGTTGATCGTAGTTTCAACTTGGTACCACTTCCAATCAATTAAGATCACAAGAATCCCCAAGAGAGATAACTTCCCGTGACAACCTTGTGATTTTTGGCAAAAGTCTTTGCCCCGCTCAACACCATTGCCCTACATCGCCTGGCTCGGGAAGAGCGATTTGGCGACCTGGCATTCCGCCACCTCTTTGATATTGTCTTTGTTGTCTTCCGTACATTCTTGTTAAGTTTTCTGTTATTTGTCAGTTGTCCTTTTCGGTGTCAACCTTGTCTTCGGATAATTAATTTTGATGCTTGTTTTTGATTCAGTTTCTGAATGAATCAATTTTTTTATGACTTGAGACTTCTTTCTCATGTGACAGCACCAAATCCAAAAGAGTCGCGTGTAAACTTCCAATAAAATTGACGCACGACTGCACGTCGTATGCTTTCGTGTCTTTTCTTCGAGGATCTTCGAAACGACGGATTTATTCGATTCATTCCGACTAAGCCTCCGAACTCCCCACGATGGCTTCATTCTTCGACGTCCTCATTCCCGAGAGAGAATGCCGAACCTTCTACGGGAAGCGTAGTACGTAAAGTACACGGGAAATTGATCGAATTGAGAATGAAGCAGACGCGAAGTCGGTGCTCGATTCTTCTTTTTAATTACGGTATTTGATATTATTAGCAGTTACGTTATCTCCGCCGAAGGCTCCAAAATATTGCATTGTAACAGGCCCTCGACGACTGGTGTCTGTTCGAGTCTCGTCGTAATTGAAGAGACTGTGTGCTCTTATATGGCTAGCCCAAAACGAAAGAGAATGTGGGGGTCGTCTAGTAGCAGCTCGAAAAAACGAAACGCAAATCTTCATCCAAAATGCCGTTCGACGAAACGGCGACCGAAAATCTTTTTGCCGAGCTTGCTGATGAGGAAGATCCAACCGTAATGGAAATGGACGGCATTGCCGTTTTGTGTGAAAAGCTTGATCTTGATCCAGAAACAGATATCCGAATTTTGGTTTTGCTCTGGAAACTGGGTAGCAAAGAGAAGCCGGCTCAAATCTCCAAAGACGAATTCATGACCGGATGCCTACGAGCATCAACTGGATTCCATTGAAAAGTTCAAAGCATTTTTGCCGTCATTGGATACAGGATTTTTGGATCAAGACGAGTTTAAAAAGTTTTTACAAAGTAAGTGAAATTGCAAATGGAATTACACAACTCGTCATGAACTTTTCCCATTGGCTCCGTTCGAGTTCATCTCTTCTCGTAATTATTTTCTTACCGAAATGTTTCTTTGGCATAACAATTATTTGCATCGTAGTTTTGCTTTCAGTTCAATCGACAGGGGACGCATCGAACACTCGACAAGGATATGGTCGTGGCATTGTGGCAAATGGTGCTGAAAGGCAGAATTCCAGACGAACGATTGGAAACCTTTTGCACTTTTACGGAAACCCAAAAATCGTATTCACGGATCACCCTTGACCAATGGACCAGCTTCTTGGACTTTTGCTACGAATGCGAAGACTTGAGTACATACGACGAAAGTTTGTCGGCGTGGCCAGTCTTGATTGACGGAATACGTCGAGTACATGGAGGAGGAACAAAAAAAGAAATAGACCCAAATGACGATTGACATCAAACAAGCCTGAAAGCGAGACACGGTGGCATTTTTCAAATCGTGACGGGCATAAAAAAGAACCCTACTAGAAAACACAAACGAGTGACTTCTTGATTGTATAACTCTTTAGTAGTTCGGGGATTAACGTCATTAAATTTAGTTTCTCGACTTTCAACAAGAAGTAATACCTCATACCAGGCAACACCTTCAGTTGTGACTTCGTAGTAGAGCATCCGCATATTTCGCAGCGAATCATTGCAAATTTGTTCGTAGGAATTCTTCCAATTGAGGTTCACCAGAACCGCTGTAGGTTCCAACAACGGAGGTTCCCTGAACCACAACAAAGGTTGGCATCATCGCGACGTTTATACTTCTGGGAAAATCTCATCAAACTCGTCCACATCCACTGTCAGGAAAGTATAATCAATGTATTCTTTGCATTTCTCTTGATAGAATGGATGGATCTTTTTGCATGGTTGACACCACTCCGCAGTGAACTTTAGGACCACCTTTTCGTTTTTCTTGATCAACTCGTCGAATTGCTCTTCCGACTTCCAATGCAACCACAACAGCCGGCTTTGTCGGACAACACTTTGAAGATTTGCCTCTGCGTACCGGCTTATCGTCTGTGACAGGGGATGAGGTTTCCTTCTGGTCGCTTGGTGCGGAATTCAAACTCAAAAGATCGGCTAAAGCAGCGGGGAGCAACCCGTACTGGTAGAGTTTGGCGAAAACCCATTTAAATCCCAGCATAATCAGCGGTATAACTGCCGAATACGGAACGCAAACACCTCCAATACAAATCATGATGGAGCTATGAATGAAAAATAAGTGCGATTATTGCTGTTGTTGCTTCTGATACTCTTGAGGTGGAATGTGAATGCTGTCGAACTTGTGTCGCAACAACATCGAATCGGAACAAAAGAAGTCTGCCGTGAACATTCCGTTGTCATCTTTTCAGTTCACGAGCCTAAAAATTTCATCGTAGGTTTTTACTGCGGTCTATTACGAGTCACGAGTCATGCCTGTTTTTCCACGAATTGACGAATTACAAAAAGAATCGAAATAACACTTGGCATTTTTAAAGATGATGTATTCTTCCTACTATTATTACTCTTTGGATAATATCTGAAGTTCTACTAAGCTGATACTTTTCAATGAGAATCTTCTTTCCGTTGACTGCTGGTGGGAGGTGCTTTAGTCGCCGAGCAAATCACCAAGCAGCATCATGGCACAAAAGCAGCACATGGCGGCATCCGCAGCGCCGCCAAGCAGCCCCGTGTTGAATCCATTGTTGAATGTCATCTTCGATTGTGTTGCGTTGATCTCGTATTGGCAAATCGAGAGCTGTTCCTGAATGACAACAATCCATGAGCACAACGACGGTCACATCTTTCGAACATTCTCAACACCAGACGTTTGTACAAATCGTCATCCAAAATTTGGCCAGCCCGCTTGAAATCCAACGGGATCAAGGTCTAAGAAAGACAAAACAAAAGGCAGAAAAAGGATTTGTCAGAGGTTTTGCGCAATGCTCGTTGTAACAACGATACGTGGATTCACAAGCCCACTACAAGTGCTAGGATGTACGTACCTCATCATAACCATCGGCCTCGTCACCACTGGTATCACGAACACGTCCTCCGTGACCACTGTAATGAATGAAAACAACGTCACCTGGTTTGCTTGTACTCCACAATCCGATCAAAGGCTTCCAAGATATTTTTCCTGGTCGGCTGGTGATGGCGACCATCGTCCATCAAAATCAACATGTCCTTTTCTTTGAATCCCTCGTGCTTGATCAAATGCTTCTTGATGTTCAAAGCATCGTTATGACAACCACTTAGCTGACCCTGTTGTCCTTCGTAGTTGATGCCGATGAGAACCGCCTATAGAAAACAATCAATTGAGGGAATCAATTGTGGGAAAGGTTAGTGCTTGTGTACAGATGACCATAGCCCGACAGGGACAGCAAGAATCCGAATGGAAACAAATAATTGATTTCAACATCGATTCGATTCGCGTCATTACTCACTCGTCGACGTCCTGTTGCTTCTGGCGGGACAATCTGGAATCGATCGCTGACATCGATCATGCGACTCGACGAGAGCTGGGGCACCTGGTCAAAGCCCTTGTGCTTGAGAACACTTCTCATTCGTCGCAAGAGTTCGATCCAGCTCAGCGGTTGTCCTCGGTTCTCGTTCAATACTTTCAGGAGGGTCGAAGTACAGGCACCTCCGGCCTTTCCCGCGGGGTCTGGAAGAGAAAAGGTACCGACGTTTCCGACGTCCGCCGATGTTTGCTTGTCTTCGCTACCGGAGATCATGACAAAGTTTGCCGGGATGGCATTTCTAATTTTGGCGTCCATTTTTCAAATAGCAAGAGTACTTTTTCACAGATTCGATCAGTAGTGTGTTGCAAAGAGTCCAATGTTCTTTAGAGTCTGAAGCCTCGTCGGTCTTTTTGGTTTGAGAGAGTCTTGGAATCGGTGCGAGAAACACGGGGTCCCGGAAATTTGGAGATGGACGAAAAGATCGCCTTGTCATCTCTCGATTTCACGGAGAATTCATCTTCTGTATGGTGTGATAAGGGCTTTGCGACTGCGCTCGGTATCCGTTGAACGCTCTCTCCACAGTAATTATGCCTTCGAGTAGATTTCGAGTCGTGGAAAAGTGTCGATTGAAATCCTAAACCTCAACCCTTGAGTAGTACAAGAGGATAATTGTAACGTCTCAAGTTTTTGAATTCATAACTACGTGCCACGGTACGTATCCGCCGGTACGAAAAAACGAGAAGCAATGCGATCGATTGATTCGCCCATCGCGCTAAGTAATTCGTACGAGCATCTAGCTTAATTTGAAATCCTCTTCAAAAGTGTTCCTTGCTCACAAATCTGTTCTCCACTATCGAGAAGCAACTGTTGTACCATCGGCTGCATCGTAACAGTAACTAACACTTGAACCTTTGTAACAGGAGCGAAGATTAGTATTTGTCTTGGACAGTGCCATATCGCAACAACGAAAGCAATCGACAACAAGTACAAGGAACCATGTTGTCACAACAAGTTACGGAAGACGATCTTCTCGTCTCAATGCGAAGTGAAGGACCGGATTCTGGTCACGACAACAATATCTTCGACATGGAGCAACTCGAGGTAAGCATTTCTTTCTCAACGATTCGCAAGATATGGAAATGTTTTGCAGTGAAATTTCTCTTCGGATAGTTTGTCTCGGAGTTCTGTCAACTAACGTACAATTCTCTTTCCTTGTTATATTGATTTATCAGGAATCGCAACCAACCCAAAGCCAAATGGAATTCACACAACTTACGCAACCAGGTCTTACTCAACCCGACGAGTCTTCGAACATGACGCCCACTCAATCCTCCTGTCACACACCACTGAGCCCTCCACCGATAATACCATATGGTCGACTCGTACCGTGTGTCCCGACGGCAAAACTTGCCGCCATAGAATTGATGCCGACACAGGAATCCTATTGGCTTGGAAGAAGTCATAAGTGCGATGTTACGGCGCAGTTTACACCAAACGACAATATCCCAAAGAAGGAACTCTCGGCGCTGGATTGGGCCAAGAGCATGATATCCAATCGCCACTGTCGCATCTTTCAGCAAAGCAACGGAAACCAAATTTTCATCGAGGACAATTCCGGAAACGGGACATTTATCAACCAGCAGACGCTTTTGCGAAAGGGAGAAACACGAATTCTACATTCCGGTGACGAGATTTGTTTGGTCAATATGTTTACGATTCGCAACAAAATAAAGTCACACCGAGTGAATGAAATGATACGACAGCAGTTTTCCTTCATTCTCGTTCAGTCGAATCCACGAAAAGCGATTGTCAATCCGCGTGCGATGAATTATCATTTTGCGAGGAACTACAACAATAGCAACAAAAAGGAAAAGCAAACACCGAGTGAGCCAGAAATACCGGCAGCGGAACGGATTGAAACCTTTTATGACATGAGAGAGGTTCTTGGGGATGGAACCTCGGGGCAAGTCCGTCGTGCGATTCATCGTCAATCGGGAGAAGAACGAGCTGTAAAAATAATCAGTCTTCGAGGTCAGCGGAACACGTCGATAATGGAAAGAGAAGTCAAGCTGCTAAAGTCCATCGATCATCCATACATTGTTCGGTTGGTAGAAGTTTTTGTTCGACCCGGTGTGGCTATGTACCTAGTGATGGAGCTTGTAAAGGGAGGCGATCTTTTTGATTCGATTGTCGAAAAACAACGATATACTGTGGTCGAGGCCAGACGTACGATGAGACGAATATTGTCTGCTGTCGACTACCTTCACAACGAGTCAAACATTGTACACAGAGATTTGAAGCCCGAGAATATACTTTGTTCGTCTCCAACTCATGTCAAGCTTGCCGATTTTGGTCTCGCGAAAATCGTCAAGGCTGATGGACTCAAGACATTTTGCGGAACGCCAGCCTACTTTGCGCCGGAAGTCCTCCAGCGTCGCCAAACCGTGGCGGGCGAAGGTCGTTACGGAAAGCCTGCTGACATGTGGTCGCTGGGTGTGATCCTCTACATCCTGTTGACGGGAAAGCCACCTTTTGATCCAGATATGGAAGAATCCTCAAAGGCTTTTGAAGTCCCCTACGAATCAGACAGTCATATTTGGTCGACCATGCCCTCTGCGAAAGATCTTGTTCAAAACATGCTGTGTTTGGATGCGCGAAAAAGATACACGGTTCGACAGGCTTGTGATCATCCTTGGATCAACGAGGATGATGGTGACACTCACTGCCATCCTTTGGACGATCCTGCAGTCAGCACCAAAAAATCAACTCCGAAACAAGAATCGAAAGCGGATGATTCAGATAGTGCGGATACCGGGACTTGCGTCGCTGCTCAAGACGACTCTACCTGTTCGAAATTGTCACAATCGAAAGATAGTCGCTCGTCTCCCAGTCATGGTCAGAGTGGAAGCATATTCCGCGTTGACAACAAAAAAGCATTGGAAGCAAAGAATTTTGGAATCAAAATTCCTCCTCTGCTGTCCAACGATAAAACAAAAGCCAACGAAGAAACTTCCAGCGATAAGGATAGCGAAGACGAGGATTCGGACGAAGAAGAAAGTAACAACCAAAACAAGAATGAGAACAGCGATAGCGATAGCCCATCATCCTCCGATCTTCCTTCCGAAAAGTCACGATCACCTCTTACAAATTTGAATTTCAATAAACGATCGAATGATTTCCGCAATCGAATCATCCAAGAAGCAAAACCCTGTCCATCT
>CM074771.1:3022913-3380540 GCA_037355735.1 Pseudo-nitzschia delicatissima
CAATTTTTAAATTTATTCACTTCCTTTTGTGCCAGGATGCCCTTCTATAAGTACTTAATGAGGGTGGATCAATCGTATTTGTAAAATGGATGTGGTTGAAGCAGCGAATAGGGATCAAGAGCAGTGCCAAAGGTCCATTTTGAGAAAAATGTTGATTTTCTGCACAAAAATAGTGATAGATCGATCAATTTTGAATCTATCTCGCTTCCTTTTCTTCGGGTCGTCATTATATCAGTAGGTAATGAGATTGAATCAACATCGTAGAGTAGAATGCCGTCGTCTTGTCAGCGAATGGGGTCGTGAACGGTGCCTAACTTCCATTTTGAGATATTGTTGATTTTTTGGCACAAAAATGGTGATAGGTATGCCAATTTTCAATGTATCTCACTTCCTTCTCTTTCAGGTTGACCTTCTATGAATAGATAATGAGGGGAGATCAATCGTTTTTGAAAAATGGATGTGGTTGAAGCAGCGAATTGGGTCGAGAACAGTGCCCTTGGGCTAGCGCAGGCTTTTTGTGGACGTTTCTGGCTGTAACTTTGCTTCTAGAGATAGGAATTTAGTTCTTGAAATTTGTAAATCCATCTCCTGTGCACAGGGAAGCTTTCGGTAACTTTTGTGGAAAAATTCGGATGGAATTGACTCAGTCGCCGTTGGAATATTGGTTTTTGGTACCTCCCATTTCCCCCTTACGCTTAGTGCAGGCTGTTTGTGGCTGAAACTTTGCTTCTTGGGCTACTTGAGTAACCAATCCAAACTTAAAATCTATCTTCATGTACCATGGAAGCTTTTCGTTGAATTTTCGGAAGAATTTGGACAGAATTGTTCCCAACAAAAAATTTGAACTCATGATAACACAGTTCACATTCACACGTAGATTCTGTGTGTTATTCATATCATTGCATTGGAATTCGTCTTTCGCGTTTCTTGCTCTCTTCGTTCTTTTACATTGGACCAATTCATTTTCGTTCATTCATTCATTCGTTCGTTTTCTGTTTTTTGTTGTTGTTGCCGCATTCTTCCTCTGCTTCGACGACTTGACCAAAATACGCATTGGCGGGCGTAATGTACTCGTGTTTCTCCGTGGAGGTGGCATAAAAAATGAGCGAATACCGTTCTCCCTCGTAACTGGAAACCCAGTGGGGATATCGTCCGTCGCATTTCGAGAGGTGGTTGTGGGTCTGAATGTGGGCTACCGTGAAAGCATCGGCTTCCACACAGACGTCACCTCCATTCTGGAATTCGCCCAAACTCAGACCATAAAAGGGCCCCGTGTTTTGTTTGTCAATGTGCGGGCTTCCCACAAAATTATACGTGACCGCTAGCGCCGAAAATCGTTTCATAAATTCCGGATCGTGGGGTTTGATCAGCTCGAGTGTTTTCAGAGCCAAATCCCACAAGGACCTATGCTTTTCTGTTTTGTATAAGGCTTTGGTGGCACGACGGCTAAGTGTGCCCTGCTCTTTTTGTTTTACTTCTTCCTCCGTGGGTGCTCTTAGAATCAAATAACTCGTAGCCTTGATACTGGGACGGGTGTTGACCTTTCCTTGGATTTTTCTCCACAAATAGAGTTCCTCCAAGAGTTGTTCGCGCAGGCTTGCCGGAAGAGGTGTCCCGCCTTGTACTTTGATGTGTTTGCGCATTGGCAAGTTGCCATTATTATTGATATTGTTTGGATCGGATCTTTCGTCATAGTGCTTTAGCAACAAGTCCATTAATGATTTTCGGTCCAACAAATCCATGTCCTTGTAGGATTCTCCAAAATCGTTTACCAATCGTTGCCGTAGATTCGAGGTCGGCCAGGGTTCCAACTGGGATTGCAACAAGGTCGCATCTCTCACTGCCGGAGATTTCTCCCGAGTCGTAACCGTAGTACTTGATTCCAAAACTTTTGTTTTTCTTGCTTGTTGGAAAATCGTACCTTCATGCGCTTGGCGTGTCCCTGCCGACAGGCCAATCCAAAGGCGCAAGGAGAGACCCCGTCGTCGACAATTTCACCTTCCGGAGGATGATAGAACCGACAGGGGGGATTCCGAGGATTGCAGGCTCCGAATTTCATCAAGAAACAACAAGTTCCTTTTTTCTTTAATTCTTCGGCGGCTTGTTGTTGTTTGTCACTACTAGTTGTCGCTTCGTTGGTGACAGCATCGGTTGACATCGTTGCATCGTTCATTGTCGTTGGAATGACGACGCAAACATCTTCTAGTTGGGAGTCACTCATCTTTATTCTGTGCTCTAGTGGGTTCGATGAGTAGTGCAGCGTTTCCGAATACAAAGTATATATCAGTTGGAATCATGCTTCGAAACGAACATGAAGCATCAACATTAATAACAACATCGAATTAGAAACAACACAACAACATCCAAAACATTCAATCACTGGTTACAAGCAGATACCATTGGAATTGATCTTGGGATTTTTTTTGAATCGTGGCAGGACTCACCAAGCTATCTTTATTTTCCCATTGTGTGCGTCATTGATCAAAATCATGAACGAAAGATATTTTGATGAGCATTTTGCTTGTAGTTCTGAAAGAGGTGCCAAAGACCATCGCAGAACACAACAATACATAGTTCACTTCGACGAAGAGGCATTGCTGACAACATGACGAGACTTTGTTCCTTCACGCCAATTGGCCTCGTCTGCCTTTTGAGTTGCCATGTTCGCAACGGGATTTTCGATTGATGCGAAAAAGATTCGCGCCATTTCCTTCGATGTGACGGGAACACTATTGGCGACCAAGGAACCCGTCGTCAAGAGTTATTGTGATGCGGCCGTCTGGGCCAAGCTCCCGGATCCTCCCAGTCAGGATGAGCTCAAGAAAGCCTTCAAGATTGCTTTCAAGGAGAGAAGCATCGAGAGTCCGTGTTTTGGAGGATGTGGAAGGAATTTCCGGCAGAGAGTGGTGGCAGACCACCATCCAAAGTGTTTTGCATCATTGCGGTCGGGACGAGTACACAAAAGGACGAATTCGATCGCTACTTTCGCAGGGTCTATCAAGCATTTTGGATCTCCTGCTGGGTACATGGTGTTGGAAGATGCGGCAGTCTCTGTTAAAGTCGATCGAAGATGTCGATTCCAATTTGCTCTTGGGCATTACGTCCAACACTCCGATTCGGCACATGGAATCCGTCCTTCCCATGCTGGATAGTTTTCACGACAAGTTTTCGTGGTTCACCTGTTCGCAGGAGGTGGGATTTCGAAAAAGCCCTCGAAAGAAATCTTTGACGATGCCTTGGAAAAGGCCAAGTTTTGGCTGGACGACGAAAATCTCCAACCCGACTCCATCTTGCACATTGGAGATTCCTATACCTGTGATTATTGCGGTGCCAAAGCTTATGGATTCCAGGCGTTGTTGTTGGATAGAAGCGAGAATCCTTTGGTCACGGCGTACCAGGATTGGTTGGAGGCGCCCGATTACGAGGGAAAGAGTTTGGAGGATGTCCAGGAAAACACCATTACCAGCCTCGAAGGAGGTTGCGGAACTCTTGCTACCAAGCAAACAACTGCAATAAGACGTGTAGCAACAAAAAGAACAACTAAAAGGCGGAGCAATCGAATGGATACTAATGAAACAAAAGGAGCAAAGTTTACACTCTTGAGACTTGCGCGCGCGACGATTTGAATACCTAAGAATCTTCCGCAGCAGTCTTCCAGATAGATGATGACCTTACAAACAAGCGCAATAACGTCAGCAATCATGACTCTCCCACGGCGTCGATGAAATATTGTGGTTCGCTGTGAAAGTTCGAACCAACTTGTGAGACATGTTTGGATATGGGTCCATCCTCGACAGATAGTCTTTTGTTGTCATGGAGGAATTGGTTGATTCTTTTGAAGAACTCGTTGTTGTTGTTGCACACACAAAGCTTGGGAGCCATGGTAGAATAAATCCAATATACCACAATCCATATCTCGATGCAACTATTTTTGGATTCGTTGCCGAATCTATCTGTTTCGGGAGACAACTCGTTGGTTTTTGCAGCATTCTGTCACGAAGAAATAATGGTGAATCATCTCAGCACCTCGACAATTGGGGAGAGCTCGTCAACTGAGAAAGCTCAATAAATAACCTCTTATAGTAGTGTAGTACTAGCACCAAATACGAAATAAATAGAAAGATAAATTTACTACAATCTAGAGAATCATCTTTCTTCTCTGATCTTCATGTTTTCTCAACGAAATTAGAGGAAGAAGGTACGATTTTTCATTGCCGGGCGATGGCCAGATCAAATACCCTCAATGAATCACGGCCATGGAAAATTAGAGGCGACAAGCTGTCAAAGCAATCTACAAAAGAAGAAATTTGCACAAATGTTTTGGGCGAACTAGTCGAACAGCGTTCCTCGTGTTTCCCACCCTAACCTTAGCACTTTGAAGACGGAGAAGATGGACGCCACGGATTACGTCATCGCACAATGACAGACTCCATATGCATTATCCAATCAGATTCTCCGGAAAATAGAACAGTTGTAGAGAAGGTGTTCAGCGTGTGGACTACAATACGCGCGTTGTTCCAACAACCGCGCAAGATGAGACCGATCCACGGCTATCACTCGTAAAGACGAGAAGAACCTGTCGCAAGACGAGACTGACCTTTGGCTATCTGGGACCTCGTGTCACATAGTGAAAAGACGCGCACCGCCACAAAATACCGATTTCTTCAAGAAATCGAACAGATTGTCCGATTCTGTCATTTTTCGTGCCTATAATTCCCGTCGTTGAGGTTTTCTTCTTGATCTCATTAAAATTCACATAGCTCTGAATTCCATCTATCTCTTGTTGGAATACAAAGCAGAACCCCAAATTGTCTCTGAATCTCATCTTATTCAAGACAACGTGAAAACATCCTTGCACAAGACCTAATTGGATCAGCTTCTACTGAATCTACAAGGAACGCAAGAAAAGACTTTTATATTCGTGACACCAATTATTTTTCGTCGACAAAGACAACGTCATTATGATGAGAAATATCCTCTTGGTCATTTGCCTCTTTTTGGCAGCATCGATCAATGTTCATGCGGCTGGAGAGGGCAGATGTTTTGCCAACACGAAACTCACGTGTCCCAACTCTGTCGACTGTCCCGAATCGGGATTTTCGTACGTTTCGGATTGTTATGATTGCGAGGGCAACCTCAACACGTACAATGCCGGAAAACAGTGCTTTGACCGCAAGATTTTCAATGCCAAGGACAATCCGAGTCCCAACTACCTCTGGCGTGATATTGTCGGTATGATTGTCTGGTTTTTCGCCGCCGGAGTCGCCACGGCATGTGGTGTCGGTGGAGGAGGAATCTACGTTCCTCTGGGAATTATTCTCATTAATTTTGCTCCCAAGCCATCTTCTGGTTTGTCGCAGTGCAGTATTTTCGGTGCCTCTTTGGGAGGACTTTTGCTGAACTTGCGAAATATGCACCCCTACAGTGCCAAAATCGAAAAGACGGGAGCCCTCGGAGCCGAGGCCGAACGTGCCGAGGCGGATGTTCCTACCAACGAGGAAGAAGATTTGAGCACGGACACTACCAAGATTTACACTCGTCCCTTGATTGATTACGACATGGCCCTGTTTTTGGCACCCATGGAAATGGCCGGTGCCGTTTTGGGAGTTGTCATCCAGACGGTTCTTCCCAACTGGCTCTATTTGTTTATTGCCGCCATCATTTTGGGCTTTACCGCCCGCAAAACCTACCTCAAATGGTGGAGCACCCGTGCCAAGGAAATGGCCAAGGCTGCCGCAATGGAATCCGATGCGACGTCCCAAGAAGAAGTCGCACTCACGGCTGCCCCCGAGACCAAAACCGATCCCGAAGCACCCTGCCCAGGCTCCCTCCTCCGAGGGTGTCGAGGTCAAGGCCGAAGATGTCCCCGCCATGGAAGAAGCAAGCACCGACGACGATGGTGTGGCCGATGATAGCCACGACGACGAAGTTGTCATGGACGACGAAAAAATGGCCAAGAGACAATATTTCTTGGAACGCGATGCCCGTCAATACCCCAAGGAAAAGCTTATTTGCTTTGCCATATTGTGGGCTGGTTTGACCATTTTGACCTTTATGAAGGGAGGAAAGGGTGTCGATTCCTGGGTTGGCATTGACTGTACTAGCCCATGGTACGGTGTCTTGATCGGAGTCCAGTTTTTGTGGACCTTTGGATTTGCCGCCTTTTTTGCCATGAAGGTCCTGAAAGAAACGACCGAAAAGAAGGCCTGTGGATACCCCTTCCACGAACAGGACGTCTTGTGGGATTTCTCCAAGACGAAATTTTACTCGTTTTTCACCTTTGTCGCAGGTATTGTTGCCGGTCTCATTGGAATTGGTGGAGGTATGGTTTTGGGACCATTGATGCTTGTCATGGGAATTTACCCCCGTGTTTCGACCGCGACCTACCGCCACGATGATTGTCCTGACCTCGAGTGGTGTTGCCATTTCGTACGTGACCTCGGGATTGGTCCCATGGGAATATGCCGTTACCTTTTTCTGCACGTGTTTTACCGGCGCCTTGGTCGGAAAGACGAAAATCGACGGATACGTCAAGAAGACTGGAAAGGCAAGCATTCTCATCTTTTTGCTGGCGACAATCATTGCCCTGGCGAACCTGCGGTGCTCTCCTCATTGCCTTGATTCGATTGAACGGAATGGATTGGTGCTTCCCCGGATTCAAGCCATTCTGCTCCGTTGATGACTGGAACCAAGGAAGTCCTTTGCGTCCCCACCGAGGAGGAGCGCATGCTGGGAAGCGACTTTTACGGAGATGTCGTTCGCGGAGGTCTTTAAAAATGCAATAATTTTTTGCATTTGATTTTTGGATATTTCATTTTAAAAAAATCCAAAAAGAACAATGTCATGATTTGGTCGAACATTAACTATCAGACTAACTAATTACGGGGGGAATGGAGAGCGTGTCCACCAAGCTATAGTGATCACTCTCGAAAGAGAAGACACAGCTACATTTTATTGTTCCAGCACGACGACATTATAATACAGATTAATTCTTTCATGTTAATTCAAAATTTCCACCTCATCTATCGACCAATAAAAAATCGCAATGAAAATAGAGATGCTGTTGCATTTTCTTTGAATAGTTTCCCCATGTCTTGTCGTTGTCTTTGCTAATACATTTTTTCGAAAATCCAAACACCCAAGCTTAGGAAGGAGGAAGAATGAAGATTTGAATAAATGCTTTTCTGCGAACTTTCAGAAGGAGAATTCTTTCGAAGAATTCTTGTATTACCTATCATTCTTTTGTTATCATTCTTGACTTCTTCAATAGTTGTGTACAGCTTTCACAGGAACAATAGACACTCATCATAAGCCAAAAGATGAAGAAGAAATGTGACAGCAGTCGTGAGGTTTTGAGGCAAACATCATGATGTTGTTTTCCTCTTTTGTCGTTCCATTGTTTAAAATTCAATTTGAGTCGAATGAATCGATTCAATCAATCACATCATCGTGAACTCGACAATTTTTTTTCTTCTTCTTCTTCCGAGAAAACATTCCCGCGCGGATTCGATTCATTTCACGATTGATGATTGGAATTCCATTCTTTTCTGATTTCATATCCCCCATACTTGTCTTGCCCGCCTCGCTTGTTCGTTGCTTTAAATTATATTACATATTTGTATAATTTGAATATATTCGGTTTCCGCGAAAATGGACGCGTTTTCAATCTTATTGGTAATCAACGAATAAAATTTGGGTATAGCACCTAAGTAGCAAAACTCGTTGGATGAGTAGATCTTGTGTGTGAATCCAACGGGAACGCAGATGAGTACCCCGTACGACTCTACTATCGTAAAACACTACTCAATGCTGGTAGGAATGAGCGTCAATGCTCGTGCGCGCTAAATACCTAACTATTGTGAACGACTCGATGGCTCGACTCACTCAAAACACTCCAATTGCATACCGTTCTTTAGGCTTTCGTCATTCGTATCAACCGTATCTCCTCCGTCTGTTATCGGACTTGAAAGAAAGTTTGAATGTATGTCGAAAGACGATTGGAATCAACAAAAGTGTGTAGTGAATACTCAACAATAACAACAACAATACGGAGTGCAGTAATAGAGAGAGAGAGAGAAGGCAGGTAGTTAGGAACAAAAAGCAAATTGTCCATCACTCGGGAAAACGCAACTGCCAAAAGAGAACAAGTAGAAAAACTCCCAGAGGTTGTCAGTGGAATTGCGGCAGAGAGAATTGCGCAAGAATTTTCCAGAAAGGAAATAAGGCAAACGACAACAATTGTTACAGGGACAAATTCATAATCGGCAGCAGCAGTTTGATTGCAACAACATCAGCAATAACAGCAGCGCCAAACGAATTGATTGATTTCATTGTTCCTTAATACCAATCCACACAATATTACAAAATGCCACGGTTCGGATTCAAGTCGTCGTCCAGCAGCAGCAACAGCATTTCGCTGAATTCTCCGCGAGATTCCTTTTCGAAAAATGTCGAACAATCCAAAAAGGAAAGGGATTCCAGATCCAAACAATCCAGCAAAAATTCGAGACGGCGGAATTTCGGATTTTTGAAGAAGGGTGTGGGAAGGACAGAGAGAAGCAGCAGTGACACGAATGCCTATTTCGAGGCGACGGGAACACGCCAAGCAGCTGGCCAATCTGGCCTACAGCGACGATCCCACGAGTGCTACCAGCACGAGCACAACCGAGAGTGCCTACAATATGAACACGACGATTATATCGCCGGCTGCCAACAACAACCACAACACTAGCTTTTTTGATCAACGGCCACCCGCAATTGTACAAAGTAGCAACAGCAGCAGCAGAAGAACACAAAGCCGGCCACGAACGAATAGCAACAAGAGTGCTACCAGCAGCAATAGCAACAACAGCGCGAATGACGCCTTTGGTTCGGATCCCTTTGCTTCCTTTGATGCCTTTGGAATGAATTCCGAACAGTCATCAAAATATTCGGCCAAGGATTTTAACGAATTGGATTTCTTTGCCAACCAAATGGCGGGAGCCACAACACCGGTATACCAGGCAAAGGAACAACCCAAGAGAGCAGCTCCGCGACGAAAAGTCTCAACCTCTGAGTTTGGATCATTTTTTTACGGAGGACGATGCTTCCTCTTTTGTTCTACGAATGATTTGAGCACAATCGACGGTGGCAGCATCAACAGCCAAGGTGTCAGCGCTGCCGCAAGACGGCGCATGAGATCCCACATGCAAAAACACCAGTCGAGCGACGTGAGTGTCGGATCCAACGCGTCCATGGCCCGATCAAGGTCCAGCCCGCAAATGCCACCGAATTCGCCCTCGCCGAACCCGCGGTATGCCAAGCATGCCAAGAATTCGGGGTGGGGCAACGAACACAAATCTCCTTTTCGGACCACCAGCTCCACTGCGAGCTCGACGGCGAATTACAGCTCGTCCTCGCCGGGGGTGAATCTATTTGATTCCGACACGGACGGATTTACCTTTGACGCTTTTGGTTTGGACGAATCGCAGATCAACCGGGAGGTCAGCAGTGCCATGAAGGACATTATGGGAAATGGGGGATTTTCCATTTTTGACGAGGACAATATTTCGGGAAGCAACAGCGAAAGCGGACACGGGAGCGGAAGCAACAGCGTCTCGAGCGGGAAAAACAACTTTTCGAGGCAGGATTCCTTTCAGTGGCCATCAAACCGATGCTAGCGAAAACAGCTTTGAGGTAAACAACTGGGATTCGTCTCCGAATCCAAGTAGGGGTACCATCTCCCAATTCCTCTTCATTTCAAGTCGTCTCCTGTTACTCCGCAAAAGAAGGCAGGTGACGCTATCGTCTGTGCAAAAAGCGACGTCTGCAGCGCAGCGCACAGCGAGGAGCGACGACTTCGGTGACACCACAACGAGGAAACAGCGCAAGACAGATTCAAGTCGGAACCTCCAAAAAGCAAATCGGATTTTGGTGCATTTTCCAACGATCCGTTTGCAGAGGATCCCTTTGCATCGTCGGACGATGGGGGACGTTTGTCGGATCTTTTTGCCAACAACAACAACGAGAATAGCACAGCGCGCAGGTTGTATTCGGAAACCCAATCCGATGTTCACTGACTATTACGCCTCGGGAAGCATGACGGACGCTGCCAATTCGCTCATGCAATCGATCACACCCAAGAATGCTTCAACACCCAGCAGTCGAGGTACACCCGGCAGCAACAAGAGCAATTACGCGAGATCAGACATTGGTGTTTCGCATCGCATGTCGTTTGAGGCTGCCATGCCAAAAGCTCCCGCCTTTTTCGAATTGCCACCGGCGGAAGAAGTTGAAAACCAGAGCATGAGTGATCAGAGCGATGACATGGACCAGATTCACGACGATTTGGCGGCCGAATTTGCCAAGGACATTGTCCGAAGAATATCGCCGACCAATGCAAGCAACAACCAGAGAAGCGCTCAAGCACGAAGAATTCAATACGGCGATGATCGAATTCACGAGAGCGATAGCGACGATCAAGGACCAAAACAGACGATTGCCCAACATAAGCCCGTTGCAGAAACCGCCAAACCATACGCACCTTCAGCGAGTCGTTTTGGTGGGAGTTTCCGATCTCGGTACGAACGAAGTCGATCGGCTTCTGCGCTTCAGAAAGGAAATACTCCGACTGCTGCCAACACGAAAAATGACGAAATCGAAAGAAATTCTTATCACGGATCACTCCGATCCTCGTACATGGCTTCCAAGCGACAATCGCTTGAGCCGAAACCCGAGGAAAAGCCTGTTCCAAAGTGGCAGCAAGCACAACATAACGAGGCTCGAATTGAAGAGAAGAAGGAAGATGATGTAAGCCCTACTCGTAGAGCTCCCGAACCGTCACCGCAACCTGTCAAAATGAATAGCTTGAGAGCCCGCTGGGAAGCTAAAACCCGTGTGGCTCCCGTCGAAAAACCTGTGCAGAAAGCAGCACCGAAACCTTCGGCGCCTTCGGGGCAAACGAAGAAGAGTATCGGGAAATTGGACAATACGTTTGAGATGCTAACACCAGATATCATTGAACAGAGAAGGCAAGCGGAAAAGAAAGAGAAATTCAACAATCTGAGAAAATCTATGGGAGTGGTAGACGAACCAACGCCGGAGAAAGTTGTAGAGCAAGAATCACCTTCGCAACGATACCAGCCTTCTTATGCCAAGTCCGATGTCGGATCTTCGCCTTCCTACCTATCCAATGTGCAGCTACGAAAGGTAGCTGATTCACCTGCTTCTCCCGTAGGAAGAAAATTGACCTATAGAGAACGAAGGGAGATGGAATTGGAAGCTCAACGGATGAAAGAAGAAGAGGAAGCACAGAAGGCCAGTGTTCAAGTCAGCCAACAACCGGTAGAGAAGAAATTGAGCTACAGGGAACGCAGGGAAATGGAATTGGAGGCTCAACGACTGCAAGAAGAGAAAACGCAGATGCAGTCTCCAAAAAGTTATAATGCTCCAAAAAGCTATAACGCTCCACAAAATTATAACACTCCGAGCAAGAGTCCAAAAAATTATAATACCCCCAACTCGGACGTTGCTTCCTTGATTCGGAAGAGAATCAATGCCAACAAGAAAAGAGATTCTCCTCCGCAAGAATCGCAGAAATCCTCGTCAAATGCTTATCAGCCGTCCAGTGCTCCTCAGAGGGAAGTCGTCCGTCAACCTCAGCAGGAAGTTGAAAATAGTGCCGTGGAATCTCCTCGTAAAGATCCATCGAAAATGCTTGAAAATATGTTTGCATCAAGAGCGCCTCCTGCAGCGAAACCCGCAGCGAAAGTTGCCGCTTCTGCGAAGCTTGAAAATATGTTTGCATCGAGAGCACCTCCTGCAGCGAAACCTGCCGCTTCTGCGAACCTTGAGAACTTTTTTGCAGCCAAGACAGGAGCCAAAACGCCGAGTCAAGGTGCAAGATCTGTTGCGTCAGTTGCTGTGCCTGAAGACGTATCACAATCTGATGCAAAATCAATGCTCTCGGGATTTCTTGCTAAACGATCACCATCTGCTGCTCAATTGCCTGAAATTGAAGCCGAGGAAGAAGAGGAAGTTGCAGCTCCTGCGCCTGCTCCTGCCGCAACTTATTCTGGTTCGGGTGTTGCTTTGAAGGATGATCCCAAGTTCGAACGATATTTTAGAATGTTGAAAATGGGATTGCCACTTGACGTTGCGAAGCACGCTATGGCGAGAGATCAATTGGATCCTGATATCCTCGATATGGACCATAACAAGCCTCTGCAGGTTGCATCTGGCGTACCAATGAAGGATGATCCCAAGTTCACAAAATATTTCAAAATGTTGAAGATTGGCATTGCCATGGAACAGGTGAAACATGCCATGGAACGCGATGGGTTGAATCCTTCCGCAATGGACCAAGATCACAATCTTCCCGTTCAGACGGTTGAGAAAAAGAAGGAAGTGAGGAAGAAAGAGACTCATCGACGAGCCCGACTTCACTGGAAGTCATTTGGAAAAATCATGAAAAATTCTTTGTGGGATACCGTGCAATCGGAAGTTGGTGGAATCAGCATCGACGAAGATGAATTCGAAGATTTAGTTCCAAGCAGAACTGAAGGCATCCAATGTATTGAAGACAACTACGTCGAACAATAAGAAGAAGGGTAGCTCAAATTCGAGTCATCGAGTCGAAGAGAGCAAATAATGGTGGTATTATCCTTGCTCGAGTGAAACTGACGCATGATCAGATGGCAGATGCTGTCGATAGAATCGACTGCATCTACTCTAACGGCAGAACAAATCGAAAATGTCATTGAATATCTCCCTACGAAAGAAGAACGCGATGCATTGGAGAAATATATGTTAGAGGGTGGACAAGATGCTGCCGAGAAATTTGATGGTCTTTGCGAGTGTGAAAAATTCATGGTTTCGATGATGACAGTGAAACATGCCAAGCGCAAAATTCCGCGCACTTCTTTTCAAGCTGCAGTTTATGACTTGTATGGAATCGATTGCGAAGGATGCCCTGATGATTGATACCGCTTGTGATGAATTGATTAATTCTAATCGCCTTCGACAACTCTTGGGTATCATTTTGGAGTTTGGAAATCGCCTCAATACAGCCGGTAATGGCAAGTCGAAAAGCTGGTGGTTTCTCTCTTGAATCGCTGTCGAAATTGAGTCAGGCCAAAGCCTTTGACAAAAAGACAACTTTCCTCCATTATATTATCTTGATTATCGAGAGAAACAACGAGCTCCTCCTGAAATACTACGACGATATTCCTACAGTCCTTGAATCCGATAACATCTTCTGGGATCAGTGTCAACAGGACTTGGAGGAAGTCGAGAATCAACTCGAAAACGTCCGTCGAATGGCTCTTCACGAAGCAAGAGCCAATGACGAGGCAACAGGTGTTAGCGACTGATGACAGTCTGGGAGAATTGGAATTGACACTCGAGGAAGAGGTTGGATCGTTGAGAGCTTCCAAAACGGGACTCTTCACGCTTGGAGCCTATCAAACAGGTGTCTGCCCTGCGTGAGAAAATCGAACGTACGAGAGCAAAGTGTGTACCGCCTGAAGCAATATTTTGGAGCTGGCAAGGCAACGGAGCCTCAAGAGATCTTTAGCGTCTTTTCGCAAGTTCACAACCGATTTCAAAAAGGCCAAAGAACAGGTCTTTTCCAAAGCCTAACAAGCGTCTCCGTGAGGAACGAAAGAAAGCCCGCCAGAAAACTCCAAAGAAGCAAAAGCCCCGTGAGCCAATGATGAAGGCATCGAGTCACCAGCCAAGCATGAACAAATTGTTTGGTGATATTCAACAACGGCAACCTTCCAATACTCCAAATCGACTTCCGCAAGATCCTCGAGCAGGTCTTTTGAGTTCCATTAAGGAGCGCCAATCGCCTTCGGAACGAAGCAATCCTTCTCCACGAGCAAGTAGTGCTCCAGCTGACCCACGCGCTGGCCTCCTGGATGCCATCAAGAAGCGTCCGTCGGTAAGCAGCCCTGCTGCCGATCCCAGAGCGGGCATGCTTGACGCTATCAAGAAACGACAGAGCACTCCTCCTGCCGATCCCAGAGCGGGCATGCTTGACGCTATCAAGAAACGACAGAGCACTCCTCCTGCTGATCCCAGAGCGGGCATGCTGGATGCCATCAAGAAACGACAATCGCCAGCAGGTCCTCCAGCGGATCCCTAGAGCAGGTTTACTAGATGCCATCAAGAAGCGCCAGCCGACTTCAGAAAACTCTCCTCCGGCAGAAAATCCCCGATTGAGTTTGCTGAGTGCCATTAAGCAGCGCAACCCGGACAACGAAACCGTCGAATCCTCCTTCGGACAGAACACGAAGCCTATGGGCGCAAAACCCGAACGGCACAGAGATCACCGAGGGAAGCCATGCGACACCACAGACGTCGCGCAGAGGCATGCTCACTTTCGTCATGGGGATTAGGAAGCTTACACAAGCAAGCTCAATACAATGAACGAAACAACAGCAGTCAATTTGTACTATCATCAATCCACATCTCTTAGAATATTAGGTTTTGGGGACGATAAAGCCAATTAATGAAAATTAAATACTACTTTGTACATTATACATACTCTTTTCACTTTGATTCTGGAATAGGCAACTTGTGATTTTCTTCACCCATTGAGAAAGAATTGATTATTTTTTTTTGTGAAGACGCGCACGACTGAAAATACTTTCGAAACCAACCCGACTCAAAAGAAGTTTGGCATGCAACCGTTGGACTGAATCAATCCGCGCATGCCACAGTTTCTGTTTCTAAGCTCAAACAAGACTGGCCACGTTGCTTCTAGTGTTCACGGAGAATAATTTTCTTTGTGGTTGATTTGAGGTTGCCTCCTTTAAATTTGAAAATTGAATCCCCCTGTTTTTCTATCATGATATTATACTCCGCCCGCCTGCCTCACCGAAACTACTTGCTAACTGCACAAGAAGTGTCCCCAACTTTTTACTCGTTTTCGACTCTCCTCCTTCATCATTCAATAGGTCAGAGCAGCAGTAGCAAGAGCTTGTCATTCCGAAAAGGTTGGAGTAGGGAGGCGCATCGGAGAAGTCATCAAATTCGAGAGAGCAGATCGTTCTGCAAAATATACCAAAATGGCTTCGACGACACATGGGAAAAACAATTGGCTCAAGATGATCGTCCTCACCGTGGTGGTTCTGTCGCTGTGGTCGTCCATCTTGTCGTCACTCTATTTCACACCGAGGGTAGAAATATCCATCGAGGCACCGGAACTATGGGACAAAGTGGAAAGAAGCTTTTCGGAATCGAAGAGTGCTGATCCTGCGCTCGAAGTGCCGGAAATTGTGGTGGATGCAAAGGAAGAGAAATCCGAATCCGAAAGCATAGACGCAGCAGTTCCTGAGTTAGTTGAAAGCGAGGAATCCGAGAGCGTTATACTGCCCGAGATTGATTGGTCCGATGGCATCTTTAAGCGCGGGGGATGGGACAAGGATCCAATCGTCATTGAGTCACACAAATTGTTGTTCTTTACGGTTCCCAAGAACGCCTGTACGACCTTCAAAAAACTCTTTCGGAGGATGATGGGCTACCAAGACTGGTTGAACAAGAGCCCCCACGATCCGGAAAAGAATGGCTTGCGATATCTGGGACACTATTCCCGCAAAGAACAAGAAATGATGATGACTTCCCCAGAGTGGACGAGGGCGATTTTCGTCAGAGATCCCCTAGAAAGGACACTCTCGGCATACATGGAGAAGGCCTTGTCGGTCGGGGACGGCGCCCGCTGGACGCCGGTTGTGGAGGGCGCCTATATCAAACGCATATGCTGCGGCATGCTCCCCGGAAAGCAACCCACCAAGAAACGAAGCGCAGGCGTCTGCCAGAGATATCCGCTGGCGCCGTACGAAAGCAGAATGAACGCTACCAATTTTCCGTTTGAAACCTTTGTCGACAAGCTCATGAAGCAGTGCAGGGATCCTCACTGGAGCCCTCAATCCAAGCGAATGGACAAGCCTTCCAATTGGCAATTTATCAATTTTGTGGGGCACTTTGAGAATCGAATGGCCGACACGCACGCATTAATGAGACGTATTGGGGCCTTTGACGACTTTGCATTTGGGTGGGATAAAACAAATAGCAGTTTGGCCATTTTTGAAAGCAACACGGCATTGCACAAAACGGGATCCTCCAAAAAGATGGACGAGCATTATACGGATTTGGTCCGAAACCGCGTCTTTGAGCACTACAAGGGGGATTATCAACTCGAGCTCTTCAATTTTACCAGCCCACTGCTCTGATTGATCGCGACGAATCGAAAGAGTAGTGAAAAGAGACGAATATAAGAAAACAGAATGCTACGTATCGAGTTTCGCAAGTGTTGCAGCTATGATTGTATTTTAGCATAAAATTTGTTTTGAAAGTCTAAAAATGTACATATTGGTTTTGAAAGTCTAAGTATGTATGTTCTATATATATTGTATTGGAGTACATTCGTGGAAAGTATCGAAGCGCAAGCCATACGAACGTTTTTGTTTTTATCTCCACCCAATCGATCTTCGGATTCAATAGTTGGGAACTACCGCTGTGGCTACGGGAAAGCGATGCGTTGGCACAGTAGTTGCGTTGTAACGGCCACTTACAAGTGGCGACGTTGGAATTGGCCTCAAAACGGAATTTTGCACCGCATAGTTTCCCGGATGGCAACCCCTGGAGAGTGCTTCAATGTACTTGACCGCATCGGATCGTCTCATGGAAACGTATTGGAATTTCATCTTGTACGTTGGGGTATGTTGTCTCTTTGCTGGTGATGCTTTGGGAACAAAGGCGGATGCCTTGCGGGGGATATTCCAGTTTGAGGTGTTTCTGGATTCGCGGGGAAAAGTTGGTGTCACCAAAGGGCGATGCGAAAGGGTAATTTCCACTCCCGGTGGCATCGGGAAGGAATGTCCATGCAGCGAAGAATGAGGAAAGGTGGTTGTCATCATTCTTTGATGTTGTGGCACTGCTGCTACTGCTCTGGGTAACATTGTCGGCGGGGAAGATGCTACCGCAAAGGCAGTTGGAGGACTGGGAGGAATCGCATAGGCGACAGGCGGACGTCTTGCTTCGATTTTTGGTGGTTGTGGTGGTGTGGAGGATCGAATTCGGTGTGTTTGTGATGAAGAGGAGGCCAAGGAGGATGATTCGTCGTCGATCACAGCGGAAGCAGCACTCGACAAGAGATCGAGAGGACAACTGCTACTCTGGCTTTTTTCGTCCGAGGGAACAATATTCTTTTTTGCTCGCGTTGATTCTTGGCTGTAGCTAGAGCTGTATTCATATTCGTAGCTTGCCGAAGGCGGGATGATGACGGGAGCTTGTGTCATTGAGTTCATGGTTTTGTCGAGGATGTTGTTGTTGGCGTTTCGGAAAGAGGATGGTTCGATTCAACTGTAGTTCTGTAGTTCACTTCTACAAAATAGGAGATTGTGAGTTTGGCTATGTAACACTATGATATCCGATTGTGACGGAAGATTCGAAAGTATGCTCGTCTTGTGTGGTATTTGTAGACTGATTGGTTTTCTATTATTTGAAATTTTATGAGAAACAGAGAACATGCCGTTCTGGTATACCCACTTCACCCGTCCGATCGTGCACGTTTATTGTTTTTTCCCTTCGCCTTTTTTCAAAACGGGGCTCTACGAGTGCTTCCCTACGCGCCTATTGGCACGATTGGACCAATCAATCGTGGCTGTATCGTGGTTTCGAATTTGCTCTAAATCACACAAGTGAGTGCGACGGTTTGTTGGGTCGGAGTTTCTAAACAATAGCTTTGGGCCGGCGTTCTCGAATCTTGTAGACGGACCGTTTCGTATACCCGTGATTCATCCCCGATTTAATAGAGATCGAAGGTCTCATGTGCAAGTAACACGCTTACACATACAAAGAACACGTGCACGAGAGGTAGGTATTCGGATTTTTCATGTGTTAATTTCCGATAGTGATGGCGAAGGAACAATGAAGAAAAGAATACGGGGCGGGTTCTGGAAAAAGGGTCGTGCCTCAACCCAGAATAGAAATTTCGAACTTGTCAAAGAATAGCAACCTCAACCCTAAGCCAACTATTTAGATATCGCGGTTCTTTTTCAGAGTATGTGCATCCGTGTTCGTGTCACGTTCCCTTAATGGAAGAGAAGTCGCTTCTCCCGTACTGAATTTGCTGAAGAAAAATTCTCAACGGGGCGCGCCTTGTCAAGCTATGTAGGGTATCCCAGACCTGTTGAATCCGAAACTGAAATGCAAAAAACAAGAAGAATACCGTAAATGCACATGTACTGTGCGTGACGAATAGAGAAATTACACGCCGCTGACAGCAGCCCAAAAAATCAATTATCTACGGGGATTGTAGCAAGCCTAATTCGCCGAACACTCACCCGAGTCTCGTTATAGAACAGCACCCGAGACAAAGTAGTTTTACTTCCTAAACAAAAGCATTGGAGATTCTGTTCGTGCTATCAAGAGCAGAATCTACACCACTTGTTCCGGCAAATCGAACATACCTTTCGAGCTTCCAGCGTGCATGCATGCAATTCTCGAATCGATTGCGTAGACTTCTTTTCTTCGCATCCTTGGCTTTCTGATTGACAGCATTGCCTGCGCTGCAGCTTTCTTTCTTGACGCTATCTCCAATGATTTCTTACGATAGGTGATTGATGCAATCATTCTGCTTTTGAAATCACAAAACATATTAGATTAAATTCCAGCTCTCTGGATTGTACACCTTGTAGAATTGATGAACCATGTCTTCGGAAAGAACAAACAACGATCGGGGAGTTCCCGTGACACCGGAACGAGGAACAGCAACAGGCACCTCTGGTGACAACAGCATGAGAAGGAACATCGAACGTCCCTCTTTGCTCATGCCTACGATTCGGAGCGGTAGAGGAATACAATACCAATAGCAACATCAACATTCCTTCTCTCAATCACCGGTACGATGCTCCCATAGATTACAATATTGCGCAGGCCTGGATTTCTTCCGGAAACCAAATGCAGGACAGCAATAGTAGCAACTGAGGGAAACGATGAAACGCAACAACAAGCAGCAACTTGAAGGCTTTCAGGACGAATACATAGATTCTGTAGAAGCCTAGAAAGAATAGCCCGCTGGAAGGTTTGCGAAGAAACTTGTTCTCCCATTCGCCTTCGGGCATGCAACATCATGCAAATAGAGGTGCGAACGATAACAGCTCAAAATCGAATCTAGCATGGTTCGATGATGATCACCACCAGTACGAGGAAGATGGCCACCAAGACAGCTTAGAGCTTTCGGATGGTTTGAGCAGACCCAACACTCCACCATCGATCCAGGAAGATTTGATGGACCTGAGTTTCAACAGCGGTAATCACAACAGCAACAACAATAACGAACACGCTCAGCACTCCTATGGCCAAAACATGGTTTGCGAAAAGAAGGATGTTATTGCCAATCCCGACACTAGTGGTTCTTTCAAGGCTGTGGCAAGCCCGGGCGAAAACAACGAACTTCTGTGGATGAACAACCCACAAGAAAGGATACCCGACGAAATTGTTTTGGACGATGATCAGCAAGCCAACATGGAGGATGAATTGCTGACGGGAGACGACGGTGAGAAATATCCTCCACATCAACAGCAGCCCGACTCCTCGTCTATTCAGTCCCCGAAGCAATCTTTCCAGGCCAGCGGCAATTCGAAGCGAAGATCGGCAGATCACCCCCAACTCTTGGCGGACGCCTATTTCGATGATCCCACGAGCGATTGCCCACCGGAACACCAGCGGTGGGTCCTCGAGGCTCACGGGCAGCTTGCCCCTCTCCCGTGCTCCCCTCTCCCCGAGTTCTCGACGTTCCGCGAAATCGGAAAAAGTATTACCATTCCTACCATACCAATGTCGGAAGCCCTCCCAAACCGGTACCACCATTTGTGGTGATCCACAATTCTGGATCAGCAGTTGTCACGGTAACGCCCAAACGTACGACGCTCGTAACGAAAACGAAACAGAAAAAGAGCAAAAAAGCAAAGGCATCGGAAGATTCTATATCGGATCCTTATGTGGGGGAGGAAATAATTGTTCGCAGCGGTGTAGAAGCCAACTGTGGATGCGATGGAGAAGAGGCCAAGGTGTGGTGTAGGATGTGGGGACGACCTGTCACTATCGCCCTATGCAGCGCTGTCTTTGCACTCGCCTTAGTGACGGTTGTAACGAGTTTGGTGGCGAATCGATTCCAGAACAAGCTGCCCAGAACAACAGCAGTTGCGTCCACGTGTTCCTACCCTATCTCCTGCTTTTTCTCCCTGATCTTGTCTTCGATGCTAAACAATGAAAATGGCTTGAATGCTACCTTGGATGGAGTCAGTTTTGCGCCCCTACGAAGGATCTCAAAATCCCTGCCGAGGCGAGGCCAACCCTACAGCCACGAACCTTCCCTCCTTCTACGTATGCCGAAGTGGAGATACCCACTTCTGCTCCAACCATGCTCCCAGACAACTTTCCGGATTACGTACCCACCAGCGCTCCTTTTTTGGAAGACTCTGAAGACGATAACGTTGAGGAAGTCACTCAATTGCAAGATTCCGTGGAATAACTACGTGATTGGATTGCTCTCGGTGGAATCACCCAGCACATTTTCCTCCTTTAGCGATGCCTCAAGTCCGCAATTTTTGGCTCTACAGTGGATCTCTGTAGATTCCTCTCGAAAGGGAGGTTCAAGCGCGTATACCATGGACGCGAGCCTCCAGAGGTTTGCACTTAGCCACAGTGTTTTTCGCACTGGGAGGCCTCAACGATTGGTCAGACAATGACGCGTGGCTGTCAACCGTTGTTCCTGTATGTGAGTGGAAAGGAGTCACCTGCGACAGCACCAATACCGCCGTCCTATCACTCGATCTCTCCTCGAACAATCTGTTGGGCACCATGCCCGAAGAATTGAACCTTCTCAAGTACCTTCAGGTATTGGACTTTTCCGGAAACGCTATTACCGGACAGCTCCCTCCCGAATATTCCAGTCTGCACGAGTTGGTAGAATTTAACCTTTCCGAAAATCTCCTGACAGGAAGCATTCCGGAGGAGTATGGAGGATATGGAAAATTTGAGTTGTTGGAAGTCCTGGACGTCAGTCACAATAGCATTCAAGGTAGACTACCATCTCAACTGGGAAACCTTCAAAGTCTTCAAGCCATCCAAATGTGCTCAAATGCCATGACTGGAACGATTCCATCGACGCTCGGATCTTTGAACAATCTCAACTCCATCAAGCTGGGCAACAATAAATTTACTGGACACCTTCCCGGGGCAATATGCGATTCGACTCCTTCCACTAGAATGTTCGATTGCACCGTTGATTGCGAGTGCTGCACATCCTGTTGCGCGGATGGGGAGGATTGCTGTTGATCGAAATGTTTTAACGATATGTCCGAAGAAACTTTTCTCTCTATGTCAATCAAACAATATCCAGATCCCTGGACTTCATTACTTATAATTTATAACTTCATTTTGTATACTTTGATATCACCTACCGAATTGTTCACTGCATTGTACCTAATTTTAATTTAGAGCAACTAAGACGTAGTTATGTATAATTTCAGTCGCGACTCGAAGCTTATGTACTGAGCTCTTCCGCGAATTTGAAAAGTAGTGAATAAGGACTGATGTGTACAATCGTTGCTAGCACCCCAAGCAACATGAACAGTCGACTTCTTGGCAATCCACCTTGGCAACATCCAAGAACGGTAACTGGTTGCAAACTTCAATTGGCATGCTTCCTGATAGCTTATTTCTATCTAGTGTTAGAGTGACCATTTTCTTTAAATCCATAAATTCGAAGGGGATGGTGCCTGTAAGCGCGTTGTTTCCGAAACTTAGCTCGTCTGATGGAAATATCATAAAAACAAAATTGTTGAGAGAGTGAGTAAGAATAGCTATATCACTGTTGCAAGAACATGAAGCATATTATACTTACTCAAATTTGTCAAATCCCCAAGAAAGAATGGAAGAGTTCCCGTGAGCTCGTTCGATTCAAAAACGAGTTCTTCCAGATTTTGGAGATCGCGCAATTGCCAAGGAATCGTTCCTGTGATATCATTGTTCCTGAGCCTCAAACTCTTCAGGCGACTTAATCCACCTAGATTCGTCGGAATCGTGCCAGAAAAGAAATTATAATGACCGTGGAAGCGTTCCAAATTTGTCATTTCTCCAATGAATGATGGAAGCGTTCCCTGCAGTTCATTGCCATTGACGCGGATTATAGTAATGTGTTCCTTGAGCAAGACGAGTTCGGATGGAAGTGTTCCGTTGAGATTGTTGAATCTCAAATCAATGTCTGTAACGCGACCTAATTCGTCACAAATATTGCCACGGCCAGCAGTATTATGCCATTCACACTCGTCGCTATCAGTCAGCCAACCAGTATTCCAGAGCCAGTTCTCACCATTTGTCGAATAGTAGAGAACCAAAAGTACGTACTTCTGTAAAACTGGTATAAACGTCAATTCCGAGACCTTTGGTGGGTTCGCCTTCAACCATTCCAGTGCACGAGATTGTGGCGATGAGGGATCTCTGAATTTTGCTAAGCTTTCTGGCAATTCGTCGGCAATAGGTTTTCTGAATCCGCTCCTCAAAAAAGGCGAAGTCGACACCTATGCTCGAAGCATGAGTTCCTCCATCGAGATCACTGAAAATTCCTTCATCAAGATCACTAGTATCAGTAGCATTTTCGTTCACAACTGCATCGACACCATTGGGATTTTCTTCGGCAAATGAATTCGAATCCTCAAGATCACTAATATCGGTAGCAGTTTCGTTCACAACAGCATTGGCATCAGTTGCATTTTCACCGTCAAATGAATTCATATCATCAAGAGTACTACTATCAGTAGCATTTTCGCTGACAATCGTATCGACACCAGTGGCAATTTCCTCGCCAAACGAATTCGAAGAATCATTTTCGTCGTCGATAGGTTGATCATTTCCCTCGAGAACCGAATTCAACGAATCTTCGACGTCGTCTTCGATTGGTGGATCATTTTCGTTGATAACTGAATTCAAAGAATCGTCATCGTCGATGGGTTGAACATTGTCGTCGTAAAAGGAACCCCAAAAATCACTGGAGGGAATTTGAGTTGACACTTCTTCATCGTCCTCGTCGTTGCTCATTGGACCTTCAATTGGAGGATAAAACTCTTCCTCGCCAAATGTCAATTCCAGCGTAGGATATGGTTTGATTGGGGGCTTTGTACCTGGGAGAATATCGTTCTTGGGAGGCTTGGTGGGAGGCGAAAGAGGCGATCCATTGTTAGACTGATTCGCGGAATTGTCCAATCTTGCGAAACCTGCAATGAACAAGAATGACGCAAAGAACCAGCATGGACAGTGCACTGATCATGACCCAAACAATGAAAAATCCATATCGATCAAAAGCACGTTTCAAAATCGGAATCCGATCCCATTTGGAGGGCTTTCGCTTAGATTTTCGTTTCTTGTAGCGACGGTTTTCTTCCAACTCGTAGGGATCCATTTCGGAACCAACGGGCGTTGCCAAGCCCAGCATGTTGTTGACCACCAATACCGTAGAAGGGGTGCCGGGAGCCTCCTTGGATTTCCCAATGCTGTTTTGTGGGCTCGGAGTTTTTTCCGAGGGATATTTTTCGGCCTTGACCCACCAGTCTTCACCCGTTGCTTCTTCGTCTAACGTGTCAACTTCGTTCGTCACAAGAGATATCACTCCAGAATTGATTCCTCCCAGTTGCTGCGATCGAATCTTTGCGTAATGGGTATTTTCAAAACTGAGTGAGCTCACCATGGTTCCCCCTTCTTGTTTGTGAATGTCACCCACCTCGTCTTCGAGGCGTTTTTCATGTTTTGCAACAAGCACCTCAATGTCCTTCCGAGATGCTTCCCACCGAAGTATCGTCGCTGACAAATCTGTTTGTGTGCCGATCGTTTTCATCGTTTTCGGCAATACTGCCCATAGGTGTGGCCACGCTTCCGGCAATGGGTGCAAAGTCCATCCAGTTTCGCCGTTCTTGATTGTCTTGCTGGAGTTCTTCCCCAGAGCCGTCAAGTTTCATCATTTGCGTCACAACCCTGTCGATTGTTTCGTTTCCTGCCAGGCTATCATTTTCGTTTGACACGTTCGAAGAGGCCTGGCGATCTTGAAAGGTTTTACGAACCTCTTGACGAATGGTTTTCGTGGAATGCGTTGTTGCTCTCTGCAATTCATCGGATTCAGCAGGAATTCTGCCCAGAATGTTGTTCAAATAGCTTTCTTCCTCTCGCTCCGATTCTTTGTAGAGTTCGTCAATCGTGTTATCATCGACGTCTTGAGGATAGATCATTTCGCTGTTGCGAATATTACGGCTAGAGTCTCTGCTACCATTGGATGATTTGCTTTTCAGAATCTTTTCCAATGTGCTGGGGCTAATCTTGTGTTTTTCGACTATGGACGCCAAAGAGGCAGAAGCAACCGAAGCACTCTCGTCGTCGCGGATGTTGAGATTCTCCATGGCCTTGATGGCATCCGGCAAGGTGGATAGATCGCAGTCGTCATTTTCATAGTTATTCAAGACTGCTGCCTCCATCATTTCCTGGAGATATTCCACCAAGGAAGCGACTTCCTCGATATTGATATCGCTAAGCGATCGAATGCCATTGAGAGATGGATACGACGATTGATCGTCGTAGCTATCATAGTCTTCGTCATCGTCGTCATCGTCGCTGCTGTCCAAAGTGTTTGCTCCGACCATTTGCTTCAAATAGTCTTCGACAGTACTAATGATTCCACAAGGCGTTTTTCAAACGATTCTTGGCTCAATTGCGTGCCTCGCGAATTCGGCAATGCTGTTGTTGTCCTGCATACCGATTTGCTGTCTGCGCTTGGACGATGTTTGACTCGCCGCAACATCTTGTTCTCGTGAATAGACGGTTCTCTTGTTTTCCTTTGTGTTTTCCTGCACGGCTGTGTCGAAGGACTCTTGGCTTGCGGCATCGCCGTCGTCGTCGGCTCTTGAAGAATCGATGGACAGTGCTGTTCTTTCCCTGCATGGTAGCTTGCTAGTAAGCAATTCTGCCAATGAAAGATATCGTAGGTAAACTTCTTTTCGTTCGCTTGCTTTTGAGCAATGCTAAAAACTGTAACGGAACAATTACAATTTCGTCGAACGGTTAGATAATATCAATCAACTCTCGCTGTCAACTTGAATCAAATCTGTGCCAATAGCACTACAAGCGATGACATACGGTTCGTATTTGAAAGAAGTGATACTATTTAGTCGATAAGAAAGAGAACAATAGATTCTCACATGCTATCGCTGTCAAGAAGAAGTGTTGCCAGATCCAAAATGACAAACATTCAAACAACACACACAAGTAAATGCACGTGATCGAAGATTTCTCGACATTCATTTTCTGCTTTTTAATTTCACAAAATCTTTCTCCCAGATTTTTTTGCACCCCATAACTGTCACGTGCAAGAATGAAAATGGGATCCAAACGAGCGCGTGACAATAGGAAGGGGTGTGACTCTTTCCTAACAAGTGAGACTTCCCGAGGAAGAAAGGATTGTTATGAGGTATGTTGGGACGACTTCAAATCCCACAACGTAGAATGGCGCGCGGAAACAATGGTTGCATGCCAGAAAATTCTTTCTAATTTTCATAACAATGGCACCGATTTTTGTATGTGACACTCCATAGTGGGAGCATGCAACCTCGGAAGATTCATTCACGCGAAATCGGGGGAAATAAATATGGGGTTGATGATATCTTGGGGACGAGTGAGAGACCAAGACTCACAAGATGTTCGATTCGGAATTCGTAGCACTAGGCTACGTACGTATAGTACATAGTAGTACGATACCCGCAGAATCTTTCCCTCGACTTCTTCGCAAGGACAACAAAGAATTGAAATAAAATACAACGCACGACTTCATTGCAATGACCAACAAGAACAACATCGACGACACTTTCTTGTTCACACTTCACGACAATCTATCTGTTGTAAAGAAAACGCCAACAGCAACAATAACAACATAATCGTCACCTTGTCTTTGTTACACTACAACGAAACAACGACTGTCAGAATCAGAAAAAAGGAAGCAAAAGCAATCCTGGCAAAAAAAAAGAGTTCGATCGATTTCCTCCTTGCATTAATTCATTCGTGCGAAGAAAAAGTTCACGGAAGAAGAGATATCCAAAACCAACACAACAAAAAGAATCGATTCATTGAATTCAATTAACTAATACAAAAATATTCCAAAATGTCCAGCATACCTCTATCGTCCGCGGCTCCCACGATGCAGGCCGACACGAAGATTTCCAACGACTTGGCCATGTTGAAGGAAAAGATGAATCTCTTGGATTCCATGATTTTCCCCACGGATTCCAGTGCTCCCAAATTATCGGTCAAAACCAACGAGGCGGTGCGGTCCGTCGTGGGCTATCTGGATGCCTGTGGCCCGCGCATGATCGAGCTGGTCACCGCCTGCATGTCGCGGGACGGCGTTTTGAGCGAGGATGTCTTTGGGGACGTCCTGGCCTGCAACGACCGGTTGCAAAAGTTGCTGGCAGACGTTGATACACTGTTGCTGGTGGAAACCCCGGCCTCGACCACCGCCGCATCGGCAGCTGGCGCAGCTGCAGCTGCTGCAACTACTGAACCAACCTCGGAAGATTTGACGGACCAGTTTGGGGATTTGTTGCTGGGAGACGAGAATCCCTTTGCCGACAACGACTCAGAACCAGCAACAACAACGGCTGGGGCCAAGACGACGGGCGAAGAAGAAGAAGAAGAAGAGGACGAAAAGCCCGCAGCTGCTGCTCCAGCAGCGGCGGAAAAGGATCCCTTTGACGATTTCTTTGCCGAACGAACGGGAAATGGATTTTAAAACATAGAAGTGGATTTTTGAAAAACCAACGAAACAAGAATGAATAGAATTCACTCGAGGAATCAATCGAATCGAGAATGGATCGATAGAAAATGCAACACAATAATTTGATTGAAAATAATAAAATGTATTCATTCGACGAAAGACGCATATAATAGTGTTGAATCCATCCATCCTCGGTAATGAAGAAATTTACGTAATATTTCTTCCGCGGAATGCTGGATTGTTTTCGTTACGAGCCTATTCCTGCTAGTGCAGGGAAGATATCCTGCCGACTTGGAGGAGGAGACACGCATAATTTAGTATTCATGGAACATTTTCCTATCTTGGATATGTTTGTTCTTCTTATCGAAATAGCCAATGCATAGCTCAGAGCTGTAGGACGGGGTAATCTCCTATCCTATCCTCGAAGAAATTTATTGCAGTTTCAACTGTATGTACGATACGAGCATGCACTATGCAACCACAGATGGGGATGTAGAGAGTTTGTGGACAATAGCCTTCTTTTGTGATTTACACAAATAGTACGAATAGTGAATCTAGAGTAGTGGAAACAAAAAGTGTCGTCCTCCAAGGAATTTGTGGAACAAGAGCTTCCGAATGCCGACCTCGCAAGGTGCAAGTTCTGTTTTTTTCATTCACGACTCAAAAAAATATATGGGCCCTCTTCCCGAAACTGGCGAAAAAATCGCAAAATCTGGGACGGCACGTGCGATTCCTGTACATTTTGTACCAGCTTACACAATACGGTGGCTTTGAACATCACGTCAACTCAAAACTCTCAAGCACGCCAAATTGAAAATCACAAGCGCTATTTTTGTGTGTTTTCTCTCTTTACAATTTTCGCACGATAGGTTTGTGCAAGAGCAAGTAGAGTCTGGAATCTTGTGTTTCATTACAGTGCTTTGTTGAACAAGATCCACCACTACAATTGGATCGTACATGTAATCGATCGATCGATGAATAGATTGTTCGATCAAGACGACAAGAAATCTCCATAACGATAATGGCAACAATGATGATGTCCGGAAAAGTCGACGAAGGCGTAAGCCGAAACAGAAACAACAACAGGAATTCGTTTTTCCGCGAGGAGCAAACCGATTTGCTAAACCCCTTTCAGGGCCACCACTACGACTTGCTAGCGGGAAATCCACCGCCACAGAATCCCTGATTTTGTGGCTCACTCCAATCCACCACCCCACAATCCAGACTTTGTTCCAAGCAGAAATTCGGAACGATCGTCAATGTCGTTTTCGGCAGTCGCTGCCAACATCCAACCGCCAAGGCAGCCACAGTCTATTCGAAGATCTTTTGGCTCCATCCAACTAGGAAGTTCGAATCCGTTTGAAGCACCTCAAGTCCACGAGAGAGTTTCCCATACTTCCAATCGCTCCAGTTTTGTCGATTCTTCTGCTGCCCGCAATCATTCTGGGGCATTTTCTTCCTCATCCTTTCCCGTCGCGACGGATGCTTCCGGGGATTTTGCTTCCGTTCCCGTCGCGTCGGTGGTTGCCATTTCGGACAATGACGACGATTCGGCCATCCCGTTTGTGTCCGCACAACCTATCGACGAGGACGAAGAAAGGGTAGTTTCGGACAGTAGCTTTGAGGTCACTCCACCACTGCACGTTTCCTCTCCGGGGCCCGCAATGCGTGCAGCGCGTCCAAGAAGAGAAGAGGCTCCGAGACATATCGAAGTCCAACGGCGCGTCCGGCCTCCACCGCTGGATTTTTCTCGTGCCGACGAACGTCCCGAGTGGCTGGGTCGAAGCGCAAATCCTAGCCATGCAACAGGCACTAGCAGGCATAAATCGAGTCATGCCCTCACTACCAAAATCAACTGGAGCAGAATTTCGGTGCAGGCCAAGGCCATTGCCAAGGATGCCAAGCGGTCTCTGAAAAAGACGCTCAAGAGAGAAACCAAAAAACTCAAGAAATCCATTTCGGCCACACCATTAGCAAGATCGATACGAGAGGACATGGACAGAATGTCTTCTTCTAGTCGCAGTCATAATCGCCACCGTCGATGAGACATTGTATTGAGCAAGAAAGTTACTTCACAACCAACGGGGAAACTCATAATATCTAGTTGGAACAATAGTTTGGAATAATCATATCATACTACTAGTTGGAAAAATAGTCTACACTGCTTTTAAACTATTGTCAACTTTCAAAGATTTTTTGCATGAAGTTTTTCAAAGCATGACAGGATTGATTGATTGATTCAAGCCGGAAAATTTTGACGCCAGAGAAATTTCATATGTAGAGTTGGGGTTATTCTCGTTCCTCCGACACTAACAAAACCAACCAAAGCATGTGTGTGACATGTCATGACCGTACAAACAACTCAAAAAAATCATTTTTTAGCAACACCACAACCAAGAGCTTGACATCATCAGCATCGTCTTCTGATCTCTAGCTAGATACTCCGGATATCGACAACGAACTATCATTGACGAGGGAACAAGCCTCTCAACACTATTTGTAGCAGAATCAAAATCAAAAACTTGTGTGTTATTTAGAAGAAACAAAAAGGGGCAAGGGGAAAACAAATATGGCAACAATGGCCACAACGACAACGAATCATCGGTCAAACAACATGCCATTGGCGTCATGGAAACTCCGGTTTCTTCTCGCTTGTTTGATTTGTTTTGGAGCCATTCTGTCTTCTGTAGAAGGAAACACGGTCCTGTATCCCGTCTCGGAAGATGCACGAGCGGAACGGGTGGGATCTCAACAGCAGCAAAACAAATCCAAGACGATTCCCAAACGCCAACCGGGAGCTCCCTCTCGATATTTGGAGTACGAAGGCCCCGATGCGACCTACAGCATACGCATCGGAACCCATCCCACCATTAGTTATCCCAATTTGGAAGATTTTGGAGACACGGAGATTCGAATCAAATTTCTCAAAGGACGGCAAAGACGATCGTATTGGACGACTTGCCCCCGGCATTTTTTGTGGTTGTCCGACCGGGCCATTCAGCAGGAGCTGGATCACAAATTTGCCACGAAAAGCTGGTCCGAGCGCGTTCTTGTGGAAAAGACGTATTTTACACTCTTTTATGGGGGCACGGGATTGGCGTCGCAGTACATGGACAGCGTCGACGACTTTCAGACGGATTTGGTGGGATGGGAAATCATGAATCGGTCTTCTAACCACTGCGACTGGGAGGGGAATTGAGTGCATCAATTACAACCAACGCGAAGTGGTGGTGGGCTTTCAGATCAATGGATTTTCTTTGGAGGGGACGCTCCCGAGTGATTTGTACCACCTGAGTCATTTGCAAAAACTGGATTTGCACGGGAATCGCATCCAGGGAAGCATTCCTGCCTCGTGGGGAAGCTTGAGAGAGCTCACCGATTTGGATCTAGCGGACAACCGTTTGACGGGCGAGCTTCCGGATACGCTGAAAGGATGGACAAATTTACAAAACATTATGCTGTTTGCGAATTTCCTCCAGGGAGAAATCTCCAAGGGAACTCTTGCAAGCATGGGTCAAGCGGGAATCCGACCAACAAAATGGCTTTGGAAACCCTCGACCTCTCAAAGAACCGATTTCGGGGAAACTTTCCCATGAAGGTGCTGGAGAAATATGCTACGGATCTCGAATCGCTGGACATTTCCGAGAACGCCTTTCGGGGAATTTTGGGCAAGCGCAAGATTCACGGTGACAAGAGTGCTGACGGAGCTTTAGAATGCTCGCCCGAGAGTGATCACGAGAATTGTTTTGACGACGAAGACGATGATGACGATGACGATGATGACGACGAAGAATTCTTTGGACTGCGCAAACTAGAGGTCATGGATTTGTCGCTCAACTATTTCAAGGGGAGCATTCCAAGCGACTGGTTGAAACTCCCTTCCCTGCGACAGCTGGATCTTTCGCACAACGAGCTGAGCGGGAGCATTCCAAGAGAACTGTGGAGGGCCTCCTCTCTGGAACGATTGCATCTGGTGCGTTTTTGAATGATGTAAATATTTGGAGTTGAATTTCGTTGGTGTGGTATGGCTTCTTTGATTGCATTGATTCTTTTCTTGCATTTTTTGAATGCTGACCTTTTCCCCCTTTTTCATTTTATTCATTTCCAAATTTCCCGCTTATTTTCATTGCCTATTTATGGATGTGCCAATGATCAAATACTGATTCGAATTCAAATTGAACATTGAAACTGCGACAGAGTGACAACGAATTGACAGGAGCAATTCCTACTGGATTCGAAAAGCTTGGGGGCGGAAAATATTCCCGATGGTCGAGTTTGTCCAATCTGGCATTTTTCATGCTGAACAACAACCAAATTAGTGGGACAATTCCGAATGATTTTCTGGAGGGATTGGGAGGTTCGCTCGAAGAACTCAACCTGGGAAGCAACAAATTGGTGGGTAGCCTCCCATCTTCCATCGCCAAGATGGCCTATCTGTCAGGCTTGAATCTTCATGGGAATCGATTGACGGGGAAGCTCCCTCACGAAATGAACCAAATGTATCGCGAAGTTCGATTGAACCTCACGGACAATCTGTGAGTAACAGTGTTGTGATGAGTGGACGTGAAACAGCAAGGATTTTTTTTCTAACCTTTTTGTGTTGTGTTTTCTCGATTTTTGACGCAAAAGCCTCATTGGAACGGTGCCAAAGTTATTTTGTGGGGGAGGAGCTGCGAGTTCCAACCTACTCTTTCGGCAATTTGGTTGCGATGCTATCCTTTGTCCCGCCGGTACGTTTCACCCGAACGGTGCTGCCAGTCTCTATTCTGGCTGTCGTCCGTGCCCAATCAAAAAGGGAGATGACCCTTTGTCGGCAAAAACACTTGGACAAATGCGTTGCGGAGATGACAACAACCGAACAACATTCGTTCACGGAGATCTCAACGGAGATGGAGAACTTTCGGAGCGTGAGGTCCTCCGCCTTTTGTATACGTACACGTTAGGTCCAACGTGGGGATCCCAATTCGAAAACTGGGCCGATACAACCGTGGACAAGTGTGATTTGAATGGGGTTGTCTGCGTAGATGGAAAGGTGGCCAAACTCGATCTGACGGACGCCTCCTTGTGTACCACTGCCGATCGCAAAAAAGGCATCTGCAGCGGTATGCAAGGGAATACCGGCAGAAATAGGGAAACTCACACAACTCGAAATTTTCACCATGAGCCGTCGCCCGTATATGCGGGGGACTCTACCCACCGAAATTGGTCAATTGACGAATATGAAGTATCTCGATGTTAGCAGCTGCCCGAACATGTCTGGAGCATTACCAAGCGAGATTGGACGCCTTACGAATTTAAAATACCTCAACGTTGGTGGATGCCGATTCAATGGAACCATTCCCGAAGAACTCTTTGAACTCGACAAAATGGAGAAGCTTCATTTGAGCATGAATGCCTTCACTGGAACCCTGCCAACCTCGGTCGAGAAAATGACAAACTTGAAAGAATTGCTTCTATCAAGAACTTATGTAAATGGGACAATACCAGAGGGTGTCGGGGAATTGGCTGCACTCGAAAACTTTGAAATGTATGGAAATCAATTGGTTGGCCCCATCCCCGAGTCACTCGGGCGATGCACAAACCTAAAACGAATCGGTAAGTTCGTTCGAAACGTAGAATTGAAAAGCACATTTTGAATTTCCACTTCATGCTCACAATATTACTTGCTTTCGAATGTATCGAAAAAGACCTCTTTAATAATAAATTGACAGGAACTATACCGGAATCGCTAGCAGACATTCGAGGTATGTTCTATTGGTTTTGCGATGAGTTGATTCAATTCATTCCAACAATTCTTGAACAATTTTCGAAAATTCATTGTTTTGCTCATTTTCTTTTTCTCTTCCTAAATAAACAGCTCTTCAAATCCTGCATATAAAATTGAATCACTTGTCTGGAACAATTTCTTCGGGTTTTGGTAAGCTCCCGAATCTTTCTTGGTTCGATGTATCTACGAATCATTTGCATGGAACCATACCCGAAAGCTTTGGACACTCGAAAACGTTGAAGGATTTTCGACTTGGCGGTGGAAACATGATTCACAATCCCGTTCCAAAGTCACTATGTAGCAACACGAACATCAATGGCGGTCTTACGAAATCCTATGGATGTAGTGGAGTTATTTGCCCCCTGGGTACATATTCCGACCCTGGTCACGCTACCCATTCGGACGGATGCAAACCTTGTCCGCAAGGTCGAACCACGATCTATCTTGGCAGCTCGCGCTGTATCGAACTGACGGATGAAGACATTCTCACCATGTTTTATGATGTCATGGCGGCGTCAAATACCTTTCCTATGCAAGAAAAACACTGGTCGTTTGACCGAGAAGGGCCAATTTGTACGTGGAATGGAGTGGAATGTGATGAAAACGAAGCGATAGAATCGATATGGTTTCCGTTATTGGAATTGAATGCCGACACACACGAGGACTCCTAGAACAATAAATTGAATTGAAATAGGTTATGGTATTCGTTTCGTTTGGAGTGATATTTTATCATTTTAGTTTGTTAATACAGCAGCTTCTGGCAGAACTAGTTAAGTAACCTTTTCGCCAATATCCTGACGAACCTCCAAGAGCGTTGGATAATCGGCATTTTTGATGTCTGCCAAAAAGTTCAAGTTTTGATCAGGTTCGAATGCGAGAAGGATTGACGAGCCTCCATATCCGAAGTGACCCATATAGTCTCCCTTCTTCACAACATCTCCTTCTTTGATTTTCGAGAAAATCGACCCAACACCCCAGAATCCAATAGGCATCATTGCAACCAAACCGATATCCTCTGTTTCGATAACAAAAGTCATGCGCTTATGCTTGGCTAGATCTTGATACCATCCTGCCCTATCACTATCGTCAGTTGGGGGTTTCGGTGCGTAAGGGTCATTAGGATCGTAGTTGTCGAAATCATAGTTGTACGAACCCGCATAATCGCCCACATGAATAACTTTTCCATCTACAGGGCAATGAAAGTGATGATAATCGGTGAACCAAAGTAAAATATCAATGAGAGTGCCACCAACAAAGGCTTTGCCATAACCGGGCAATGCTTCACCCAAATTGAACCTATCATTTGACTTTCCAACCAGGAAGTGGTCTTGGTGATCAATCGCTGACCAATTCTCGTTCGCGAGATAAAATGCACCGCCATCGCATGGCGATACTACTGCTTGCGTCCCCAAAGGCCTTACACTTGCTTTGATCCTTCTCAGAAAGAATTGATTGAAGGTTAAAAACCCTCCATTCGTGCAGTTAGAATCGAACAGATAATTATCGATATCGAAGGGATGAGCACTCGATCCAGTAAATTTGATCCAATCTTCTAAAGTTGAGGTGGACTCTATCGAGTTGATCCATTTCCCGTGAAGATCTAGGAACCTGACGAACCATTTTCGAAAGGGTGTGTCCAAACCACTTGTTAGTTTACGGCCTTCTTCTGTGTTTGCGAGCCAATCCCAAAAAACAACGTATTTCGAGGGATCAGCTGGTGTTGGAGTATACTTCGCCCACTCTTCGAAGAAGTCTTTGCCGAGTTCTTTCTTTCGATTCCGAAAAGGAAGCCAGGTATCCCTCGCATATACAACTTTTCCATCTCCATCGCTTGTCTGGACGAGGAGGAGTGAGAACCGGATTGCAGATTTCGCACATCGCCGACCAGAATGCAGCGGCTATCGGTGTATAAGTAGCATCACTTTTACCCAAAAGTTTATCCAGGTCTTCAATAAGTTCATCTAATTCAGCTGGATTCCAATCTTCAGGAACGGGAACTTCAGCTCCAGGAAGAGGGGACGGAGTTTCCTTCGACAAATAGAAGAGGGTAGGGGACAGGGATCTTCCAGTTGGAAATGCGGTGAAGGCATTTGAGAAAGCCAAGGAAGCGATTAAAGCACATATAGATGCTTTCATGTTTGTTACAGGGTATTTCTTTCGGCGGTTTGAGCGAGAGAAAGCATGTCGTAAGATGACTGATAGATTCTATCCTCAACAAGTACAGTTAAGTGCAGATATACCAAACGAAACAATGCGAGGGGAATATGTAACAAGGTGTTTCACCACATACCTTTGTTAATTGCGTGTAATGATATTGCTTTTATTTCGATTTGAAATGGATTTTATGAAGTTCTGGTGAAGGATGGTACTCTGAAAGGCGTCAAGAATCAATTGCAATTATGTGGACACAGGTGATCGATCAAAAAGATAGATCAAAAAGAGGAATCTTAATGCATTCTCCACAAATTTAAGAACAAGAAGGTAGAATCATTTGGATAAAAATACAATAGGCTTAATGCAACAGTAATTAAGGAACGCCGACAGTAGCGCGAAATGTATTCTCCTACAGATTTGTTGTTCTCCAAGGAAGCCAATTAAACCCACGTTTCTCCACAAATGGTTCGAAAAGCTTCTATATGCATAGAAAATGGGCTTACAAAGTTGAAGAGCTAAATTGCGACCTCTAAAAGCAAAGCTATGGTAGCAATAAGCAGCCTTCACCAACCCAACAAGAAAATCGGAGGTGCCGCAAAACATCGCCTGCGACGAATTTGTCAATTTCTTCTGTGTGACTCCACAAATGGTTCGAAAAGCTTCTATATGCATAGAAAATGGGCTTACAAAGTTGAAGAGCTAAATTACGACCTCCAAAAGCAAAGCTATAGTAGCAATAATGCAGCCTTCACCAACCCAGCGAGAAAATCGGAGGTGCCGCAAAACATCGCCTGCGACGAATTTGTCAATTTCTTCTATTTGCCTCCACAAATGATTCGAAAACCTTCTATACTCATAGTAGATGGATTTCAAGCCTCTTATGACTCAATAACGAGATCTAGAAGTGAGGTTATGGCTCAATCACCGATCTGCTGATGGGACGAAAATTTGATGAAATTTTGGTGTACGAAAAAGAAGAAAACCACCAGCCACGAAACTACACTACAATACGAGATGAATTCTTTGCAATCGTATCACTAATCAAGAGGCTTTAGAACAGAGTTTTGGAATATTGTAGAAAACTGTAACATCTAATAGAGTGTATGTATTTACTAAAATGAAAATTGTAGTGTGTAGTCATCCTAAAAGTGACGACCAGTCAGGTCTCGAGTGATTGATTCATTCACTCCCGCGCCAATTTTCATTTTTGAAAACAACTAAATCTGTACTTATTCATGGATCAAAATGAATCTCGATTTCGATCGCAACGTCTTTTTGTTGTCGCAACCAAGCAGACATTAATTTCCAGAGGTGTGGGATCGAATTTGGAGTTAGAGAGCTCCTCTCGACCCCACATCCGAAACTTATGTCGACTTGGTTGTGACAACTTGATTAACGTTCAGCAATTTCTTTCACGGGCTCGGCTTTGTGGTTGATCAGATTGATTGATTGATCGGTTTGTCGTCGTCCCTTTGCTAGATGTGTCTCATAGTTGCCACAGATTGACTGTCGAATAGACAAAAAACGCCTTGGTCAATTGACGAATTTGGATTTATCAATACAAATTTATCAAATCGATCCAGGTGTTCTTTGTCGATTCGACACCGCATATTTGTGGCACCGATGAGCATTGTCGGAATGCGAGCTGGAAAAACATTTTTGATCCGAAAGAATGATTGTGCTCTTGGAAAAAAATCGTTGGAAAGTTTTCCGAGAGACTACCATTGTCATGTCCAATGCAATACGGTAAATTTTCATTCATCGATGGCCTCGGAAATGACAGACAACGAACGAGAGACAACAAATAGCACCCAACATCAGAAGAAAGAGAACCTGACTGTGCGAAGACTCTAGAGTCTTCACACAGTTAGGTTTTCTTTGTTCTGATGTAGGGGCTTTTTTTAATGAATTCCAGTAACATTGTCGAGCTTTCAATACTTACCTTTGGTCAACAATTGATTTTTGTTTTGTGAGAGTTTTGCAGAGGTTGCTCTTTTTTTCATTCCGAAGCTTCTCACGCTCCATTTACGTGCTTTCCCCGTGCTTTTTCGTTTCCGGTATTGGAGCACGACTCGAACAAGACACTTGCGCGGCGTGGGGAAGTCTTGTTTCCTCCTTTTTGATTCCTGTCTGTCTATTATAATATATTGCAAAACATGTAGTGTAATTTAGATTTATTGTTCCTAGAGTAGTGCGAACCGTTCCAAAATTGCGTTCCACAGAACGGATCGGTAGTTTTCATAGACTCTTTTGCCATTGAAAAGAAAGTGTGAATGACATTCCCGCGGCCACTCTGCGGAGTAGAATAATACTTCGTACGTATTTATTAATCTTGCCGTCTCCATAATATTGGTTTCTATCCGCCTGTCCGTTGCTCGGTTAGTATCTCATGTCGTCTGTCGGTCATCAAACTCAATTGTCGAGCAAATGACAGACGTTATGTGCACAAACCATGGACGTCGGTGCTGCATACATCGTTTTCAAGTAGGGAATGTACTGGAGTGTACGTGAAAATGTCGAAATATTTTTCAAGACCAAAAAGTTGTCGATTCCAGTGACAACACCTGTAGAGTTGAATTCTGGTAAAAAAGGTAGAGCTACTCATGACGTGAATCGAACACGTGATCTTCTCGGTGTAAACGAGACGTCATCACCCCTAGACCACACGAGCTTTGCTACTCTGGTAGTGCAAACTTTGGGTATACAATATTTTGAATTGTTTTGATTTTCAAATTTTTGCTTTTGAATCTTTGCTGGTGAACATTATTCGTCACTAGCCTCAACAATTTTAGTATTTCGACAGTTGACGAAATAGAAGGCTATGCCAGTGTTATATTTTTGGAAGATAGGTACGCTGTTCGAGCAGATAGAAGCGCGGCGTGCACCATTGGAATTTGTTTTTGCGACATGTAAAGATAACTGAATGTTGAAATCGTTTCCATTTCTAACGTAGCGGCAGCAATGAGCTGCTAGAGTGCAGAGTGATGGTACAATTCTCGGTGCAATAAAAACGAAATCACCCCTACTAGCTAGACCACGGGACCTGTGGATGATTGGCTACGACTTTTGCTATACGATGATATGGAATTTGTTTTTCGAATGCAATCAATCGTTGGCTGTGTTGACGTCTACGACGCAATTGTGCGCCTCAGCTCGATACAGAATACTGGAACTATAGTATATTAGTATTGTTCATTGAATTCGAAAAGAACACGTTGACGAACAGTGAATTATAATCATGCCAAACACGTATAGAAAACGATGATGTTCTTCTCGGCGTAAACGAGACGTCACCATAGCTCCATAAAGAGAATTTGTTCTTTCGCCAAGTGCTGATGTGCTGACGCGTTGTTGAATTCACCAAAGCCTAGTTTGCTCTCCTCAATACACATGTAAAAAGATCAAGGAAAACATTGTACGGGACGAACCTGTGGCACGTTGCATACGAAACTGCAAGTTCCGATGACTGCATCGCATGCGATTGCATCACTTGTGATTGCATGCTGATTGCTTTTTGAGACCTCCTTCAATACACTTATGATACATATCAATAAATCTATCGAGACGGGACCGAGTTATATGACTTCGATTGACGTTTGAAATATATATTGTAATCCTCACGACCATGGCATAATGCCTACTTTCGAATTACATATTGCATACAGTATATTGCAAGCACCACGATCATTGTCTGTACACATCTCATTTAAGCAACTCCATTACATATTGCAATCGCCACGACCATTGTCCATACACATTTAAGCAACTCTGTTCCATATATCCGTCGACAATCATCCCATGCATGGTCGGCACGATAATTGTTCATACCACTTTCAACGGACTTTTAAGAACGAAACCTATACCTATTATTGGTAGCTGTTGTAGCATGGTAGTACCGTTTTCATTCCCATCGTGTCGCCAATTAATCGTTGGGATTGATTCCAAAGGTTTCTTCTGCGAAGATTGAATGGTAGTGTCATTTACGACGGTGTCATGTAGAGGGATCGGTCTCCGATATATATCGCCGATTTATACTTGCGATACATATCGGATCCCTAAAAGCGACTATATTTGTATTTGCATAACATTGCAGACCCGCCGATTTATTTCAAAATCATTGATTCATACCACATTCCTTGTACTCAAAATTTCACGGCGACCACGGGTGAAAATATGTTGTAATCGATCACCGCCTTTCCGAGCATCGCGTTCGAAAATGTGAATGGTACAAACTACAGGCCTCAAATCTTGCCCAAGCAGTGACTTACCAATCTTACCATCACACTTCCTTGAACACAATGGTTCTTATTGTTTCTTATTAGAATACATTCATGTCACAATTAAGGCGATCGGATTTATGACATCTCATTCCTCGTAATACAGTCGCAGCCTTTTACGCGTCTTCGTTACAACTTCAACCGAGTTTTCACTATTACTTTCACACTTCATGGAGCTTGGGCAGTTTGCATCGGTCTTTTGTTAAAACAAAAATGAAAATTAGCAATTAAGCTAATTCCGAAGAAGTCATTCTTTCATTGAACTACGATAAAATGCGTTCTTTTTCATGAAGCATTAGGAAGTTCAACTCCCCAAAACATCAACAATAATCGCTTACTTAACAACATTCGAAGTCCCACCTTTGAAACAACAGCAGATGCCACCTAATTAACGCAGTTTAGAAAGTGGCCAAGTCCCGTATCGTTACTTAACGCAATGTAAAAACTCTTGAAGTGGCGATGCTGCGCTTTAGTCTTGGTAACGTATGCCATTGAATAAGCAGATAACGTGCGAACACAATGAATTTTCGTGGCGTTCTCTCGGGATTTGGGTCCATGCAGTTTTTGTTACGTTGTTGCTCATTCGCACATCTCGCGGGTCTCATCAAATTGCCGGTTTCTTGCATGCTATTTCGAGCTGACTCCCAATTTGCGATAATTTTCTAAAAATTTGCAATAGATTTTGTTCTCATAAAATCAAAATATCGAAACAAGAAAACTATATCTCCCAAACTCGCTATCAATACAATCAATACAATCACAATCAAAATGATGCCTCAACAAATCACAAGCTCTGGAGCCACTTCCTTCAACTCCAACAAGGCCATTCGCAGCAAGAAACGACCTCCTGTCTTTCCGAAGCGCCTTTATGATATGCTTGAAAACGCCGAACGAGATGGCTATTCTCATATCATTTCATGGATGCCCGATGGACAATCCTTCAAAATCCACGCCGATGGAAGCCAAAACGAACAAGATGAAAAGGAAATCGTCGCAATCCTCAAGCGAACCTTCAACCAAACAAGGTTCAAATCCTTCTTGAGACAACTTCAATTGTATGGTTTCGAACGAACCTACAAGGGTCCCAACCGCGGACAATGCAGGCACCAAATGTTTGTCCGGGGACGACGAGACTTGTTGCACAAGAAGTCCATTGAAGACTTTCAACGAAAGGCAGACAACAGCAGCCACAAGAGCACCTCCAAAAGTGTCCACTTTCAATACTCGACTCCTCTCAAAGTAACCTCCATGCCACAAAGACAGGCAATTTCCACTCCCATCATGCCTCTCTCCAAGCCTTTGGCTCGTGTGGTGAGCGCCTGTGATGGAACCAGTGGATGCAACTACTTCAAAACTTCGGTCATTCCCACCAAGCTCACGAATCTTGTCCTTCCCGAGAGCGACAAGAGTGTCACCAAAGTCCCCGAAGAGGAAGACGATGACATCTTTTCCATCTCCCCAAACAAATGTGATCGACGAGAGAGTCTCATTCCATTCCACAAGGGCGAAAATGTACCCTACTGGACTGGAATGGAGCTCGCGATATTGAAGTATGCGCTATAAATCATGCACACAACGACACAAAATGTACAATAGATAGACAACACACCCCTATAAATTAGAATCAGTTCCATACAACAAACACTCCTCCTATAGTAAATCGCAATCCCAATACATTATATCGATTGAAAACGATCATAATCTACGATTCCGCAACGCTTCGTGTTGTTTACAGACTATCATTCAACAAAAGTAGACTAGAGAAAGAATAATCATCGGGGTCAAGTATAGGACGATCAGAAAACGAAAGCCGAAGAATCTCTCGTTGCTGGGCATAGAAAAACTGAAATCCAACAAACACTGATCTTCAGCTCAAAATATTCATGAAAAAGACAAATGAAATAGTCATATTGTCTGCTGGAAGAAGATCACCAAGAACCATAATCTCAAGTCCACCATTGCCGATCATTCTCGGATACAAAGATCAAAACGGATAAATTTTCCAATTCAATTTGCGTAGTACTACTACAAGGCCTGCCATATCCATATCAAACTTCGAGAACTGCTTGGGAAGAATTGTTCCTAACGATTCCTTCCACGATCATACACGAGTGTTGCTTATTAATTTGAGAAAGTGCAGCAGATATGGACTTTTTACTAAAAAAAGGTACTTATCGTGCTCTAGTTTCAGTAGCCTAATTGAACCAGAGTTTTTCATCGAGGATTGGGATTAAAAAGAAGAACTTCCGAACAGAAAACTATATTTGTCAACAGAATCGTATTTTGAAGGATCGATTTCCTTCAAAGAATTCAAAATGTGATAGCGTCAAATTTCTTCTCACACTTGATCTTGCTGGTACTTCACTTCAAAGAAAGCATCTTCATGATCGTCATCTCCTTCACGACCAGCGGTCAGCAGGAGGAGCTCCACGACTTGCTGAAATGAATACATATTTCCTATCCTTTCCATTAACGCAAGTTTCTTCGCGACGTCGTTGAAATCCCACTAAGTTAAAGAGAGAATGGCAACGAAAAATCAATTCATTTTCAATCAGAACATAACAATCACCCCCTAGCAGAATGGGTTGTATTGTTAAATTACTAACTAGTGTACAACAACATCTCGCGATAGCTCAGTTGGTAGAGCGGTGGACTGTAGAGGTTAATACTGATATCCATCGGTCACTGGTTCGATTCCGGTTCGCGAGATTTTGCATCATTTTGCGCGCAACTGTTTCTATTCACAGTCAATCGCATTTTTTCCTATCGGCGATGACGAAATCATGATCTCAACCTTGATCTCACATGAACCATCATGAGTTCTTGTCCCTATCAATTTTATTCCATTGACACATTATTACAATATAGCATGCAATCATCAAAGCATTGTACTTGGTTGACTCAATTTCTGTTTTCCTGCTGAACTATAATACTTATACCACCGTCGTATTTACTTTCTTCTTGTCACAAAAATCCCTGTCTTATTTGTCAATCAATCTACATTATTGCCAGCTGTATGCACTCAGGAACAATATAGCACTATAGTTGTGGAATGAGAATCTTGTTGTTGATAGTAGTAGTTATAATTTTATTAGGAGGCGGGACAACACAAAAAGGGCCGTGGTTCCACGTCTCGATTCACCGGAAACCAGGTACAACCTTATCCGATTGATTCATTCCTTCGACATTGGCCGGCCAAGCCTAGCAACGGTTTGCTTGCTGGCGTTCAAGTGCGAATTGCCCTTTGTATTGCAGTACCTTTTAACCCGTCGGTTGGCGAATTCCATCCAAAACGATGGAATTCATGGAGGCAGGAGTTGTGTCATGGGATGATTTTCCTTTTGCAACTTTTGTCTGCTTCCAACTTTAGTGCACTCCATTATTTACTTACAATCCAACCCCTATTTACAAAATCCTTCACCAGCACCTGCTCAAGCCCCCGTCGATCGTTCTCTCAAATAAATCTGTACACCCTTGACGAGTCTGCGAGGCGAGGAAGCTTGTTCACTCTTCGGCAGCAGCAGCAGCAGCATCGTCTCTGCCGGGCGACTTTTTGGGAGATTCCGCTGGCCGACGACGGTTGGGTGTCCCGCTGCGTCCCTTGACGGGCTTGAATCCGGGTTCGTAGTCGGCTTCTTCTTCCTGTTGTGGTTTGGCAGCTGCTCTGGGCGACTTTGTCGCTGCCGCTCGGGCATCCAATGCATCATCATCGTCTCCACGAGGACTCGATTCCTTGGATGCCACGGCAACAATCTCGATATCGTCCGTGCTCATGGTGGAATAGCGATCGTCTTCGATCTGATCTAATTCCTGTTCCGTGAAAAACAAATTGGGAAGATCCTCGGGATCCGGCCTTGTGTACTGTCTCAAAGACTTGATGGGAGGATAATCGAATTTGACCACCTTTTTGCGGCGTCCCTTGCGCTTTTTCTTTTTGCGCTGGGCAGGCCTCGACCAGGGCAGGGATCGATGAGACTTCCATCATCGTCGTGAATAGCACTTTCCTCTCTGCGCAAATGATGGCTTCCGGGGGGAGCCATGTCCTCCGAATCGTGCTGCTGCTGCTTGGCCTTGGCGAGGGACGCACTCACGGGACCAATCACGCTCGGACCTTCCGTGTCGTAGGTGGCCATGGTGCCAAAGGTTCCGGTAGTTCCTGCCGTAAACTGGGAATTGACCGTCCCCCACGATCCCAATCGTCTCAGTACGGAATTTTCCTCGTCCCACGTGTCGTAGGTAGCCTTGGATTGAATGTCATCCTCATCCTCCTGGCCCTCCCAGCCAAAGCCGTTGGCCAACAAGTTTCCAACGCCCCAGGCGTCTGCGGAATTGTCGTTGTCGGAACGTTGTTGCTGATCGTTGCGACTTTCGTCGTCCCGATCTTTGGTGGCATTGGTGGCATCGACCACCAACTTTTTCAAGCCATCGTGCATCTTTTTCATGATATCGTTTCCGTTGACCTTGTTTTGTTGCAAGAATTCCGCAGTGGTGGATTTTCGTTGCGCCGAAGAATCGACAATGGCGGAATCGTCGTCGTCGTCGTCTTCCATGAACGCGGTGGCCGAATCTTCCATCTTTCCACATGCCGACAGGTTGACAGGCAATGGAACCTTGGTTCCTCCGACCATGACGTGGGACTTGCCAGTATCACGATCCTGTTGGGTGTGCTGCTGAATCAAGGTGGTTGATGGATTGCATGGCGGTGGCAGGTGGCCACCGGAAATGTCGTTCATGGTTTCCTTGAGCAAACTGCCCACGTTTGCATTGTTGTTGTCCAGAATCATTGATTGTGGTTGTGATTGTGATTGTGATTGCCCTTGCTATCGCGTCCCTTGCGCTTGGGCGTTCCGTGTTGTTCGTAGTTCTCGGTTCCGTCGAGTTGCTTGCGGGTATTCTTCTGGTTGCTCAAATGGTCGTGGATGCACCTGAAAACTTCCCTGTCTCCGAATGAGGTTGGTTTCCTTTTCAATGTTTTCCAGCATGATGAGATGAAAACTTTCGAAGATTGCTGGCATACTCGGCGCTCTTGCTGCCGGGCTGTCGGGGAGGCTTTGCTTTCGGCAGACAGGGGTCTAGGAGGTTTGGTGGTGCTCTTTACCAAATCGTCCTCAGCAGCCGCTTTGCTCTTTCGGTTCATGGATGATTTTGTGGAAGGTTCTCCTCCTCCAACTGCTGATCGGGTTCCACGGCATTGAGTGGCTCTCGGTGGACAGTGGGTGGTTCTGCTATGGCTGCTTCCTGTTGCTCTGCCTGAACCATGGTTCTTCGCTCGTGGCGGCTGCTTCCTCCCTTGCTGTTGCGGCGTGGGGGAGGAGGCGGCGGTGGGGGAGGAGGTGTAACATTCGCGTGCAATTGCATGTTCATTTCTTCGTCGTAATCTCCATCGAAGGACGTTGGTGTCTCGGGATGACGGGGAGGAATAATAGCGGGTTCCATATTCAATTGTCTGTTTTCTTGTTGGTGTCACAAGATAACTACGTGTAGTTGTTGTCGCTTCTTTTTTCTTTCTTTTGGCGGTTCTTATTCGTCTCTTTGGAATTCTGTTATTCGAATTCGTTTTCTATCGACAGCGATATACAGTATTCAATTCAAACAACGTATTATTAACAAGGGTTTCAATGGAATGGATCGCAACAGCATTTGTTGTTGTTATCGATGATATATCTGTATTGACGGCGATTTGTCTTGGTATGTTTAACTTGTTGGTTGTCCGTGACTGTTACTATCTGATAGCTAGTAGAATCTGTCGATGTGTTTTTCTGCGATTTTGCTCACTCATAAATTTGATTCAAATTTGCGCTTTTTATTGGATTGCTACTATCTCTATCGTGTAGTCGTGTCGTGTAGAACATACCGTATTGTCGGAGGAGAAGTGGTGCGCGATCGGCTGCCCAAACCGCAAGAATCAATGCAAAGCATTTGCAAAGCATTTGCAAAACAGATTCGCGGCGATTTCCGTACGTTGGCGATGGATTCGAACTATCGCTGGCGTGCGCCCGCGTGACCTTCCGCGATCACAAGATCAACCGAACATTCTTTTGTGGATTCGGCACGAGCCGCGCGTGAAGGGTTCGGGAACGTCACATTAATTAGCGTTGAGGTTTTCATCGGGGTTTTGGTTGTAAGACGGTCAGCGGTTAGACGACCAAAGGCAAGGAAAGATTGATTTGAAATAATCGTAGTCGACGATAATTTTTGGAAGATTGATTCAATCGATTCATTGTTCGATCATTATTTTCTTTCAACAAAATACTCTAGCCCAATTGGAGTGATTTTGAAATATACTATTAGAAGATATTATATGATTCGTACATTACAGTGAGGCGTTTCCCCAAAAGCCACTGGAAAACCTCGTATTCGTTTGCTAGTTTCTTATTGCTGTGCTTGCTGTATATGATCTTATCATGCTTAATGGTGAAAGAGTCGGACCCCCGTATGGCACATGGCAATTCCGTAGTCGTTACAGGCTTCCGTGACGGCTCCGTCCTGGACCGGAACCACCGGGCTGGGCAACGTACGAGACACCCAACTTGGAGGCGTGATCGATGGAATCCCGGAATGGGAAAAAAGGCATCGGACGAAATGGCAATTCCGGTCGATCCCTTGAGGAATTCCTGCTTTTCGTCCTCCGTGAGTGGCTCGGGAATCGTGTCAAAGTTGGCGTTCCATCGGACCTTTTCCTCGTCGGTAAAATCGCCCTCGATGTAACGAACGCGGGCATTGACGCGGTCTTGTCGCTTGGTTCCCTCCTTGAAGGGCAAAGCCAAGACCTTGGGGTGCTGTCGCAAATACCAGGTCTGAACCTTGCGGCCAGCAAGCTTGACGCAATCGACACGGGATTGTTGTCCGGCACCAACACCGACCATCATACCGTCCTTGGAGAATCCAACAGAGTTACTCTGGGTGTACTTGACGCAGATAGAGGCCACAATCATGTCGCGAACAGCGTTTTCGTCGACGGGGGCACACTTGGCACCATCCGTGACAACGTTGGCCATGTGGTCGCTGGTAAGCACGGTATCGTTGCGCTTTTGCGAAAAGGTCATTCCGTAAACCTCTCGGTATTCGGCAGTGCCGGGTTCGTAGTCCTTGGTGGCCTCCAAAACGATGAAACGTCCCTTCTTTTTCGCCTTGAGAATGGCAAGAGCCTCGGGGGTGTATCCTGGGGCAACAATTCCGTCGCTAACCTCCTTTTTGAGGTACAAGGCGGTTTGTTCATCAACAACATCCGAAACGGCACTGAAATCACCAAAACTGCACATTGGATCGGCGTTTCGTGCTCTCAAGTAAGCAAGCGAAACAGGAGTCAAAGAGGCCTTGGTTTCATCCGTGACCTCGTAGGCCTTGCACTCGACATCCGTCAGAGGAACAGCAACGGCAGCTCCGGCAGGGCTGACGTGCTTGAAGGAGGCAGCAGCCGCTAGGCCAGTAGCTTCCTTGAGTTCCTTGACAAGCTGCCAGGCATTGGCGGCATCCAAGAGATTGATGTATCCGGGAGTTCCGTTCAAAACATCAAAAGGGAGCTTTTGTCCCAAGCGGGACAAGACCATGGCTGGTTTCTGGTGGGGATTGCAGCCGTATTTGAGCTTGAATTCGGGGGAATAGACACGGGGGCAGACAACGTCCTTTTGGAAGGTGTCGGGTTCGGAGAGCTGCTGGGCAAAGTAGGAGGCAATCATTCCGTCGTACTTGGCCGACAAAGCAAAGGCCTTGGCCGCACACGTCTTGCGGGTTTTCAAGGTAGTTCCACCGTTGTTGGCGGCGAGTTCCTCCAAAAGATCGTTGTATTGGCTAGGATCGGTAACAATAGTGGTCGATACGTGGTTCTTGGCGGTCGATCGCATCATGGAAGGTCCACCAATGTCAATGTTTTCGACGCATTGTTCAAAGGTAACATTCTCACGCTTCATGGTAGCCTCAAAGGGATAAAGATTCAAAATGGTCATGTCGATGTTGGACATGCCCTGGGCCTTCATATCGGCATCGTGGGAGGCATTTCCACGGACAGCAAGCAAACCACCGTGGATTTTGGGGTGGAGAGTCTTGACGCGTCCGTCCAAGCACTCGGCACCTCCAGTAAATTCCGAAACGTCCATGACGTCAAGGCCAGATTCCCGGAGTTTTTTGGCGGTTCCGCCGGTACTGAGCAATTGGGTTCCATAGTTCTTTTGGAGGGCCGTGCAAAACTCGACAATGCCAGTCTTGTCCGAAACACTCACCAGAGCGCGTTTGATGGGAACAACGTCAACGACGGTTCCTGTAGTAGCATATAATTATTGTCATGTTGCATTGGTTTGTTGCGTGTTGGATTGTTCCGTGGGAATTTGTTTTCAATCGATTGTTGTTGAGTTTTTACGATGCGTGCGAATGAATGTGATGGACAGCGATCGATTGCGTCGAAAACAGTTGCGGTAGTGAAAAGAAAACGAGTGAGATCGATGATTCGGAAAGTCAAAATGCGACAGATAGTTGATGTGTTTGAAACGAAATTGCGCACCTTCTACTGCAGAGAGCACATGAGCCATGATTGATTGATAGGTGGAAGATGGATGTGTCTTCTATTAATAATTTGTGTCGGGAAGAGTGATGCTTCTGTCTGTATCTCCAATGATAGAATCGATGGAATGAGAACCGTGTTCAACACCGCGTCAGGAGAAGAGGCCGAACACGAACGATCTCAAAAAACGCAATCGAAGGGTGATTGGTGAATGGCCTTAGATGGATCATCGTTTCCCGTCTGTTGATGGTTCATTGGACCATCGGTATGCGTGTCAGAACAGGATATGGGATGGATATGATTTTTTGTGTTGATAAGGTCTGTCCATCTATCATTGTAACGTTTTCAACTAAAGAAGAGCCACTCATTTTGGTTGCAAATTTTGACGAGAACCCGAAACGAGGGCATGTTTTTGTGGGACGGAACTAAAATAGGCCTTTTGCAGTTTCACGACTGACTATCATCATCATCACCATCATCTGTATCATCGACTTTATCCCATGCGTTGAATCAAATCTCCTCACGGAAACAGAAGAAAAGAAAACCCTTGTTGTTACTAATTTTGCTCAACGAATGACGACTACAATCTATTGCTGAATGTATGCTATCTAGGAAAAACTTCTATCGTTCATTGTCATTCACCGCTCGAGGAATTGCAATAGGCGTCGATCGAGGAGAGAGCGGAGGGGGAGGGGATGATGCTGGTAGCGGCAACCAACGAATACTGTGCTTTTATCAAGCATCATTGGGATATTTGAGGGACTGCTCTGGTCGTCCTAGAAAAATTGCCCGGCTGACTTGGGGTAATTTCACAAATAGTATCGTAATACGGAGAATTGTTCAAGGACTGATGTCATCCTATTGCTGCGAGTTTTAGATTAGCCATCGGTTGTTTTGAGTCTTATTGGCGCATGCTTTGTGAAATTCACCCATACCAAATTTGTTTGGAACTTCTGGTTGTAACCTCGATCTTTGCTTTCGATGATACTGCTATGACTCCTCGGGGGCATCTAGCAATCGTCCACACGACTTGCTCTTGTTTCGTCGCGAGAAAAATTATTTGTCATTCGCCGAAAAATGGTGATTAAAAATCAAAGTGTGACTGAACAATAAGACTCGATGCGAATTCTCCGACCGGAATCGAATTGAATTTCTGCGAGCATCGGCTTACATTTATTTTTTCACAAGAACGAATATATTTAGACCCGTACAACAACTTGGAAACACAAAGTGGGACTCGCAAGTCGACGGAAATAAGAATGCCTCGATACTACGCTAGCCGTTTGAGTCCGTCGTTTGAGTGTTGGTGTTTAGTGTTAACGAAGTGGAAGAAATGTTTGAGAACATCATTGTTACACTCATCGGTATCGGTATTAGACGTATTCGCAGAAGGCACAAGTTGGCAAATTGTTCGATCACGTTAAGCATATTATTAACAGCTTGCGCAACAGCAGCAAATCGAATACGAGCTGGTCATTCATCTCTCCGGAGCATCTAAATACACGTTCCTTTAAAGAAAGAATTGAACACACACACAACAATCCAAAATGATGTCATCTCGAATTCTCTCCCTCGCGATGTGCATTGCTGTGCTTTCTTCGGTTACTGCCGAAGAACACAGAGGTCTCCGGCCACGCTTGCGAACTCGTCAGGGCATGAACAACAACAACAATGGTAACTCGAGGTTCAAGGTTACCAAGACGCAGTCTCCAACGGTTGCTCAAACTTTTATTCCCACGGAATCCGGCAGCGACGATAGTTCGGATGCCCCAAGGACAGCTCCCGCTCCCGTTGTGGATGCCGACAAAATCAAACGAAACCGAAAGATGGACAGCAACCTCCGGAATCAAATGAAGCGAGAGAGTGTGCAAGGCAGTAGTCCTCCAGAGAAGAAAGCAAGAAACATGGCACCTCGATCGAAAGATAAACCAGGCAGTGGCCGCAATCGCAATAGCAATGGCCGCAACAACCACAACATGAAAATGATGGGCAAAAAGAAGAATGATAGAACCAAGAGGAAGTACAGGACCAAACAGAATTACCTAAATTCCCAGAACAACGATTCCCCAAACAACTATGTCCAGAACATTCCCGATTTTGACGAATTTTTGGATCAGTTCGAGGCAGATGTCGATTCCCCCGAGAGAGAAGCCACCGAAGAGCCCACCGCAGCCCCCACCAGCTCCCCCTCGAGCGCCCCGACGACATCGCCCTCTGCGACACCGACTACCTCGGAGCCTTCTCCATCACCCACCGAATATCCCACGCAAGAAATCACCACATGGTGGCCCACGACGGAATTCGAAACATGGCCACCCACCACCACGTATCCACCAACACCGCAATGGACCAGTGATCGATAAAGAAATTCGAAAGCGAAGCATCATCGTTGTTTTGTACGATGACAAGCAAATAAAATTCACTCACACAGAAACACACCAGCATCATCATTGGGGATTGCTACTGCTGGAATTATTTCACAACAACTACTTGTAGACTATCGAAAACTGCAATTTCAAAAGTGTATCGAAATCAAACACAATAAGTAAATAATGTACAAGTGTACGTACATAGAACAATTTCAAACGAATGAATTTCATTTTACCTGTACGTCTACAACTGCTATATAGTTCGTGTGGCGACGCATGGAATACAGTTCCTGGAATGAAAATATAGCTATAACAATTTAGCGATAGTTACGTTTTTGTTTGGAAATGATTTTTTTCCACATCACAAGTTCCCCATCATATATCCCATTCGTGCACCACTTTCAAGAGCCCCCGCGGGGCATTCGACTCGGTGTCGGTTTTCATCATGGCGTCCCAGACGTCTGTAAGAGGCGCCCAGACGGGTTCCGTTTTGGGCCAGACGTCCATTATCAGCACGCTGTCGGAATCCACGTGATAGGCGGCCAGAGGAGAAAAATGTCCTCCAAACGGCTTCCTGGCCGAGCGTGGTCATGTGATAATTCAAAATCAATCCACGCTGGGACGCCGGATGCTTTAACGTGAACTTGAGCTGCTCGCGCAATACTTGCTTTCCCCACAACACCCATTGGGTGGGAGTGATTTCCGTGGCATTGTATAATTCTTGACCCTCCTCCAGTTGTGGACTATAGACGATAGCCTTTTTTGTGGTCAAAAGGGCGTTGGCAAGACCTCTCAGCTGGTCCAGTGTCATGCCGCTGGTACGAATTTTTTGCTCCGAAACCACAACAGAGTTGTTGTGAATGTTGTGAATGTTCTTGCTACTTTCGATCATGCCATAGACGTCGTCTTCTTTCACAAACGACTGATCGTACAAGGCCTTTCGATTGGCTCTGCTGTAGCTAGGATCGGATGCCTGTTTTTGGACGAGGCATCGGTTTCGTGCTGTCAGCAAGATTGCGAGCGAGGCCAGACCACAGGTCGTGCTGTTTTCTTGTTTCCGAAAGGCGTCGACCATTTCCTGCTGGAAATGATTTGCCTCCTCCAGCCTTTGTTTTCCTTCTGGGGAATTCAGTGGGACGAGCATAGTATAGACAAGTACAACGGACTACAATGTAGTACAGTATGCTTTCGAGGTTAGCTCCACTGCTTTTTGTCTATTGATCGAAAAAGGCCATGGTGAATGGTTGTGATGTAAAATCAAAAAGGTTGATTTTTCTTTCTTTTTTCAAGAGTTTCGGATCTTCTTTTGACTTTATTCGAACTAATCGAACCCCAGTTGCCTTTTGCGGGTCTGTCATTCATCCGTAAGCTACCAGTACGTACATTCAAATTCTTGACGTCTTCGGTTTTTGGGTGATGTGAAGGAAAAAAAAGATCCAAACGTTCTTATTTTTTCTTTTCTACCACAAGCAAAATGGTAGGACATGTCATGCCATGGAAGAATGAAGACAACACGAGAGGATGTAATAATGGATGACAGCTTTCCAAGAAGTAACTGGCAGCATTTCACGCCTTGCATCGATGGTTCGAAACAGCAACAATCACAACAGGCGTGTTTCGATTCACAGACGAATAATGCATCGCCGAGAAAGATTCTGTCGAATCGGTGTGGGGCTGTGACGAGTGATAGCATCTATCCACATTTGCCATATTCTGAATCGACAATGTTCAACTCTCTCGATTCGTCAAAGGCGCAAGATTTGCGGGCATCACCAGTTGCTGTCGTGCCCAAAAGGAAGAATACTGTGAAAACAATCTCTGTCGATACTATCCCATTCATTCCTTCTCCAAAAAGGCCCAAGATCCAAAAGTCGAGAACAATTTTTTCCTACAACTCCTGGGATGGCCCTCAAAATCGGTGGAGCCCCACAAAAACCTACACGGACGAAATCTCCGTGTGCCCGGATTCTTGTGCAGCCATTTCAACCACCCCAAATCAGTTCCGTGTTTCTCTCCGACGAGGCGGCGAGCTCCATGTCTTTCCGAATCTCATCGATCCCGAACGAGTACAAGCCATAAAACAGGAACTATTGGAGACAAACTATTGGAGAAAATATTCGATTCAGGGCGGCGAGGAACCTCGATTGCATTTCTTGGTGCGTTTCCGATTCTTTTTGACAATTTGAAATTGTTGTAACAACACGATTTGTCTCTCACTTGTCATATCTATCCATTCGCAATTACTCTTCAGGCACACCAAGACGCTACAAAGGAATTCGACGTCAAACCCCAACCGGGATATCGATACGCTCAAATCACCATGAAGGCTCGTCCTTTGTCATCCATGCCCAAACTACAGCAGTTATCCAAAGATATGGCGGTCTTGCGAAACATTCCCAATGGAAAATGGAACATTGGGGTTCATCCAGTCTTGTAGTACGTTAACGTTACTGTTGTCCGAGAGTGTGTGTCCTTTTTGTGTATTCCAGAAATCTTACGGGTGAATCGTTTGGTTGGCATTGCGTCAGTCGCGACAATAAAGATTCGATGGGAGATCATGCAGACGACGATCAGGTGAGAAGACGAAATTTTCCAAACTACTACTGTACTTGGGATCGAATCATGACTTGTGTATTCTGTACTTATACCTTTTTGCTTGCAATGCCTCAAAACGAAACCATTAGGGCGAAACACGTATACTTTGTCTCCTGTTGGATTCTCCACCAATACCACGAAAGGTAAGACGAACGTGGAGTGGGATATTATTTTTATTTTCGTGTTGCCTAACACTGCTGTGAAGGTTGTTGTCAAGGTTTTTGATAAGCTTACCGGTGGTAAGAGGGAAAAAGATCGCGTCCACCAAGACGGAGACGAATTCATTGAGCTCTTCTTGCGACCGGGGGATGCCTATGAAATGGACGGGGTGCGTACAACATTTTATGTCTTGAGAGAATACGAATTGTGCTTTCTCACTCTTCATGGACACATCCATACTTCTAATGGCAGCTCATGCAAAAATCTTATAGCCATTGCGTGCCAAAAGACATGGACAAACGCAACAAACAAAAAAGATCCCGACGTATCTGTGTCGTCCTACGAACAGGCGATGAGAAATATTTCGACAAAGATACGGGGGAGGCTTGTGTCGACCTTTCTCCTCGACAACCGATAAAATATCTCCATGGTCACATAGATGGGCTAAAAGAAGGGAGCATGTACACCCGAAGAGAGCTAAAGAAGATGAATGCCTTCCAGGTAAGAATTTCATTACTTTCGTGTTTCATTTTGAAATGCTAGCCTCAGATTCATGAATGATGCGCTATTCCTATTCTCATCGATGCCTGTGAACTTATGCCGCACAGTTGCCACAGAGAGGGATTAGTGGATCGTACAAGTCTGGCGCGGATGCAATCATCGTGTCCGGTAAGAGATGCGGGTGTGACAGCATTGATACTCTCAAGTACGTTGCCGAATGGAGGATCGGAGCCAATTCACTCGTAATGAGTTTTGTCAATGAAAGACCCATTCGAGTCTTTCGTTCCGCAAAGTATATTCGCACGTATAACCTCGGAACAACCAACGGGGCTTTGGACGGAGGCACCAGCTTTTATCGATACGATGGTCTTTACAACATTGTTGGCATGCACGCGCCCCCCGAGTAAGAATTTGTTTCCATTCGCTCATCCCCTAATGACTCGAGAGACTTATATTGCAACTCATTCGGTAGTTTACTTTCTCTCCGTGTGATCTGTATTGGAATCGTACACAAGACCCCCAGGAGCCCTTTGAGTTCACCTTGAATCGCCGCTGCAATTTTTTCTTGCCAAGATTATCCTTCGATTCCACAATGAATGAGCTCTTTCAAGAAAGAAAAAATGCGACTGTTGCAATTGAAGAAAGAATCAATCACGGAGGGAAGCGAACAAAATGGTCCAGAGAGATTGGCCCCAAGGACGTATCATGGTAAGAATGTTTGGAAGACGATTCTTGTGAAGCTCGAAAAGAAACCAATGATACTAAATTAACATTTTTTGTTGTCCTCTTCCGTTGTTTAAAAGTTGCGCCACATTGCTTTTACTTGGCAACGAATCGCTTATTCAAGTAGAAAAAGACGTCTAGGGTGTGTTGCTCAAGTCGAATTGGTTTTGAGAGAATGGTCGATTGAGATTGTGGACAAGAAGTCGTGCGGTCTCATTTTTGTGATGATTCACATTATTTGGGGGACACGCGCACAACGTAACGACCGACTTGCTACCTAACATACCTTTATGTAGTCATAATAGGAGGTACGACTCACTCGTGCAATTGCACACCTTTGGAGAGATCAATTAAAATGAAGAACATCATCAATCAATAATTTTCCATCACAACGAAGAGAACTTTTTGAACAGAAAAAAATCTTTTTCTCTCTTCCCATGAAAAATTGTGCAAAACAACCTGCAAAACAACCCTCCAAATACGACTTTATATGTATATATATCAGACAAGCCATCAACAATGTCATCAACAATGCCCGAGGACGATGATGATCCCTTTATCATTCCCACTATTGACTTGCAAGATTCCGCCGCGGCGGAGAAACTAGCGGTTGTCTGCCAGGACCACGGATTCTTTTACCTGGTTGGCCACGGAATTCCGCCCGAAAAACTCGAGGCTCTATTTGTACAATCGCAAGCACTCTTCCAATTGCCAATCGAGGCCAAGACCAAACTCTCCGACCCTGTCTTGAATCGAGGATACACTGCCCTCCAGGAACAGACCCTCGATCCATCGAATCAAAAAGAGGGAGATACCAAGGAGGGATATTACATTGGAATGGACATTTCGCAGGACGACCCACGCTACAATCCCCAGAAACTCTGTGGTCCCAACCAGTGGCCGGATCCCGAGGTTTTGCCCGAGTTTACTTCCACCCTGCAGAATTATCACAGCACCGTCACGGAGATTGGAAGAAAAGTCGTGCGTTTGATCGCCCAAGGATTGGGTTTGGCCGAGAATTATTTTGACGAGGATTTCGTCAATCCCATTGCCACGCTGCGTCTCTGTCCACTACGACAACCGCGAATCCGATCCAGACAATGGAATCTTTGCCTGTGGGGCCCACAAGGATTTTGGAATCATCACCCTGCTATTGACGGATGAGACGGAAGGCTTGCAGATTTATCACGAGAACCAATGGAGGGATGTTCCTCCGAAACCGGACTCGTTTGTCGTGAACGTGGGAGACATGCTCGAAATCTGGACCAACGGTCGCTACAAGAGCTCGCTTCACCGGGTGTTGACCAAGAAAAGCAGCAACAACAAGGATCGATATTCGATTCCCTTTTTCTTCGAACCCCACTTTGATGCCAAGGTCGAATGTCTGGAATTGTTGTTCCTCGGCAGACAATCCTCCAAAATATCCTCCCACCACGTGCGGAAAATTCCTCGTGTCCAAATTCCAAAGCACACACGCCGATTTTGATCAATAGCATAGTGTAAGTTGCACATGCATTCGTGTGGCAGAAATCATTCGCGAAATCAATTTATAGCAAAAGGAAGATTCATAACAGTGGCTGGTATTCTCGTTGTAATTATATTGGTTATCTCCATTCACAATACTGTACTGTTCGATACGGTGGCCGATCCAGAAATTGATTCGAACGATTGGAGCTACGAAAACATGAGGAGGACATATATATGTATATACATATTGCATCGAAAAATAATTCGAACGAAGCAAAAGCACTTTGTTACAACCCAAGAATGCATCAACGCTTCATCAACGCTTGGTCGCCATTCCAGCTCGAAATCGCTACCGTCGTTACCATCTTCTTTGGTGCTGCTGCTAGCTGCTGATATAATCCTGGCACAACCAAGGTCTTCGAATTGGCTGCCGGAGGATTCCTCGTAACACTACACTATCAATCTTGTTAGTGTTTTCATTGCTGCTTTAGTTAAGTTCTTTTTTCTTTATTTGGCGACTATGTATAAATATCTTTTTCTCTCTAGAAGCTTGTATAGTTTCTTCTGATTTCCTTGGGTATGATAACTGATTTCCCTGCCGAGTATCGTTTGTTCGCCAGCAGCCAATCCGGAACCTGAAAGGGACTTTTCGGATGTACATAGAGATCAGAGTGTGTTACGAGACCCTTGTATAGTTTGTAGCCTGCCGCTTGCATTCTCGCCCGAATGTCTCTCCGAACCTCACAGTCCTCTGTTTTGCAGAAGGTATTGTAAATCTCAATGATAATGATATTGATTCGGACTTTTTCGAAATCAATCGTCGACAACACCAAAGGTTCCGAGCCCTCTACATCCAACGAGAAAAAGTCCAGCGTTGGCAAACCCGAAGGATCAAAATCACCCACCGTGCGGTTGGCCTCGTCCGCAAACACATCTTCGAGTATGGGTTGCAAGGGTGCACACGGAACGTCCACCGTGGGTCGGCCCTCAAAGGCCTTGGCGTGACCGACGAGCCCACCGTTAGTCCACTTTTGTCGATAAAATTGAATGGTTTTGTTAACTTGTTCGTATTCGGCAGAGCACGAGGGGGCCAAGCTCATTTTATGGGCATAGGGACGATTCTCGATCGTCTTTCGAAAAACGATCGGATTCCCCTCCAGAAGCAATCCCTTCCATCCAAGGCAATCGTCAAAAAAACGAGTGTTACTTTCTCTTTTGCCATCGTAGGCTCCGAGCTCGAGGTAGGTGCCCTTAAAGTCCGGCCCCAGGTCCTTGAAAAAAGTTTCGTAAATGAACCGATCTTCATCCAATCGAGACCGTTCTTCTAATTTCAATTCCCACCAGACATCAAAGTCGGGACTGATTCCGCACTCCTCTGCTGGTAACGGACTAATATCCTCGTATCGAGTCGCCGGGGGTATATATCGATAGTTCTGGAAATATTTCGAATATCGCTTCAATTTTTCCAGCACTTCATTGTCGATGACATTGTCGTAAAGATTGCTCTTGGAGATGACTGCGATGTGATTCTCCGATTCCGGAACAGTATAGGAAATTCCATCAAGATATTTGGATTCTTTCGACATGTGAATGACAAGAAGAGAAGCAACGAATAAGAGGATGAGATTTTACCGTTGCTGTTGTCTTCGTGCCGGGCTTCTGTGAGCTACTCATTGTGGATTTCGTTCTTCTGGATTTTATTCTACTGATTTAGTTCCACTGGATTTCATTCTACTATTGGAATGAACTTTCAACAATTCTCGTCTTGAGCTGGAAACGCTAGCACAATTGTAATGGGGTTCAGGAGTCGCAGTCCGATGCTCGCAGTTCAACTGACGCTTCGACCGTTGCGGATGTTCCTGGGGCATCCATCTGGTCTTTGTTCAAGGTCTTGAAAACTAATTCGTATAGGCAATATTATACTAAGTAGTGTAATAGGGATGCTAAGAGAGGCAATAGTCCTCTAGAGTAGAGCCTCTCTCTCTAGAAAACCCAAAAATGAGTCGTTGGTACTGTGAAGTGTAGTGTACCACGATTCAGTCACGAACAGAACGCACGACCCGCGCGGCCCACAGCGAGCCCATTCGAACCCACCAAAACGATAAATTCTCAAAAATCGCGCGCACCTAAATAACACGGAGTTTTACACACAAATTGAAAAAAATGCAATTGAATGGTCGTTTTCGACCATGGTGCAACTTTGATCAGATCCGAATCACAAATAACACTTCGAAATCATTCTGTAATTAGTTTTCGATACATTCATCATAAAGTTTTGAATAGTTATCATCATTATTAGTGTTATTCATACTGTCTACATTCTGCTCCAGGTTCTTTTGGTAGCAAGCAAAAAGAGCACGAACCTCACAAACTGCATGATGACAATTCGATCGAGTGCTGCCCACTGTAGCAGCAGAAGCATGATTTGCAAGAAGGTGACTTCCAACAACGTCCATTCTGCGCAAGATCTGTTGAGAAATAAATCGCAAGCTGTCTTGCATTTTCAATTCAATGCAAATCAGAACGCAATGACATACAATCCAACCGCAAAACGTTGGCTTGTGATTGTAGTTTTGATTCATTCATTTTGTCGACTTTTTCTTTGGTAGTATTGTTATTGTGTTGTTCAGTATTCCATCTTGGGTGGTGGAGCCATGAATCCAAACAATCCACCGCTCCTGGGTGCCTTGGGCGTCTCTTCTTCGTCGTCCGTGTATTCTTCGTCTGTGTATTCGCTTCCCTCTTCGTCTGTATATTCGTCATCATCGTCATTTTCATTGCTTGCGGGTGGATCGGGTGACGTCGGAGGAACTGGTTCTGGTGGCGGTGGTGGTGGAGGCGGTGCAACTTGCGTTGTGGATGTTTCCGCGGGAGGTGGTGGTGGAGGAGGAGGAGGAGGAGTGGGCTGGGGTGTCGAAAAGGTGGGCATTGCCTCCTGCGAGGGGGGCAAAGGTGCCGCTTCCGGAAAGGGAGTTTCCGGAGGCGGTGGAGGCAATGATTTGACGTCCGGAGTTGCCGGAGGTTCTATTGTGGATTGCACACTAACGTTATTGTTGTTGTTGGGAGGATCCATTTTCTTTTCGACCTGCCCCAACCGATGGGGCTGAACCTGCATTCCACGGGAAGCTGCCAAACCAACATCACCGTCGACTGATTTTTGTTCATTTTCATCGTCTTCGTCTTCGGGTTCCATTTCCAGTGTCCCCTCCATTCGAATTGTCGACTGATTGAGGTTGAGCTCCCCGACACCCCCGGCGAGCTGGTTTGGATCATTGCTATTGCCACTGGAATCTTCCAAAATACTTACGGTGCCGTTCGACGGATTTTCCAATCGTCGACCGACACGATTCCGGAAGCCTGTGCAGATATCCCGTCCCGACGGCCGCTCCCAGCATGGATTCTCCGTATCCCCAGTTGTACGTGGGATGCAATCCAACAATGCGCACCAAATCCGTGGTGGAATTGTACACGTACAGCTCAACAACTTGCTCCAAATGCATCTGCAACAAACTGGCCAGAACGTCGGTATTCGTCAGAGTGGTGGCCGTCGTTCCCAGCAAAAAATCCTCCTTTTCAATCAAACCGGCGACCTTGGCGGGTCCACCCTTGTGGTCGTCCACTTCGAGCACTCTCACAAGTTTTTCGTCGGCACCTCCGTAATCGTCCAGTTTGATGGTCACCCCCAGCAATCCGGCTCCGCCCCAGTCGTCGCTCGGAATGAGCTGGACTTCACGCTGTTCCCGCGCTTTAATGTTGTAGACCAACAACAATACGGGATTGTGGATATTCTCCTTTAACAATAAGGGAAAATCCACGTCGTCGTATTCTTCTCCCTCCTCTAAACCCACTCCGCTTCCCAAGAGCATCTTGTGGTTGGCTCCGACAATGAAATCGAAAAAACTCACCAGTCCGGCCTTGGCAGCTGAAAAAGGACAATGTATATTGTATAATTATATTTGGATGGTATCAAATACACAAAAGAAAGAATAATAATGCAATGGTAATAGTAACATTGTGAGTTTGATGGACACACACAAGTCATAAGAAATTTCATCGGGCATTACCTTTCCTCTCTTGCGGCTAAATTCACAATTCAATCAAGAAACAAATAACCAACCAATACCAAGAACTTACCAGGCGAATCTGGTTGAACCCCGAGAACACGATATCCGAGCGTTTCGATTCCATCGAATTGCTTGGCGTAATCGTCTTCGTCGTCGTCGTAATAATCTCCTTCTCCGCTGACTTCGTTTCCCATTTTGTTTTTGTTGTGCGTGTGTTTTGAATTGAATCTGCTGCTCTAGCTAGTACTCTAGTATCCTAAAGTGACGAATCCTTTGTATCGAATTGTGTTGATTGCAATAGCTCGCTTACACTTCCACAAGGATGAATCTCAAGAATAGTTCCATCCACAATGATCAATGACGACTTGCATCCGAATTTTCAATTTTCAATTTCGGTCTTTTTACTACTTTCTCGCATTATTATTTGTATGCCATGTACAAGGTTTTTCGCAGCACCCTACCGTTGGGTCTTGGAGTTGAATTGAATCAATCGAGTCGATTCAATTCTTCAAAATCTATTCCTTCATTTAATCGAATGAATCAAACAATATTTTCTCAGTCGAATGAATCGACTCAAGTCGGTTTTCCTTCAAATCAATTTCTTCTTCGCCCTTCTAAATTTTTTAATTAGTTTAGTTTGAGTTGTTGTTGTACAGTTTGTTTGTTATCTATAATAGTACATTTATAAAAATTGTTATACTGAAGTAGTGTACTGTAGTTTGCAGGAGCACACGATTGTTAGCATCGTGTTTGTCTATTGCACTACACTCGCTACCGCAAGATGGCTCGTCATTCGATAAGGAAAAATCCTGAATTGGATGCCGTGGGTGTCAGAGACGAGGAACGGTGTTTGTGGCCACTTCTTGTGGAATGCCTGCTGTGTTGACTCCTAAATAAACTTCTGCCTCCCTTCTTTTTGCTGTGATCCTTTTCTGCCTCCGAATGGCTTCGGGAAATCAGGCTGGGAGCACTAAACAGCACATGGAGGTGTGGTGACCACACTTCTGGTTCTTCGGCTGGAATTGGATGCTGCCATTGTAGCATCAGGATCCACCGGAACAATTGGCGAATGCCTTTCGCATTAGGAGCTCGGGACAGATTCTGGGCAGAGCCTTTTTCAGAACACCATGAACGTCCTTCATGGAGGGACGCTGGGAAATATCACCAAATCCCAGGTGCAAGACTTCTTCCGAGCTCGGCAGGGCCATTCCCACTTCGCTGTAAATGGGAGGTCGGTATCCGGGCAAATCAAAGTGGACAAGCTTGGAATGATCCTCCGGTGCCAGCTCGTCGTAGGGTTTTTGCAGCGTCAAAACCTCGTGAACCAACAAACAGACGGTGTACACCTCACTCTTCAAGTTGTAGGCTTCTCCCCGGGCAATCTCGGGTGCCATGTATCGGGGTGATCCCCATTTTGGCTGTCATTTCAAACAATGCATCCCTTGGCAAAGCTTCGGGCTCTTCCAAGGTAACTGCCTGAAATGACGGTGGGGATGGGCGATGCTGGTTGATCGGTGGTGTTGTTGGGACGGCCGGCAGGTCTCTGTCCGCGGTACTTTTTGCGTCGGCTGCGCTGGGAGGGATCTCCCGCACCCAGAGAGCTTGAGCTGCGGAGGGGAGACACGCTACGTCCTCCAACGCTTCGTCCTCCGCGCTTGCTTACCATCATGTCCGCATCGAGCGACTTGATGCTTCCGTCGACCGACTGGCCACGTCTCTTGTGCTTGCTCTTTCTGGAAGATTTTTCTTCCGTGGGGTCTTCCGGGACCAATCGGGCAATGTCAAAGTCAAAGACCTTCAACGAAAGATTGGAAGGATATTCCTTCTTTTGTTTTGTGTTTGGGTCGACAAAGGTGACACCCAGATTGTCGGGTTTTAAATCGCGATGCAAGATTCGATGCTTGTGGAGGTACTTGACGGTATCCGAAAGCTGCATGAGCAAACTCATGCGATCCGCAAGCTGTGTCGTTGGCCACTTGCAGTCATACGGCAAACTTCGATCCGAGTTTGAAAACTGGGAATACGTAGAATCGGTGGCAGTGCTTTGCGGAGAGCCACACTCTTTTTCCTTTCGTCGGAGAATCGTGTGTCGCAGGTTCTGGCCGCTTCCCGAAATGGAATTTGACTCCATGGACGAACCCGTAAACGAAAGAGTACGGGCAAGGCCAAGTCGTTTGCGCTGAGATTTTTCCAGCTTTTTCTCTTCGGCGGCAGCGACGGCGGCAATCGCCTTTTGTTCCTCCGCGTGTTCGATCTGCCACTTGCGCATCCATCCCTTGAGGCTTCCTCCCGTCAATCGTTCCAATACCAATAGGTATCCATCGTACAAGTCTCCCTCCTTTTGGGCAAGCGCTGCGAAATCCATCCACCCGTTCGGTGATGTCCACGCGTGAACCTTCAAGACATGGGGATGATCAATCGAAGCAAGAAACAAACCTTCCCGAATCAATCCTGCCGCTGTGGAATCAAACAATATTCAAAAAGAAGAAGGGTTAGAGTTTTGTGTTTTTTTCGAAAAGGCTAATTGCATTGTATTGCCAAGCGTGTTACGTACCACAATTGGCAAAAAGCTTTGGTTGGTTCATGAGCTTGGGTTGGAGAATTTTCACCACCAGATCGGTTTGCCCAGAACTAGGCAAAGACAACTCCCTTGCTTTGTGGTGTCACCTCCTCGATATCTTCAGTCCTCTACATCGTTTTCAGGATCCCCACGACTTCTGCTTCGTCGGCTCTTTCTTCTCTGATGACAGCTCAAGGCTGCGGCTTCCCCCTCGAAAGATACTTCTGCTTCTGCCGCTTCGGCTATTGTTGTCATCATCGTGTTCGGGTCGCACATGATGAGACTTGCTCTTTCGCATGAAACTTGGAAGATGATGAGAGAGGAACTTCGCATTCCTCATCCGGGTCGGCACGATTGCTGATGCTGATTCGACGAACGACATTTCGGATTCCGTTTTGAATGCTGGCACTCAAACTTCGGCTTCGGGTTCGTTCGGAGCTATTGACCTTCTGGGGAGATCGAAGGACCTTGATGGGAGACATAATGTTAGAGTCGTCTTGATAAGTCAAGGGAACCTTTTCGCTTTTGCTTCGGGGAGGACTCAGGCTTCTGCTTCGTTGGCTGCAGTCCGATCGAATGCTATCATCGTTGCTATTGCCGCCGCTGATTCTCTTTTTCAGTCTCTTTCGAAGGCTAGGAGTCTTGGAACGTCCCGTCCGTGTTGATGCCCGATTGCTGGTGCTGTTGTCTGTCGCAATGCTATTGTGGTTGCTCATGCTTCTATTGTGATTGCTTCTGCGGCCACGACGGGGTTTCTCCGTCGGTTCTTTTCTAGCATAGAGGTGCTTTTCCAGGACAAAGACGGAAGAGAAACTTCCCTGCCCGAGGCAATTTTCCCAACAAGAGATCCGATGCTGCCACAATTTGTGGGGCTGCTGGAGTATCCTCATCCGCAGTGGACCTCAATAGTTCTGTTGAATGCGTTGTTCGTCTTCCAGGCGTTTCTTCTTGCGGCGTTTTCGGATGCGCTTGTCGCAAAAGGTAATCAAATCGGAGGAATCCTGTTCCACTCGGGCGCAGATTCGCTTGGAAAGTTTCTCCAAAACCTTTGGGTCGTGCTTGTATTGGGCACTAAAGTGTTGGATGCCCATGGGTGTGTATTGGGACAGCTCAAAGGGCTGCTGCTCGTCATCGGAAGCCCTTTGGTTGGGATGAATCGGTGTCGCGAAATGCATGGTGATTTTGCAATTGTTTGTTGTTGCTTTCTATGAAGGGTATCTCCAATGGTGAATTGTAACTCTCGGAGCGAAATGCTGTCAAACTTCAATTGTGTTCTGTCGGATGATTGATCGATCGATCTCGCTTGCTAGAATTATGGTGGTAGCGGGTAATCCAATGTATATGAACGAGACTAGTAGATTGAAGAGCGACTGTTTAGTGAAATGATTGAGAGACACGTTTATGCACGGGAAGGATAACACTTGCACATTTTAATGATTTTGTTTGAACTCGCATACCACTGACACCGGTACCTACGAGTGAAGAGTTATATATGTTAAAAAACATGTGCTCAAGCATCATTACAGGAGAAGCATCGGCCGAAATGATTGGGTAGTCATTTTATGCCTCTCGAGCAATAATTATACCTTATTTTTAAGGTCGCTTATTTGTTCGCTATGAACCAAGACGATGTTCTTCAAAGAGGCGATTCATTGAAGTTTAAACAACTGTCATTAAATATGCTTTCACCAAAATAAAATTCTCTTCGAGAAGAAAATACTCCGTACCTTCAACGCTGCGCGCTACCAGAACCTGATGTGTTCTTCTCGTTTTCTACCACGTCTCATTCCTTTCCGTTCGGGTGGACAACGTACAGTGCGCGCCAAAAACGTTGCAACAGCGTGCATGCAATGACGAGCGGTTCGACGAATATAATTGATTACGATTACAGGTCACGCAGTGTCCACAGTTCGCAATCGGGACCAAAACCCTTTGATAAAACCGACTATGCCCTTTGGTCCTTATGTCTCACTTTCAACGCATATCACCAGAGACCGAACCGCGTTGAGTGTTACGATCTTCAACAGTTCTATTTTCAATGGTACTGAAGAATATTCGATCGATCTCTAAGTGGCATTCAGTGGAATGCTCACTTATTGTAATTGCTTTGGGCCTGATTAACCTGATCGGATTCTGTGATACTCTTCCACGATCGGACGTTCAACTTCAGAAAATTCCAATTTTGGTCCGATCCTTCAAGTTCTGAGGAACGAAGACTGCAATCCAAGACCAAATACCAAGAATTCTTTGGGCCAGTTTTGGCATAGGATGTTGTTTGTTATCAAGAGTTCCCGCGAAGACGAAATGAATCGTGGAGAGGAACAACAATCGTGGTCAAGGGCGACGGGATGGGAAATCGGTACTCTCGCTATGCGGTTCGTCGAAGACACATATCACCAGAAAACGAATCGCCATCGGAAGTCCCACTTGGAGAAATGGGGAATTGGTATAAAATACCCAAAAACAATTCATCATCGCCATAATCCATCAATGCCATCAACCATGGTAGCAAGAGAATCGAGGGCTCGCCTCAAAAAGAATCGGGTTTCGTTCCAAGAATGAGGATAGAACCATATAAGTAAAGTTTTACTATAGAACCATAAAAGTAACGCTTTTCCATAGCAATAGAACCATAAAAGTAACGCTTTTCCATAGAACCATGAAAGTCAAGTTTTCCATAGAACCATAAAAGTCAAGTTTTCCATAGAACCATAAAAGTCAAGTATTGCCACATGACATGATGCTGAAAAAGTACTAAGATATAGACTATCAACACCGTGAAAAATCCTCGCTAAACAGATGAGTTATTCGTTCTAAATCACTCTTTGGAAACAAACAAAGAAGTTGAGAGCTGACATCGTTGAGATGGTTTTCATCTTGGAACAAAGAACATAAAGATGGCTAGTTCTACCGCAGAATGGCCGCTACGTTGATTGAAAAGTATTCTTTCTAATTAGTTGTATAGTATGTGTATTAGATATGTAGCATGAAACATTTCTATGTTTCTGATTCTTTGAGTTCCAAACTCAAAGTTCTTGGCAAATGCCACTCGGTCCAAACTCTCCTATGTACACCGAGTATATAACAACCGCGATCTTGCGGACAACCTCCTTGATTTCGTATTTTTCGGTATCATCTAGACTCTTCGACGCGAGGCACGATCCTAGCGCCTCGAGAGTTCCATCCGTGAGTTCTGTGAGAAGGTTCTGCTGCTCTGTGTTCTTGTTGATGCTGCAGAGGCAGGCATCCAACAGTCTAATGGCGGTTTTTCGAATGCTTTCATTCTCCACCGAGAATTTTTGTAGCCCATTCACGCAGAGTGGAACAATGTCCTCGCACAAGCGTTTCCATTCTTCATCCAGAGAATCCATGCTCTGGGACGACTCGCTCATCTCGCTTGATATAGTCGATACTATGTTTTTGGATTTGGTTTGGAAAAGAATCCCCTGCGACTGGCATTCGACGAAAAACAACAATGCTTCTTCGACGTAGGCCTCTTCCTCTTTGCTTGCAGACACTGCTCCAGAAATGCAAAAGCTCATGCTGATGCTGCTAATACCAGTGGCAAAGGTTCCCTCATCGTCGTTGTGGTTCTTGTACTTGCCAGACAGAACTTCCAAAGCCCGGGACAAGATGTCCTCGTCTTCCAAAGATTTCTTCTTTTGTTGAAAATCGTTTCGAATTCGCTCGAGAACCCTTGTAAAGACTCGAAAGACACTCGCCCATAGTAAATATGTGACATTGTTGCTCTTGGGGCAAGCGATGGAACTTGTATCGTGTGGAAAGGTTTCCAGAACTTCGAATCCCGTATCCCATAAAAAAACTAGTAGTTTCTCAATGAGCACAGCCGTGGTCTCATTGCCCACACAAGAGCAAGCATTGACAATCGCTTTCCATACTTTCTCGGATGCTTCCAGCGAAGGATTAACATATTCCTTGTTCTTGTTCGCAAAAATACATTCCTCCTTGCTGTTCTTGCACTTGTTGCGAGAACGACAACAAAGATCACTTGCTAGCAATAGAATTTCAATTCCACCGTGATCCACAATCACCGTGCCGGTAACTCCTGCTATGAATCGGGAAGACACAGAAACCATACTCCATGTTCGGCTGTGGTTGCTATGATCTTCGGTGCTGTTGGTGATATCGTCCTCTTGTTCCTCAGGGAGCGAACAGACACCGGAAATGATGATTGCTCCGAGACGAATGCATTCTACAGCAATGCGGTAGCGAAGCAATTCCCCCTCGCGATCTTGGTCTTGATCGTGTTCCTCCTCTTCCCTCAGAACTTCCTGGATGAAATCTAGCACCTTGACGACTCCTCCATACGTCAAAAAGTGTTTCAAAAAGGTGTGATCCCTTGTTTCCACCCAACCCGAGATGTTTACCAAAGATTGGAGGGCCAACCTTCGGAACTCGCTGTAGGAAACATCTTTGCGGAATCCAACAACCAGTTTGCAGAGTTCCTCGGAGAGTTCAATGGGAGAAGGAAGAGCAAATGGATTCTCCACTTCTTTCTCTCCAATGGTATCTTCTTCGTCGATTGCGGTTTCTTTAGCTGTCATGGTTGCCTCTGTAATGATTGAAATCGTCGCTTTTCTTGATTTTCGTGTCCATGATCGGTCTTCTGTCCATGATCGATTCTGCCTCGGTTGTGTCTACATATTCAAATGGATCCAAAAGATTTTTCGTTTCTTCTCTCCAGCTCTCGAATTCATCGACTTCTTCTACTTCTGATTCTTCTTCGTCGCTGTCAACGATTTCGTAATAAACACTTTCCTCGGAGTCACTGTCTTGTTCAAAATAATGCATAATCGATACGAACTCTTCTCCCTCCCTCTTTTCACGGTGGTTTTTCCTATTGTTCTCGTGACGGTGACGATCATTTCGTCTTGGGTGGTATTGTGGTTCCTCGTTGCTATTGGTGCTAAAGTATGTTGAGGAGTCAGTGCTGATATAGGTTTCGGCTAGCGACGACGTGTTCCTGCTATCGTAGGTATCATCATCTCCTTTCTTTTTCCTTCGCGGTGCCTTCTTTCTTGGCTTTTCATGCCGATGGTCACTCTTTCCTTGGCTTTTGCGCCGTGGCTGTTTGGGTTTGACACCCCATGTGCTTGGCATTGTCGTATACTACTATGCTAACTGGGAGCAATGCAGATTGTGATTTGCTTGGTTCGAGTTGAGATAGCTTTCGTTTGTTAGTTGTTGTTGCGATCCTCTCTAGTGGAGGTAGGATTGTAATATTCTTCTAAGAGAGCGACCGATATATATCTGAACACGCGTGATGCTTTGGGTCGCTTTGGGTCTCAAGGAATAAGTTCTATATATTGGACAATACTTGAGATAGGTTTCGTTTGTTAGTTGTTGTTGCGATCGTCTCTAGTGTTGGTAGGATTGTGATATTTTTCTAAGAATGCAACCTTCCCCTTTTGTTCTTCTCTATTACGGCCCACCTGTTGTGCGATCAGCGCTTCCTCCTTTTGTGCGAGCAGAACTTATAAATGCTTTCTGACCCAGTAGGATAGCTGACGAGTACACAATATATATCTGAACACGCGTAATGCTATGGGTCTCAACGAATGAGTTCTATATATTGGACAATACTGATGTACTATGGCGATCCTCAAAAACGAACCCGAGAGAAGAGAGGATGGATCCCAGTTCGTAAAAAGTGACCTCAATTAGTGTCCTTGTTGCACAAAAACTTCGGAAAAATTGAAACGCTATCAATTGAGTTGAACGTTTTGGAGCATTTAAGGATAACAGGAAATCCCCAAGACGAGTGACATGCTGTTTTCAGGAGCAATATTTATGATAGGGACTTGACGTAGAGCACGAATTTCACCGTGTGCGTTCTTCCTTCCTACAGGGAGAGCTGGGAAAAGACGCTAGGGAGTTTTTGACAAAATTTTCACTCTTTGTGGAAGCATACGAGAATATAATTCTTAACATAGGTATAGTAGATATGAGGATATATTCTCATTTTCGATTTTGCGCGCCCTTTTTCCCAAGCAAGAACAAAAAAAAGCACAAGCGAAGATTGCGGATATTTTTTTGACACCTGTGCATTCTTCAACACGCGATGATAAATGTTAAGCTCACAATAGCATTCTCGAATCGAAAGAATGCCATAGTCACGATAGATACCATTATTTTCCTTGTTTCATTGATGAAAAGATATCTACAATGGAATTCCTCAAATCCTTCGATCCCCTCCACCAGAACGTCCACGCCGCCCTCTTCACGGTAGTCTACGTTAAGGCTGTGGTGGGCTTTTGCAACTTTGCCGTCTCCCGCGAAATCCTTGCCCCAAAGATTTCCCGCAAGTGCATTCACATTTGTGCCGGTTGTTTGATTATCTTCTGGCCATTATTTAACACGGACCACTGGACGTGGAAACTGAATGTCTTGGTTCCGGCCCTCTACACCGTCCAGCTCTTTGTCAAGGGGGCAATTTTGAAAGATCCCAACGATCAGGATGTCAAGACCATGACCCGTACAGGATCCCCTGCCGAGCTCTTGAATGGGCCAATTATGTTTACCATCATATCGACATACATTGGTATTTACCTGTATCGAACTCAGCTCGGAGTGGTCATCATTTCCTGTCTTGGATTCGGCGACGGAATCGCCCCGCTGGTGGGATATTATTTTCCCTGCGGAACACACTATCCGACCTTTCCCTTTGGACCAAACGATAAAAAGACGCTGACGGGATCTCTGGGCTTCTTTTGTGCGTCGCTTGTCGGTTATTCGTTGCTGAACTTTTTGATTTTGGACGAGAATCGAGAATTCGACGGCGAGGAGGAGTGGAAGATGTTTGCCACGGTGGCAGCTCTCATGGCGGCCATTGAGGGACTCTGCGGAGCCTATGACAATCCATGCGTTGCCATTGGGGCGGCACTGGTCTATTCCTATCTCTTGGGTGCTCAAGTTGGAGTCGAAGAAGTGGTCGAAGCGGTAGTTGAAGCAGCAGCCGAGGAATAAAGAGTGCCCACGACGAGAACGAATAATCCAGCAACTTACATCAAAAGCATGAGAAGCATACGTGCTATATATATGATCGCATCACAAGAGTCTCGGCCTTTATTCTCAACGATCACTACGAAAACTAGTGGAACAATTAAAAGTCTAATGCAGAGAATAAGAACAAGAGGAACAACAGCAGCAACAAGAAAAACACGTAAACGAAGAAAAGGAGTTTTGGGAGTGGTGCTCTTACCCTCACCAGCAGCGGAATAAGCACGTTCAGTAACTTTAATCACAATTCATTTCTTTCAGTTTTGTGGGAAGTGGGCACCTATGACTAATCACTCTTTTATGAAATGTAATGTAAATGAGATAATAAGAACAAGTAATTCGAATGGCATTCGTGTCGAGAGAAAATATCTTAGTCCCATACATATATTTTAATACTTGTATGCATATGTACAATACCACAAAGCAATAGGGGGAAATCAATGCACTCTCATTCAAGAATCTACGATGACAACAAAGATTTTGCACGCAGTTATGTGTCATTTGCAATGCTGTGGTCGTGTGCAATACAACTGTACGGTAGGCGAATTGGAAAGGCACAATAATTTGAACAGCAGAGCGGAGACGGCAAATTGAACGATTTGAAAAAGAATTTTTGGCACTGAAGTTGTTTCTTACTTCACGTAATTTCTCATCCACGAAACAAACAAGCAGCTCTTTCATATCTCTGTCAAAGATTCCTTCACAGTTCCTTCGTAGAAGGACTTACCGAATTCAATAGGACGGACTCCTCTTTCAGTTGTGGACAATATCTTATAAAATCATCCTCAAGACGAAGATCGTTAAAAAAGAAAGCGCCATCGATTGCTTTCGTTTACGGGCAAGGAATCAGGTTCCGAATCAATAGGTGAAAGATCGTATAGGTGACACAGCACATCTGGAGAAGAGAACACGATTTCAGCCATGTTCAAATCCGATAGAACCGAGTGGCTCCGGTATCTGGAGACTACACCCGAGAGCTATGAATCTCAAACCGTCTCCTCGGTGGTCTGGAATCCCGTGATGTTGGGAACCGTGTCATTGTTGATCACCATGGTATTTTTTGCCTTTGCAATTCACTACGAATGGGTCGATGATATTGCCCCGCGTACTGCCAACCGTCCCAAGGCGATAATGAAAAACGCCATTTTGCATGGAATTTCGGATCGCTACAAGAATAAGCTATATGTGTATCCATTTGCTTTCTTGCGTTGGGCCTACAATCTCACCTACAAGGAGTGCCTGGCGGGGATTCCCGGAACCGGAACGCGCAAGGATGGTTGGGAGGGACCTCTCCTCAAGACCAATCTAGATGCGGTCATATTCCTCAAGTACCACACACTCCTGTTCAAGATCAGTCTAATGGTGGCATTATTGTGTAGCTTTGCGCTCATTCCGATCAATGTTACCGCCGGGTGCGACCCGGCGTATTTTGGATTAGGAACCTGCGCTTTACACAACAATCAGACCGGATTCGTCAGTACGACAATCGCGCATATTCCGGACAAGATTGTAAGTTTGATAATGACCATTGCAATTTCCATCATTGGAATCGAAGCTTGCTTCAATAGTTCTGATTTGTGCCCTGACGTTTGTTTTGTCTCGATTTTTGTTTCTCTGATTGTTCTTTTCCTCCTTCGGCACTTTCTGAACCACGCTTTCAAACACCTGAAATTGGCAACGCCCTAAAGTACAACAATGATACTGATGCAATAGTGACTTCAAGTTCAATCAGCATCAGTGGTATCTTCGACTCGGTATTGCAGCGACCAAACGCAACAAGTGCGGACCAACTTAAAGTCGTCAATACAACCGATGGCTCTACCACTACGATGACATCAGAAAACGTGGAGTCAATAAGCGTTACAGGCGAAAGGTTTTGGATTCCCAATCAAACCTGGAGAATCGTTGTGACATGTGCCTCTTGCGTAGTGATTTATGTCTATACGATGTACTTGGTGTGGCAGGAGTGGGTGGAGAATGTTGCGTTGCGGAGGGCCTTCTTTTTGGAGGCGAGTCACTACGGACAGCGCATGATTGAGCTGAAACAAGCTCGATCTCGATTTTGTCAAGAAAAAGAAAAAGAACGACGATTATGGCTACAACGGAAATAGCAGCAGCGAACAATACAATCGGAACGAGAGCAGACTTCCACCACACGTGACGCATCCGGAAGTCCGCGAAACACCCCCCAGCATCGGTTTGTACAGTGTCTTGTACCAGCTGCCGAATTCCATGGTCACATACGATACGGATGGGGCATCAATGGTGGAACGACAGCTGGTGGCGACCACGAAATTCTTTGACATGGTCGTCCCTCCCCAGCCAGGTTATTCCTCATCGGTGATCGCCTGTGACAATGATTCCCCACGCCAAACTAGTGGCAAACTGTTGGAAAAAGTGGAATATTGTTGAGAAAAAACTCCAAACACTCCGGCACATCCGTTATCTGCTTGCCAAAGCCGGAAGCGTGGCAAAGGAAGACGTGCCAAAGGAAGACGAAAGCGTCATCAAGCGAAGTGTCAACACGACAAAACTTTACTCGGAACGTGGCGATGGTGACATTGAAACACTGCAAGTGGGGACTACCGAAGAGCCTGGGAAAGGACTTATCCCAGGTGGAAGTTTTCAAGTACCACAGGTGGAAACTTTTAAGTACGAGGATTTTGATGTCAAGGTTTATGCCAGGTCTTTGGGATTTAGCGACGAGGTTGATAAGGTTTCGGGTTTTGTGGACGGAATGGGCATCGAAGAATTCAACGTCTTTGCCTACACCTGTGCTCTCCTTGCAGGAGGTCCCGGATTCGGTTTGGCGGTTCTAAATCTCTATGATGTTAAAAAACTGAGAGAGGCAGAGAACAGGATTATGGATGAATTAGACGATGCTCACCAAGAGTTGATGAATGCACGATCAGCTGTGGTCATGGTTGACGATGACGAGGCGGTCCCCTTGGACGAGGAAATCTCAGATGCATTCCCGTCGGTAGCCGGTCTTAATGGAAGCAGCATGAAGTCGTACGATGTGAACGACGAATGGGGGAGGGCAGAAAACGAGTTTGCGAATTCACTTAAGATTTTGGGCTCTCCAAAAAATAGGAGATCTAGTTTCCTTCGAAATGAAAAAGCGAAATGTTGTTCAGGAATCAAAGGCTTTGCCAAGCGTGTCATGGTTGGACCAGACATTATGGAACTTGATCCAAAGTATTACGGTCTCGATCCAGAGAAGGATGGCAAGGTCTACAAGACTGATGCAAAACATCCGTCGTATGCAGTGATCACCTTTGCGTCACGTCACTCTGCCATTGTTGCCCGACAATGTCTGGCAGACGGCGTGGCATCCAACAACTGGATACAGGTTGACAATCTCCCGCTTTACCCACTTGCCGACGCTCCAGAAAATATGTACACCTATCCGAAAGGGTTCATGTAAGTTACATCCTGCGCAGCAAATTAGTTTGTTCAAAGCTTCTCTCAAAAATCTTACATTTTATTTTCAATTCATTTTTTCAGGAAACCCGTGACTCTTACCATATCCGTATGTTATCCTTGTCGGATTGTCGCCGTGTCTTGAGCCCTCAATGTTTGTCTTGACCTAACAATTACCTATCTTGTATTCCTAATTTTTCAGTATACTTCGAAAAAAATTCGAAAATGGATGTAAGTGATAATTTTCTTCTATTGTGATCTTTTGTTAATATCCATTCGCCTCACGGTAATCTTCTGCATTTTTGTCTAAAATCGTTTCCGTTTTCTGCTCGCAGAGTTTCCATCTTTTTGATCTTCTTCTTGGCTAGCTATACTGCGCTCCTCAATCTCATCAACAGAGTTCTGTGGGACCCAGAGCTATACGAAGGGTTGTTTGGCCTATCGCAAGAGACTTTGGACACAATTATCCCCACACTGTCGGGTCTGACCCAAACGATGCTTTTTTCGGTTTGCCCGCAAATCTTCAAATTTGTTGCTTACAAAGAAGGATCGGCGACCAGCTTGGATGACGGAGAAAAGAAAGCCATGATATATTTCTGGTACTTTTACCTCGTTGTTCGATATCTTGGACAGTTGGTGGTGGACTCAATTCAGATTTTTGCTGCAGGAGGTAAGACAGGAATAATGATTCGAAACATCTGATCTGAGCGCATTGTTTGTTTTCCAAGACTAAATTTCATATTGGCTTTTCACCTTTTTCCTTTGTTTTCCAGAAAATAGATCAATAGAGCAAATTGTGCTGGATGCGCTCTCTGAATTGGCCAAGACGGCCCCTACAATTTTGGGTCCGTTTGCGTTGACGTGGATTATATTTGCCGCCACAATTACTTGGCCGATTGTTTATTTCGTGAACTTTAACAATTTCTGGACCTCGTGGTTCCGTCTGACTTTGATCAACCGAATATTGAAAGGAGGGTGAGAGAAAGTGCATCGTGTGCCAATTGGAATTGTTTGCGTTACTACTGACCGACAAAATATGAGTTCTCGTGTGACTCACAATATATTTATCGTTGCCTCTCCGTTTCTAGTGGTCCCGGTCAGGAACTTTCTTATCGAATATATGTTGACAGTGCATATGTATTGAGTTGCATTATGGCACTTGCACCGGTGTGCCCTCTTATTGGGCCGTTTGCCTGTTTGTATTTCATTCTTGTAGCGCCCATGGTGCGCTTTCTGGTGGTTTTTGCCTACAGACCAAAGTTTCGATAGTGGTGGCGACAAGTGGCCTAGTTTCTACCACATGATTATAACCTCTGTGCTGCTTGGACAGGTGGGTCAAATGTGTGCAATTTGAATTCGCGGTGAATCGAAAGATTGTTTCGTGATGCCGATCCTCACAATGCTTTTTCTCATCCTTGCCTTTTTCAATTTCTCTCTTTGTTCGAACAGATTGTCGTAACGCTCACCTTTCTGTTGAAAGGTAATTATGTTGCGGGCATCATTCTTGGTTTGTGTCTGATTCCAACCTTGATTTTCAACAGTATTGTCCTTGAAAAATTCTCGCGGCCCTTCCGCGATGCCTCGCTCCGGTTTACCGGGAAGATATACAAGAGAGCATACGAAAATCACGAAGGCGAAGATCCGTGGCGAGAACGCGAGGAATTCCGTCGCTGGTTGGTCGATTGTCACAAGGCGAGCTACCTGCCCACCTGTCTGTCCGGCGATGGAACCAAGAATCTCCTCACGGCGGAACCCGCAATCGTCATTCCAAAACCCAAACGAGTCACCGACGAATCGGCGGAGGACCACTACAGTGCTGCGGACAAAAACATGCGCAATCTGTTCCAACGGCAAACTGCACAGAAGGGAGGGATCATGCGTCGTCAACGCTTTGGAATTTGAGGAGAACAAGGAGAATGCTTGTTACTTTTGGAAATTTCTTCATTTTGCTTCCCGTAAAGCACCCTGCGAACTTTATATGTTTTCTGGTGCTTAATCATTGACTACTTATGTTATGTATAGTAGGACTATATATGTATTCAATATTAGCTTTAATCTCTGAATAGCTAGAGAGAGTAATGCTCTCCTCTGAGACAGTGGGGATATTGTTAGAAATTCTCCCACTATCATTACGGTACTATTCTAGAGTCGTGGGACATCACGCACTTTTTCTTTCAAAAATCGCTCATGAAGAATTTTCTCCCAATCGAAGTTTTTGGAATGAAAAAAGAATGGGATAGGCTTCTTTTTAATCACGTCTGTAGGTGCACGTTAATTATTGGATTAAAAACATTCGGGGAACATAAATAAAATACCGTCGGGAATAAGTTTCTGCAGTAATGTTGCAGAATCACGTGGTCAGGTGCACGTTAAGTGAATCGAATAAAAAACAAAAATAACCAATGCGAGCTTGGACTACAGCGCACACGCGTCCACCTCCTTTATGCTTCCGCACTGGATCTGGGATACGTATGTGGGAATTTTAGAGGATTACCTTCTCACTTCTTTCTTGTAGCGTCAAATCCGCAAAACTTATGTGTAGAACGGATTGAACTTCTCATTTCTTCACATAATTGGTGGCGTTTCTCTTCGAAATCGAAGACTTATCGATGTTCTCCACGAACGCATCTATCGCCACTGCCAACTCACACCAACATCAAAACGGCGTTCTCGGTTGTACATATTTCATCGCGGTACTGGTCAAGGGTATTCCGTTGGCTGTGAAGAGGGACACCAGTCGTGCGATCATTGCTAATAATTACGAAGAAGTCATCTTCGACGCTGTCTTCACTATCTACGACCAAGTTCAACCGCTCTTATTTTATCGGCGACATTGGATTCAAACCTTTTTCTTCGCCGACATCATCTCTTTCAATCTCATCAATCATTCAATCTCGTTGAATTCGCCAACACGAAAATCGAAATCAAACCGAAGAAACAGTGGTCATTCAATTCAACTATTGGCTTTTCACAAAAAAACGCAATTGCGCAAACCAACTACAAACGATATATATCCACCTACCAATCCAATCTATTCAACAATGATGTTCCGTTCCTCGACGTCTAGGCATTCGCCCTTCTTCTGGCACTGGAAACTTCCAATGCCTTCCAAAACGGAAACAGCCCGCCCAAGATCTCCTACTGCTCCCATGCCCTATAAGTGGCCCATCGTCGGAACCCTTCCCGACTTTTTGCAACGAGGCGGTGTCGACGGCATGCGCGAGGTCTACGAAAGCATGTACAAGGAGTATGGACCCGTCTACGGAATGTCCATCATGGGAGAAGACGAGACCATCTTTTCGGATCCACGCGTCTTCGACCAAGTCCTCCGAAAGGAGGGCATTTATCCAGTAGGAGGTGCCGAGGGCGTGACTACCTTTAAGGATTATTACGAGGAAAACAAGCATGAGTCTTGCCCTCAAGAGCGTGGGAAGAGGTCCAAACTGGAAGGATTGGCGAAGCAAAGTCAATCCCGATTTGTATGTCCTGTGGGAGACCTATCTTCCATCGATTGCCGACACCTGCCGGGACATTTCCAGTGTTGCCGGAAAAGAAGTCACCGAAACGAAGAATTTGCACGTTTCCGACTTTTTGTCCCGTGCATGCCTTTGATATGTTTTCGACTGTCTTGTATGGAGAATCTCCTCAGACTGTCAATACCGATAAAGCCACTCCGGAGGACATTGCATTTGTTTCGGCAACCAAGCGGGCATTTGACATTACCGGAAGTCTTATTGTGAATCCTCTCGACAAGGTGTTTGGCAGTGATCTCTACAAGGAATTTGTAGTCAACATGGACAAGACGATGACCCTTGCGAGCCAACGCGGAATGGAAAAGATCAAGACGGCAATGGACACCAAGGCCACATTCGAGGCGAACGAAAAAGATATTGCCAGAAGAAGAAAGTAGCGAAGAGAGCGAAAGCAGTGGTTGTCCCATTCCAGGCGATTCAATCCAAGGTTGCAGGTCTCGGCCGTGGCAACTTTGTTCCATCCAATTATCAGAATCCATCCTATGTGGAACGCCTCGTCAATCGTGGATCCTTTCTCTCCCGAAGAAATATCCGAGGTACAGGGTCCGCTGCTCATGGCTGGTGTCGACACCACTGCCTACTGTCATGGGATGGTTCTATCTGAACATGGCATCCAATCCCGAAATCCAGCGCAAGCTGGCCAAGGAATTGGACGAAAAACTCCAGGGCGAAGACGTGACCTACCGTCGAACAGATGGAATCCCTAACCTATCTGAAACAATGCTTTCGGGAATCACATCGATTGACTCCCTCGGCTGCCATTAGCATCAAGACACTTCAACAGACTAATTGACGTCTATTCTCCCCTCGACGAAAAGTCGTATATCATTCCGGAGGGACAGCGTGTTTCTCTGAATCTACGAGGCCTGCCCATGGATCCCAAATACGTCGAGAATCCTACTGCATTCGTACCGGAACGATTTAACCCAGAAGCTATTGCATCTCGCGAGGGAACACCCTCGGAGCTTGCGCTCGATCATCCCTACTTCAATGATCCCTTTGGCAGAGGAAAGCGCCGATGCCTCGGGGCAAACGTTGCCATTGCCGAAATGACCGTCTTGGCAGCCCGTTTGCTGCAGGACTGGGAAATCCAATTGGTGGATCCCAACGAAGCGGTACAAAGTCCCACCAAGTCGTGGACGCCCAAGCAAAAACTCATGCTCATTGCCGACCCCTATCCGGCCATGAAGTTTGTCCCACGAACACAAAAATAAACGCACTGAACAAATAAAAAAGTTTTGAATGAAGAACAATCAAAGTTTTGAACGAAAACAATAATATGTATTATAATCACGATTTGAACCAAAACAGGAATCTTTACTATAATGGATTATTTTGATAGTAGCGGTGTGCTGTTGTGTAGAAAACAACTGTTTAATCCAAGCTCAAGACAAAATTTCGCAGCCTTTCTTGCCAGCTACGTACGACATTGGTGTTTTCGTATAATTTCTGATTCGGAAGAGAATGAATGTTTCCAATATGTTGATAACCGAAGCACAGTAGAGCCGAAAACATGCCAGAGCAGGATGCTATTATTGGGATCTTTACTCGGCTGCTGGGTAGAAAGTCGAAAATGGCCCGAAAAATACGATATATCGTTTTCAGTCTTCTAATGCCTCTTGCAGTGTGGATGCCTTTTTCTTGTCCTTTCGTGCTGCACTCTCCCGTCGCTTGTAGGTAAATCCCGGAGGATTCCAGTCGGGACGAAACCCAAACGACTTTTTGGTGGCCGTTTGCAATTCCTCGGTGGTTGCCTTTTCGTGAACCACCAAATATTGGGCTTCGTCTTCGTCCAGTGGTCCGTCCGTCTCGGTGCCCATGTACACAATGGCCGGACGAATGCTTCCCAGTTCTAGCGATGTTGCTCCCGCCTTGCCCAGGGTCAGAAACTCTCGCCGCATGTAGACGGCCGTCCAAAAGATCAACCCTTTTTGCAGCGTCAGAGCAGCCTCCATGCTAGTCTTGTCTGCTATACAGACCTTGCCGATGCGAAACCATCCCGTTCCCTGGGCACGACAAAAGACGTCGGAAACCTCGAAAGTGTTCGTAATCCTCGTCGTCGGGACTTTTCAATGGTTTGATTTCCAGGTCGGTAATGGAGGCAAAGGAATCCCATTGTTTTTCCAAAGAATCCTTGTCGGCCTTGACGGGTTTTAATCGTGGTCGTTTCGGCGGAAGATGCTGTTGTTGATGCTCCAGCCAAATCCACCACCCACGGTTTTCTTCTTTTTCTTGGCAGCCTTCTTTTTCGCAAAGAGAGGAGATCCTCGACGAACTGATTTGTCGTTGTCGCGTTGGCGTACAACAACTTGTTGATGGCCCAACAAATGCGTCTGCTGTTGTCAACAGCGCAATCAGCAGTAGCGTGAAAAGAAAGCATTCATTGTTTCGGAATATCATGATCAAGAGCTACTATATGCAGGGAGATTGGATTGGGAGTATGATGTTGTTGTATGGTTGACTTGAATGTTTGGTTGTTGATGCGATTGGCATGAAAAAATCTTGCGGCAAGGAAATCAAAAAATTCGTTGTGACGTTTTTTGGTGGATGGATTGATGGATTCCAAGTCGAAGCAAACAAAAATCAAGTTGTTCCCTATCGACTCGGGATTCCAGTGTTTTTGTTTGGCATGCATCGTCGTCTTCTTTTTTTGCTCGCGGGGAGACAATTCAAAAAACCTCGACGCGCAGGGTCATTTTATTTTATTGTTGTGCGCGCAATAGAGTGGTTCGATTGGTTTCTCTGTTTGTCTCGTGCATGCATGCATGCAGGATGTTGTATGTGATGAATTCGGCGGCGGCGGGTTGACTCGTGGGACCTTGGACGACGACGACGACGAAGATAATATCATCATCAAACGACGACGACGTTGAACAATCCGCAATCGATAAGAGCAACAAATATTCTCTTGTTCTCTGAACAGTAAGTAGACAAACGAATGTCAAGAAAGAACAGAATGTTTGAGAAGCATGTTATCCTTCACAGGGTGGTCCATCCCTTGAGCGGCATCAAAATACCTCGGTCAATCCAAGCAAAGATTACCCTTAACGCTAAGAGATAATCGAGTGCAGACCGTTGAATTGTATGTGCTTAGAGACGCATGCCGGGTATTTTGCGCGCACATACCATTCCAAACTATTCAGCAATGTATGCGCCGAATGTACAGTATGCTTTTGTTTCCAACGCGCGACAAAAGCCTCCCAGAGTCTAACTCGGAGGGCTATGCCACGAAAGCGAGTGTGTGCGAGCAGGTTCCGGAGGGCTCTTTCATTCTCGAATGAATGACCATCGTCTTTGTTGTATTGCTTGTCGACTGTCTGTCTTTTGCTGTTGTTGTGACTACTTTCTCTCTAACGCGAAGCAAATACTGTACTCTATCCTACCTTGTTGCCTTCTTGCATCCAACAAATAATCAGGAACTAAATTCCAAAAACAACAACAAATAACAAATAATATTATATTAATTCAAAATGGCGGCACGAGTTGACGAAGAATACGATTACTTGTTCAAGATTGTCTTGATTGGGGATTCCGGTGTCGGAAAGTCGAACCTGCTGAGTCGATTCACCCGCAACGAATTCAACCTCGAATCCAAGAGTACCATTGGTGTGGAATTCGCGACCAAATCGATCCAGGCCGAGGGAAAGACCATCAAGGCACAAATCTGGGATACTGCCGGACAGGAGCGCTATCGGGCCATTACTAGTGCTTACTACAGAGGCGCCGTCGGGGCACTTTTGGTTTATGACATTTCCAAGCACGGGACCTTTGAAAACGTCGAGCGATGGCTCAAGGAACTCCGGGACCACGCCGAAGCCAACATTGTTGTCATGTTGGTCGGAAACAAGAGCGATTTGCGCCATCTTGCGGGCGGTCGAGACGGACGAGGCCATGAGTTTTTCGGAACAGCACAATCTGGCCTTTATCGAGACGTCTGCGTTGGATTCCAGCGGGGTCGACACGGCCTTTCAGCGCATCTTGACAGAAATTTACCGGCTCATGAGCCGACGCAACGTTGCCGCCGAAAAGGAGGCTCCGTCTCTGTCTACCGGACAATCGATCAGTCTCGGCGGAGGAAACACCAACAGCGGTACCGGAGAAAAGCGAGGCTGCTGCTAAATTTCCAAAGAAACTCTTTCCACAACACAACGCACACACACACACACATATGCTGCGATGTGCGCAACGCAACAACAACAACAACAACAACAACAAAATCACCACATGACAATATTACAATCGTGCGTTTTATTGCTCCTATTATTTGTGGTCGCCGCTTTTGACTTGCGCAGCATTCAAGTTTTGCTGTTTTTGTCACCCGCGTCGTCGTTTAATGGTATATTACATGAAACTCATTACAATACAACAAATTTACAAAAACGAAAACGAATTCTACACTTGGAATTCGGCAAATCAGTATCGTCGTTTTCTACACTATGTTTACGATATTGTCTTGGTAGTAGAAGATAGTTCTCTAGATTGCTCGGACACAACCACTTTTTGCGGTTTGCTGCAACAACAAGTTCTTGTGGAAGCGGAACTACGATTAGCGAATCACGAGGAAAGAGTTTATGTACGTAGTTGTGTTTCGTCGTAGATGGCTTAAATTGAAAAGCATACGAAATCTTCTCTTGCTCTTCGCTTCAGAAAAGGCAACGTCCAAGAGTGGAAGAAAGTTGTTCTGTCGGATGAAGAATACTTTTATATTGGTTTCAAAATGAAACCAAGCGTTGCCATTAAGCACCGATGTCTGTTCTCCTGCTTATTCGATTCTTCCTCCTCTTCCGATAGTAGATCCACGTTGCAAGGCCGCATGCGAGAAAAAACCGTTGAAACAAAATTGACTCTGTGCCGACGAGTTGAATCGTGGCATCTTTGACGAGGAGCTTCTCCCCCGTCGTGACATTGTTGACGAGAAGTTCCTTAACGCTGCTTCCATTCGACCCCGTCGTGACATTGTTGACGAGAAGTTCCTTAACGCTGCTTCCATTCGACCCCGTCGTGACATTGTTGACGAGGAGTTCCTTAACGCTGCTTCCATTCGACCCCGTCGTGACAGTATTGACGAGAAGTTCCTTAACGCTGCTTCCATTCGACCCCGTCGTGACAGTATTGACGAGAAGTTCCTTAACGCTGCTTCCATTCGACCCCGTCGTGACATTGTTGACGAGAAGTTCCTTAACGCTGCTTCCATTCGACCCCGTCGTGACATTCGACTCAATTGTGACATCTAGAGCACTTCTCGAAAAATCGCCGAGACAACCAAGTGCATCGTTCCACGATTTGGTCTCACAGTCAAAATAGGAGCAATCCAACTCGCGAACGATTGCATCCAGTCGTGATCGCAGCACTGGATCGTGACTGGTGGCGTGTCCCTCGAGGAGGTGACGACGACGAGTATGATCGTGACGGTGAAGACGACGACGACGACGACCAGTGTGATTCCTTTTGGAAGCATCGGCAAAGAACGACCGGATATGCATCTCCATTTTATCGGGTTCCTCCCGCAACTCGTCAAAACACAAGAACAGTGCTGGATCCTCCGTCCTCGCTTTGAGCTTTGCAATGGATCTATAAAACCGGTTTCTGGCAAACTCCAAATATATTCCAAGGCCGATCGTTTCGTTCACAAGATTCAGAGCCCTGCACAAATTCGTTTCGGGATAGGTCAAGTTGTGCTGAGTTTTATCGACATCCTTGGTCCAGTCTTCTCTTCGCAGCCAATCGTTGCCTCCCCGAGGTTTAGGATTTTCCTTACCGACATGATTGAGCCAGCACTCCTTCCCTTGTTTGTGATACAAATAACCAGACAAGGTAGCATCAAACATGTCTCTCACGAGCACAACAGTAGGCTCCCTGACTTTCGGGGATATTCGACGCCAGAAATCGGTTTTGATATTCTTGAATCGATCTCTTATGAATTCTTTTAACAGAATATGCCCCATCTTGTGTGTTGTTTGAAAATGCAAGACGGCCCCAGTCACCAGGAAATGGGGCAGCAGCAATGCTACAAAATAAATACGGCGTTTCGTCATGGTGATGTTCTTTCCATTTGCTTTAAAATTGTGACAGGTCTGTGTTATCTTTTTCCTGCACTTCATCACTTTCGATTCTTCACAACATACGTTGAGCCTTCGAATATGGGAAACCTTACGTGCAGGGGGGACTCGCGGAAAAAGAACAAGAAATGCGTCACAAAAGCTTCTCTGGGGTCATACCGGTCATCCATCCCAAAATGCAAAAATTCGGGCCCCTCCTCCAAAAATTTCTGAGTGACCGGTATGTTCAGACCCCAGAGAAGCTTTTGTGACGCATTTCTTGTTCTTTTTCCGCGAGTTCCATCTGCACGTAAGGATGTATAAATCATGAATTACAATTGAGTCAATTGAGTCGACTGAGGCGCAAACGAAGTATTTCAACGGTATTTTGACCGATTTTCGGTATTTTGATCGATATTCTTACCATGCCGTCAAAGATCCGTGTCGGAATGAGGGTTAGCGCCCGAGTTAGACCCTTGGATGACCTGCGATGGGTACTTCGGGTTTATTGCTACATTGTTTGGAATTTGTGCTACTGATGTTGGGAAGGCGTTGAAGTTTCATCATGGGGTAGACGATGGAAGAATTCTGAAGATTTCTGCAGTATCCTGGTAACTGACTGTCTAATCAACAATCGCCATCCGATTTTGCTTTCTCCATCGGTCCGCAACCGTAATGCCCTACAACAAGGGTGCGGATTGAATTGGCTCAAGAGCGTATCCGTAAGAGTGGTGGAAATTTCGATCAGCAGTCTGTCATTTCAGCGCTCACATGAACATGTTAACATCCGCGAGCTGGAAATGCGTTCTCTTCAACTAAATGGCGAGTTACAGACAATACTCCAACACGAAACAACCAAAGCGCAATAGTAGGGGAGAGATGGTTGCAGGCGATCAGAAGAACAGAAGAGGGCGAGGATATCGCCAAGCTTGGCAAGCCAAATCTACGTGGTAATGCCCAACTTGTGCGCCCTTGACAAGCCCCTTGACCGAGCAAAGAAAGCTTGGTACTGTCATGACAAAACCAAGTGTATTAGAGCACACAAACAGATGGTTGGAACAGAATTCTTTGGAGATAAAGAAAATCATCGTCGACTACGAGTTGGAGACCGGATACCCCTGTTGGCAGTAAAACACGCATAACTCGAGTTTAAATGGGTCCCTGAATCGATGACTAGTATGAATATTTACAGTAATTATAGCGCTACAGTGTAGCATCGATAAAAATACTAAGTGACGTATACTTTGTGATTCGGATCTGATCAAAGTTGCACCATGGTCGAAAACGACCATTCAATTGCATTTTTTTTCAATTTGTGTGTAAAACTCCGTGTTATTTAGGTGCGCGCGATTTTTGAGAATTTATCGTTTTGGAGGGTTGAGAGGGCTGAGGGTTGAGGGGGTTGCGCGTTCTGTTCGAGGCACTAGTAGAGAGAGGAGAACTATGAAATGTGGAAATTAAGCGTTCTACCCCGAGAGCGGTCGTATGAGTCGATTCGTTGCGAGTGCTCAGAACTGGTACAATAAAAACTGTCACCTTCCAAACCTGCCCAGAGGAATTCCAAGGAATCTTACCGACAACCAAGAAGTATCCGAAGTCACGACGGAATTTATGTGCAGCCACGTCCAGCACATTCGAAACTTTGTCTAACAACACCCTTCGCATGCGTTGATAGAGCTCGATTTGTATGATAGCGACGGTTCCAAGCAAATACTCAGTACGCTCTTTCCAATCACAGAATCGGCGGCGAAGAATTCCACAAAATCGTCTGCTGCGGAATGTTGGAGACACTTGAACAAATCGCCGAACATTCAGAATGCAACGGGAATTTGAAAATAATCGAAACAATGTAGTAATGATCACGATGATCATGCTATATTAGTAATGAATCCAATCTTTGCTCTATCCGAGTTCTGGTAGAAAACCCATCGTGTCGGAGCTAATATCCCGTGCGTATTCAGTATACATATTATAGGTAGGTAATACTCATAGTTGAAATATCCAAAAACGAATCTGCCACCAGAATCTAGCGCGGTAGTTGAAGCAATTTAGTCAGAATACCGATTTCGATATCCATCACATACATCACATCAACGACGTACTTGCAGTTAGAATTGTTTTTTGTGCGAGACTACCATCCCATTGCATCCGATAGAAATCATTCCAAATCATTCCAAAGCTGACAACAACAACCGTCAAGGGAATACAACTTTTGCAGATCAACAGACTGTACATTCAAGATCTTCTTGTGAAAATATTTATTCGTTGATTGATAAATTGAACCAGCGACTGATTTACTGCCGCTACAATATAAAACACTAAAGATGCAATCACGAAACGATCATCGCGGCCAAAATGCCAAAGGACGATTTGGAATTATTCCTTCCACTCTGGCAGCCCTATTGCTGGTTCTTTTGGTGGGCGTGGAAACCATCGAAGCCTTTTCCTCGTCGTCGCTGCCGCGCGTGGCTCCGTCTATGCCCTCGGCATCACAAACAAATATGTTCCGAAGGCCATTTCCGATTTCGCCGGCGACGACGGCAACGACTCCGGAACTAACAGTTCCATGGAGAACAACGGTCCAGAGCCGAACCAGGCTTACAACCACATCAATGGACGACGATGAAGAGAAGAAAAATATTTTTAAATCAGCCGCAAACAAGTTCAAGGCCCGCCCGGGAACCTACCTGATGATCCCGGTCATTGCCGGTTTTGTGGGCTGGTTGACCAACTACCTGGCGGTTCAAATGATCTTTTATCCGGTACAGTTCAAAGGAATTCCCATATTGGCGGAGGCCGGAGGTCCCCCTCGGTCTGCTGGGATGGCAGGGAATCGTTCCCTGCAAAACCAAGACCATGTCCAAGGCGCTGGTGGAAATGGTAACCTCCCAGCTCTTGACCGTCCCCGAGGCCTTTGAGAGGCTGAATCCAAGCATCGTGGCGAAACACCTTGCGGGAGCCGTCCCGCAGCTGGGAGAAGAAATCATTGTGGACGTGGCGGGGACAGCGGCCACGTCCACCCCCTTCCCCTTGGGATTGTGGAAGGCCGTCACTGCCCGAAGCTGGTATGCCGGAATTGTCAATTTTTGCAACATTCAGGTCCTCAAGGGTGTTGTCAAGGACCTCATTGCCAACAGCGAACGCATTTTTTCGCTGGAAAATTGTGTGGTAGATCAGATGATTTTGGATCGGGCTAAGCTCGGGCAGCTCTTCCAAAAGGTCGGGCGTGTCGAGCTGGACTTTTTGACCAACAGTGGCCTGTGGTTTGGCTTTTTGCTGGGCCTCATCCAGATGGCTGTCGCGCTATTGTACGAAAATCCCTGGGCCTTGTCCATTGGAGGAATGATCGTTGGTCTTGCAACAAACTGGCTGGCCCTCAAGTGGATCTTTGAGCCGGTTTACCCGACCAAGATTGGTCCTTTTGTCGTTCAGGGAATGTTCCTCAAGCGACAAAAGGAGGTTGCCGCGGAATTTAGCAAGTTTTTTGCCGACAAGATTGTCACATCGGAACAAATCTGGAGCTCAATTCTCACGGACGAGGCCACCAAGCCCGCTTTGCACGAGGTTTTGGGCAAGCATGTGAAGAAATTGCTGAGTTTTGCAACCTTTGGAGGCGTCTTTTCCAAACTCGGTGGCATGTCCCTTCCCTCGCCGGAAGTCATTGGCAAGATCACTGGATCAGCGGTGGCCAACCTCCCGGGACATCTCAGCAAGAGCTTGCACGGTTACGTCGACGGGGCGTTGCAGCTGGAAACAACCCTTCGGGTTCAGATGGAGGCAATGAGCCCGGCCAAATTCGAACGCGTCCTCCACCCTATCTTTGAGGAGGACGAACTGACTCTGATCATTGCGGGTGGTGTCTTGGGATTCATTGCCGGTCTCGTGCAACAAGGACTGGAGACGGGAGCAATTGAGATTCCTCCACTCCCTGCCCCCATCCAAAAGGTTTTGACCTCTTTCAAATCGAAAGTGGCAGCAGTTGTGGGAGCCATCAAGGCACGATTCGGAATGAAAAAGGACGTCGATTCCGAGAATGGCGATGGAGTAAGCGGAGAATAAAAACGTATCGAATCATAGAAGTGGTGAATTCTATTCGACCCAAAAGAGTAAAAAAGGTTGCGACTGGACGAACTTGGTTGGCGATTTCAATGTATGCGTGCGCTCGAATGGAAGAAAAAGGGAAACAAAGACTATTGTACATCAATTCTTGAAGGAATTCGGAAACGAAAAGCCAGAGAAGTGTGCCACGAGTGAATTCCGTTTGCACCCGAAAATTAGAATTGGATCAGCCTTTTCCACAGGCTCAACCATCAAACTAACCCAACATGAACGATCGAACGGCATTACTGCCAGAACACCCGCAACAACATGGAAGCGCATGATCCTACGGAAATACTCTGCTCGTCACAATTTTCATTAACTCCTATAATAACTACAAGTAGTAAAGTGAGGACTTTATTATTATGCTAAAGTGTTTCTCTCGAAGACGAGTGGAACTACAATTTTACTTGTAGTAGCTCATTGCCGTTTGCGATTTCTTCATTGTCTTACTTTATTTTTATTCCAGGGTGCAACAAACCTTTCCCGAAATTTGGAGTCCTACGAGTCGAGTTTTTCAATCGAGGATGGCACTGCTTGCTTGCATAAGATAATAATCAAACCTTTCACTCGAAGGCAGAAATGGAAGGCATGATTCTTCACAAAAATCGAAAAAAAGACACACAAGAACAACTCAAATCAGATATCAAGAATCCATTCTTGGCATTCCATACATAAAAGAGAACAGAGAACAGCAACGAGATACAGATATTTTTTTTACTTTATCGACTCAAACTTTGATTAATGCACAAAAGGGAATGTGTTGTTGATATTCAATCGAACAGAAAAGAGTCGCAATGACTAAGAAATCCAATATCCTCGCACTCGTTGGCATTGCCATTGGTGTATCAACGCTCGTGACCAATATCGCCTTTCACCAACAGGGATGGGAGCGTTACATCGAAAGCCAATCGTTGTCGATTGCTTCGGCCAAAGAGTTTTTTGAATTGCCCCGTGGTGATGATGAGGTGAAGGGGCCTCCAATTCTCGGCGTCAAGACTGTTCTACGAGAACCCGAAAAAGATTCTCAGGAAATAGTGCAAGACTCTATCGAGAAGGTTCGTCCCATCGAGCTTATCCTGCCACAAGAGGAGATTGATTGGATCCGACAACGGAATCAGAGCTATTTTGACTTTTATCTGAGTTCCAAGGAATCTCACCGGCGCGAAAAACGATGGCACCAAGCCAGTACAGACCCCAACAAACACCAAATCAACGCTACCACCGGATACACAAATTACGACGAGGACAGAGAAAAAGTCTGGATGGACTTTTTGATTGCCGGTCATCCCAAAACCGGGAACTACCACGCTGGTGGCCAATCTGGCCAAGGTGGCTCCGATGAAGGTCAAGGATTTCTGTGCAAGCAAACCCTCGACCATTATGAGATATGTCATGGACAAATGGATGGTGAAATTCCCGGAGATTATGGATGGGCCCAACCAATACGTGCCCGACAAAAGGAACTGGCTGGTGGGTAGCAAGTGCCCCCAATTCATTGGAAGTCCGGAACTTTTGTCACGGTATACGGTAGCTCATCCCCGCATGAAGCTCATTGTCGGAATTCGCCATCCCATTGAATGGTTCAATTCGTTTATTAAAATGGGGCATCACACGAACCTCTACAAGTTCACAACGATGTGTCCCGATTTTGAAAACATTGATCCAATCAGCGGGATCCCGGGAGGGGTTAGCAGTGACGCTAACGCTAAAGCCAGGAAAAACATGGAAATTTGCATCAACGAGTGCCGTTGTGGAATTCCCATTTGCTTTCACAGGGCGCGCCTTCACATCGGGCTGGCACGACTCGGAAAAACTCCCCTTTCGTCTCATGGAACGAAACCTTTTGGCTCCGGAGGATCCCGATGGTGGTCAGAAACTCTTTGATGCCAAGGTCAAGAATCCGATTTTCTTTTACGATCAGAAGCAAATGAAGCAGGATTCGTACTGGGACGAGCTTGCGGGATTTCTGGGTTTGAATTATATACCCAACGAACACTATCATGGCTTCCAAGGGCGCCCAGAGCAATGTTACGCTCTGTACTCCCTTTTACGACGAATTCCGCTTCGCGAATCATGGCACACTCGTACAACATGTCCGTGTGGCTGGAAGAATACTTGTTGCCCCTCGGATTGGACAATAGTCGACCCGACGTTGTGATTGCCAACCCGACATCCTTTCGAGAACTCATACAGACCTACAAGATGGATCCATGTGGCCGTCTGGTACGAAACGAAAGCGATGGAACATTTGTTCTGGATCCATCCCTGCTCGCCGTGAACCAGACGACTTTTGAAATACATTCCCATGAGGTGACTCCCTGCAGGGGCAAATTCCCCGAGGTCAAAGAACCAGAGGAGACACCGCCCGAAAAAACGGGGAAAAAGGGGAAAACGAGGAAATCGTCAACGTCAGAATCCATAAGAACATTTTTCAGAGAATGAAAACAGCCCTACAGGAATAAGAATGCCGGAAAGAACAAGTGGCAAGAGTTTGCAGCAGCTCAATCGATGGCTTTTTCGCCTTGCACAATTCTTGTTTCGATTCATTTCAACACGTTCGACAACAACTGGTGTTTTTCTCGCATTTGCGTGGTTGTTTCCTCTCTTGTGTGACCTATCTCGGATGCCTCCACGAAAACACACCGAGGCGTTGGTGGGGAAAGCCCCAGGTCTGGTAGGAGATGAAAGAATTGGAACATCTACGAGTATTGAGTATAATGGATGCGCAAACATAGAAAGCCACGACAGGTGCACATCATCGCCTCATCAGTTCTTTAGAAAATGATTAAAAACTATTTAACTTAGAAGTGATAGACTTGTAAAGAACCACAATGTGGCTCTCCTTCGATAGTCGGATTTGCTTTTCATCTCTCGGAAGGGGGCAATGATGAAACTTTTTTCATGATAGGGTATGTACGACATATACGTGTACTACATACCTTGCATATATTGTATGCGATTGGATGTCACGACCGAAAAATCACAACCATTCAAAACGAAAGATTTTCATTATTATTTCCCAGTCACCCATCTTTTCATGATGGATTTTTTTTCATCTTCGAAAAGTCGATTGCTTGTGCATGTCTTCGAGGTGCACAACAAAGTATACCACTCCTTTCGGCCCTCAATCAGTGCCATCATCACAGCTGCCTTCACGAATTCTACTTGAAAGGAACAGGTCAATACAGTACCTATAGATTTCAGGTCTTGGGTTCGTGGAATCATATCGTAACAAGCAATCGCAATTCATTCCAAATGTGCAACAATACAACAACAAGTGACAACCCATCGGAAGCAGCGGCAGCTGGGGAGGCTCCTCCTGTCCCATCCACAAACAGTGAGAACAACAATAACGAAAACAGCCCGAATGGCAGAGCTCGCAAAAGGCCAAAGTCGCAATCAATTTTCGATGGCGAATCGATTCTATCAAAAGACCTCCTCGATCCGGAAACAGGGGATTCACGAAAACTATAAAGCATCGCAGCCCTTTCCGCACTCCCAAATCCTCAAGGTCTTTCAGCCCGAGTTTTTGATCGCGTGCAAGGAGGAAATCAAATCACAAACCAAGGTGAATTTCAAGGAATCAGGACCTCTTTCGGGTATATCAATCGATCGATTTTGCCAACCTCGACCCAGAGCGTGCCAAGGCAATGAAACTCGACACCTCCAAGCTCACCAACGTGATGGAAGCTGCGTGACCTTCTTTATTCGCAGGAATGGAGGTCCTTTGTGGAACAGTGTGCTGGCTTGGAGGCAGGAACCCTCATTGACAAGATTGATTGCGCCTGCAACTGTCACGCTCCAGGTTGCCACCTGTTGTGCCACGACGATGTCATTGGGACGCGCAAGATTTCCTATATTATCTACCTCACCGAAGAGGACTGGGATGGCCCCAACGAGGGAGGTGCCTTGGAGCTGTATGGGCAACAAAACGATGAAACCGATAGCACTCCAGTTCCGGTATCTCGGGCATGGCCAATCTTCAATAGCATGGCCTTTTTCGAGGTTTTGCCGGGAAGATCTTTCCATGCGGTGCAGGAGGTCACCGGAGAGCGCCCGCGATTGAGTCCTCCAGGGATGGTACCACGCAAAGGATCCTCCACCACAAGAAGAACTTGCAAAAGGCAACGCTTCAGCAGCTAAAGTCGATGAAAGACGACGACGACGACGACGATGTTGGTCAATCGCAACAGCAGGAAACTTACGAAAGATCAGGACTGCCTTTACGGAAGCCGATCGAAGCTACCTGAAGGATTATATCCAAAACGAATACCTTACCGAAGAATCGATGAATGAGATACAAACCAAATTCGAAAACAATTCGACGATACAATTTCGAAATTTCTTGTTGCAAAAATGGGTTCCAACTATTGAATCAAACTATAAGGAAGACGACAAGAAACCAGCTGCCACTGCGTCTACAATTCGATGGCGACAAGAATGAAAGCATCGATTTGCATTATAAAAAAGGTGTCACACCCGAATGGAACATTCGTGGTCCTGCGCACAAACAACGATATCTTAGCTATGCAGCTGCCAACAAAGAGAGCGAATCGAAGGAAAATGAAAATGCCATTGCCACTGGGAAGCTTCTGCACACTGTTCAAAAGAAAGTCTTCGAGTCGGAAGCCTTCTTGCGATACCTCAAGCGCGTCACGAGTCCTGGACAAACCCACGGGAATTCTCGGGAAGGACTGCAATTCGTCGTTTTCGGCCCGGGTTGGATTACACCGTTGCCCACTATGGCCTCTTGATGCAACGATCCGTTTTGGATGCCACCATGTGCTTTGTGCGTGACACCACCGAATACGACCAAGCCATGTGGGAATCGGGGGACATTGGTGGATTTGAGTGTTACATTGAGGCCGACATGGATGACGACGAAGATACGAACGAAAAAGATGCAAAAGGCGCAGCCGACGAGTACAACGAAGAGGACGACACGGAGCTCCTGAGTGTGAGCGCCAGCAACAACACTCTGTCGCTTGTCTACCGTGATCCGGGAACGATGCGCTTTGTCAAGTACGTGAGCTCGAACGCGCCCTCGTCGAGATATGATATTTGTATGGAATACGATCTTCCTCCGGACGACGATGATGAAGAAAACGACGACAGTGGCGACGACGACGACGACGAAGCTGCCAATAATGAGGAATAAAGGAGTCAATGTAGATTACATACAGCATTACCTTGAATCCATAAATTAAAACAACAACAAGAGCTACAGAGAATTAATTTTGTTTTACAAAGGAACTTTCGTGCTAAAAAAGGCGGTGGTAATACGCTAGTAACTCCTGTTAGTGTTGTTCTAAACACAGTCTTCTAATACATATACTAGTAGTAGTTAAAGAAATTCAAGTCGAGCTGTTACTGCTGGATGGTTCGTTTGGTTCTCACGTTTCATCGTCCAACAAGAACAACAACCTCTTCATCATCATCATTTTGGTCGTTGATGATGAATTGCTTCTTGCGCGCGTATTGTAATCTATATTGTGTTGTTGTTCAAGTTGCATTTCTTGTGTTTTTTGCTCGCTTGCTCTTGTGCTTTCTTTTTGTTATATGGACGGAATGCAGTCGTCGGAATTGTTGTCTATGGACGACGAGGATTCTGCTTCCGGAATGTATGTGTGTACCTACTTGTGTCGAAAGATGTTGGATAGAACTTGCTTTGGTTTGAAACGACTTTTCCCCTTTTCCCCTTGTTGTTGTTTCGTCGCTGTTGTTCCTGCTGCTGCTGTCTCCACGGAATGGCAGGTGGAATTGACTTTTTCCTCCTGGTTGCCATCAATCTTGCAAATCTTCGTTTCTTCAAGTTCGAATTGAATTTCGTCATAGTCCAATCTGGAAGGAAAATCCAGGTCCATTGTTGTTTCGTCATCGTCCCTGAGAATTCCCTTTCGGATCATGTTCAGTGGTGGCAGCGATCGATCGTTTTGCTCCACCGTAATGGTGGTTGTTGTTGCATCGTTTCCTCCTGTTGCTGTTGCTGTTGTAGACAGAACAACTATTCTTGTGAGAATCAAGACGGCCACCAATATTGCCACCCACAGGCGTCCTCGATTGTTGCTTGTTCGAGACTTTACATTACTTGCTGTGCCCATGTGTTCCTCCCACAAGGTCCGCATCCGATCCAGATCGTTGTTGGCATCCAAAACAGATTCGCATAGTGCCTGGCAATTGTATTGATGGTTCCTCTTGTGGGCTTTGAGTTCGGCGTCTTGCACCCGCAATACCCGATTCCACTGTTCTCGCTGGGCCTCCAATTTGCTTTGCATATCGGCACGGAGTTGTTCCTTGAGCAAAATGCGAGCCGCTCTCCATTCCTCCAATTCTTCCAGGGATTGTTGGTAACATTGTTCGCTGTACTGGTTGGATTCTTCCAACTGTTGTTGATATAAAGAAAAAGAATAAGTGAGAAATGCTGGAATGAACGTGTTGCGCAAAATATTGTATGATTCACTGGAATGAACGTGTTGCGCAACAATAGTGCAATTCCAGAGTTACTTACAATAGTCATGTTGATTGCGTTTTCGCGTGACTTTTTGGAAATAGTCTTGAGCTGTCGGGCCAACCGCAACAAGAGCTTGTCCTCGCGTCGATAGGCCTTTCGTTCCACCAGTTTCCGTGCCTTGGCGTGGTCGATTCGTTCTTTCAAATCTTCAATGTGTTTGATTCGTGCACACCGCTGGTGTTCTTCCTTGGAATTGGAACTAAAAGTAGACGCGCTCGTCGAAGACGTGGAATTCGAGTCAATGCTGGCCGCACTGCTTGTGGTGGAACGGAGGCTCTTGCTGTGGTTGCTGGAAGAGTTGTTGTTGTTGCTAGAATTGGATTTTGTGGACTGATCATTGTTAATGATCTTCTCGAGAGCCTTTTCAATTCCCTCCGTGCTGGTAGTGTTGAAGGTTCCAACGCTTTCAATGGTGCTGCTTCCACAGCTGCTGGAACGGCTGATGCTATCGTTCTCGGAAAAGTTTGTTGCAACCGTCTCTGGGGTTGTTGGATTGTTGTTTTTGGACTTTTTGGGTGAAACGCGAATGCCTGTAAACTTGTACGAGGGAGATTTCAAAATCCCACGAATGTTGCGGCGTCTCGTATTGCTGGTGGGTGGTGTTGCATTATTAAGTGTAGTCCTATTCTTTATGGGAGTTTTGAAGAGAGACTTTGGAGGCGGTGTGCTGGGAGGAGGGTGAGATGCATTTGCTATCGCATTATTGGATTTTGTTGGACTCCTCCCTTTGATGTGAATGAATTGCGGCAGACGGCGTTCCGACAGTAGTTGAGAAGACATGGTGATGTATGCAAGTCTTTAGTGTGAACTACAGTATTCCACGGGCTGCGTTTCAGCAACTGTGTTTGGTTTTATATCCAACAATTCCAAAAGAATATACTGTGATGGGATCGGAATAACGATATCAGTTACACTTCTTGGTTTTATCTCAAGAAGCAATGAGATACACAAGTCACATAAACCAGCGGTGTTTAGCAAGGTTCGTGGTGTCAAGTTTGCGGATCGGCAAAAAAACCTTGTTCTATTGTGTGTTCTCTGTCTCAAGTCACTCTCTCCGTACTGTAGTTTGAATGGTCTCAATGAAACTGACAATTGAGAAGCACTCCCTATGTAATTTTGATGCGCATATTCAAGACCAACGAAGATATGGCGACACCTCTTGAGTTTGAATAAAATGATCCAATCATGAACGGAAATTCTGCAGATGATGGGCATGACCGTAACCGCCAGTTCCTTGTAGATACTATTCCGTTCGGCTGATGCAAAAAGACGTATCGTTGTTTTTGCCACCACAACTTCAAATCCAATGGGATTTTAAAATGTGATTGGTTCCATGAATTCGGCTAGTACACCCACGTCATTGCCAGCGCGCCCGCCACCATCGAGTCGCCGAAAATAAATTCAAATTTATGCAATCTACACGCGTTCGGTGGCACGATCTTGATTCACTTGACTTGATCGACTCATTCAAAAACCTCATCCATAATAATGAAGTTGGATGGGAAGATTTTCCGCGCCAAACGATGATGTATGCGCTGTAAATTCCTTGCATGTACTCGTACTCGTACGACGTTCCTCAATTACGGTGTTATCGTGTGTTGGTCTGGTATGCGACGTCATGGGTTTGTCGTCATCGCAAGACTCGCTACAACGCAGAAGATTTTCCTTGATGACAGGAATGCTGAGTTTCCTTTCTCGTAAGAGTCTCTTGTTTCTACACTTGGGAAACACTGTTACATTCATTCACACATCATCGATAGATAGACGCAATACATGTATTATCTCATCGCCACACGGATTGCATAAGCCAGCCTCATTGCCATCTACATACAAACAAGAATAGAATAATAACCCATCATGCAACAACGAATCACAATTGCCGCCATTGTCCTCGCGGCCAGCGCCTCCCTCTCGTCGGGTCTCTCGCTTCAAAAGAATAACAACAACAGCAATACTGCTGCTACGCGAAGATCCTTTGTCGAAACCGGAGCCATCGCTGCTGCTGCCTTCGGTTTGTCTTCCGTTATTGCCCCCGAAACAGCTCTTGCCGCAGATGCCAGTGGCCTGCCCGCCCAGGGCGCCAAGGCTCCCGATTTCGAGCTCCCCAACTCCCGGGGGAGCGGTCTCGTGACTCTGGATGGTTTGGTCAAGAACTCCAAGTGGACTGTCTTGTACTTTTATCCCGGAGCCTTCACATCGGGCTGCACACTCGAGGCCCGGGGCTTCCAGCGCGATTTGGAGATCTTACCGAAAACTCAATGCCCAGATTGTGGGCGTGAGCGTCGATCCCGTCGAAAAGAATGCCCAGTTTTGCACGGAGGAAAAGCTCGACTTTTTCATGCTCAGCGACAAGGGGGGGACAGGTTCTCCAAGGCCTACGGAAGCTGCCCTCTCGATTCCAGGGATTTGGAACCTTTTCGAATCGACAGACGTACATTATCGACCCCAAGGGACAGCTTCGCTGGATCTTTACGGACGTGGAATCGAGAATCTCTCGGCATTCCACGGAAGTTCTGGAAAAACTGACGGAACTGGAAGAAGCCAAGGCCTAAGGATACTATACTATAGCACGATGAGGCGAATCGAATTGAATGCAACACGGAAAGCATTCATTGGTGTTGTGCAAATCGATTGCAAAAATAGAGAAAGGAAGGGATAGTGCGCTATTATTAGAGGCAAGACGAAAGGAACTCAGTGTCTTTTTGTTTGTGGAGATAGCAGAACGAGGGATGGCATACTGCCGACGATATGGAAGGATACGCTTTTTGCAATTTACGGATCGATCAGAGGAAACGAATACGATCACCGACAAAGTCTTTTTGTTTCGATGATAATACTCTGCATCAATTTCTACACGTAGAATAATATATTTCGAAAAGATGAATATTGAATTCATTACTGAATCAACCTCAGACAGTTACACTTCCAGCAGCATTCGTAAATAGAAGTATTCCTTATCATGTAGTATTGTTTTCGTCATCTGTGAGAAGAAGCAACGAACTATGTACATTGTGAGAGCGCAAAAACCAAAACCTCGTTCCTCAAGAACAGCCTGTTCGAACTGTCGTCGACCTGTTCCAACTTTTGGTCGAACCAACAGACGAGGTGAATGATACTAGTAGAGTGGATGAACGATTGGCAATATGGTATAGACTACTCCAAAAGAGAGCAAAACGGCAATCTCCATGAAGGAAAATACGAACCAAGATTGGTTGACCAATCAAAATGAAGTAAAACAAAATATTGAACTAAGTTAGTTCCTAAAATTTATTGCGCACCCAAAAGTGTGGCACAAGAATGTTTCGACCGTTCGATAATCGAGGCGTAACTTTTCACTAACGCCTCGAACTTTTGAGTATCCGCAGATTCTTCCAAAAATTCGACGATTGTTGCCCATCTTCTGCAAACAGCAACGCCATTACAACTCGCAACAAGTAGATTCCTTCTTGGATTGGTCTATCGATTTCAGTATGCTTCACTGCTACTATTTCTTCTGCAGAATTTCGATTCGTACCTTGAGAGTGCACGTACGATAATCCTACAACAACAATGATGTCTCCCCAAGAACTCTTCAACTGGATCATCGAAGCTATTCGCCGGTTGTTTACGACGCCGATTGCCGGATGGACGTGGGGGCAGTGGCTCCTGGCTTGCATTCTCTTTTCAGTGATCTCCTCCTTTTGTGGTGGCTGCCTGTGCTGCTCCGCCAGACGTCGTCGACGACGCTATTATTACCGCAACAACGGAAATGAATCAGATGGTTACTACAGTGCCCCCAACAACCATCCATTTCTGGGAGGTCAGAGCTCGATTCCAATGCAACAGCATCCGCAGCAGCGAAACCAGCCAGGGATTTACCGGGCTGACCCACCGGCATTGGTGCCCTACCGTACAGGTGTAAATGAAAAAGACAATGTATGATCAACGGAATCCTAACGGAAGGCAAACCATTACGAGGATTGGAATTTTATTCGGAAAAAGTGATGCATTCTAAATTATTTTGAATTATTGTACAGAAAGAAGATGAAGAAAAAGATTGAAAGCAAACAATCGACTTGGATCAACCAGATATATTGGCTCCCTCTTCGATATCGAGACCAATGGAATGCCTCGAGCTCCAGAAAAGATCTTTGATAGAACTATCTCGGGTTGAATCTCGGGTGGAACCATTGTCGCTTGCCAGTGAAATGAGATCGTTCACAGAAGTCGATCCCCTCAGGGAAGAAGAACTAAGTTGCTTGTATTTTTCGAATGGTTTCAGCGCAAGGTTGATTTCGGAAATTGCCACGGGCAATGCCATGCTCGAGATACCAATTTCGGTAAGGTCTGTCTCACCATGCAAAGAGGAAGGATCGATATTGCTGATGCGAGCGACTGTCTCTTTTACAATATCCGTAATGACTTTTTCGGTGTCTTGAGGAGATGGTTTTCGTCGTTTTTGAAAGAGAGATAACACGCGATGACTCGCAGCAATAAGTTTGTCGTTGACCCAAAAATGCATTAACACCGAAAATATGGTGACAATGGCCATGACGAGCGGTATTTCCCAATCGTGGACAGGAACAGGATACGGACTGAACCAGTAAAAGGGTTTTGGAAAAGACCACCACACCCCACGCGTGACCCAGAAATAGATTTCACTGACGGGCCCATGAAAGAGAAAGACATTGTAGCTGGAGGGTGCCAGCCACTCTACAATTATTCTCCCGGACAACAACCAGCCGGTAGAGCCTTTTCCAAGACAGAGACCGACGTACCAGAGAAAGCCAATGGGACAGATGAGCCGCGAGACAAAGGCTGCCCAATATCGGGCTCCGAGTTTCGTATCGTGTGCGCTATAGGGTCTCGCCCAAGAGTTGTTTCCAAGTCCATATCCAATCCATCCAAGGAGGAATACTAAACTTAGTAAATCCGTTAGTAATCCCCATTTGCGAGAAGAAACTCGGATAGTTTGTGTCTTCAAATAGTGCTTGAGAAGGAAGCAGGCTCCAATCCCGATAGAGAAGCACGGAACCCATCCGGGTGGGAACATGTACAAGGAAAGAACCAACCAATTGAACATGGCTTCCTTTTCAATGGCGGTAATCATCACCGAAAGAACGGTGACGTAAAAATATAGTGCGAAAACCCACAGCATCGTGAGTTTCCATAGTTTTGTTCGATCCTCTCGTGCCGCAAAAAATGGCTTGTGGCACCAAGGAAAAACAAAAATGCAAAACATGTAGCTGGAAGAAAACCATGTGTAATTAGGACAAAAACCTTTGGACAGAGACAAGGAATTAATATGCGTGAGCTTCCAATAATGTACGCAATCGATAAAAAGTCGCACTTTATGACTTACCAACTGAATGGTACGGTGAAAAACCAGGATTGAAGCAGGAATGCATAATTCAGAATGGATGTGAACAATGTCCAGCCCCAACTCATTTCCGCCGGAGTTGCCTGACAAACGAAATTATCGTCTTCCAGAGGTGTTCGCGTTGGATCAAAACCGGATATATAATTTCCTGGATGACATCGTGGGATGAAAACAAAAACGCATAAAAGTATGCTGACCAAATACATTGGATGGAGAGACAAAATCCTGATTTTGTAGAAATTCAACAGACTTTCTCTGCCTGATATCGGAGCCTGAACCCCAGTGGCCAGCAAAAATCCGCCAACAAAGAAGAATAAGGGTGTGTGAAGGCACCACGTTCTCGTATTTGACCAATCCCCCGCGTCATTGACTTTTGTATATGTCTCCAAATTGCGAGAAGAAGGAACTGCCCATTCACCCAGGTTGCCGATGTGAACATACATGACAGCTACAGCAAGAACGAACTGAGCGCCGATTGCTGCTCTATGAAATGTTATTTTTTCAAGGGCAACTTGTCCCCTCGGTTCGTCCATAGGAGGAATCTTGTCCAGCACACCTGAAAGTCCTACTCTGATATACTTTCCACTCCTCGTCTTCGGAAGATCACTTTCCTTTACGATCTCAATACGATTTGGAATCTTCCAATTGGCCAACAAACCTTCCGTCTTGAGGAAGCTTCTCAATTCCGTTTTGAGCTGCGACTTATGATTCCCCAAAAATTCGGAATCATCCAACAGCACACAGGCTATTCCGATTTGTTCACCCCAGCTATCTTCCGATGGTTGCGAGAATGCCACGCATGCCTTGAATTTCGGGAACTTCATGCACGCGTCTTCTATTTCGATAGGAGAAACCTGCTCCCCATTGATTTTTATCATTTCCTTGCCACGACCGGTAATATACAAGAATCCATCTTGATCGAGATAGCCAAGGTCACCTGTCCTGAACCAAGTCATCATTCCGAGACGAAAGAAGGCGTTTTGGTTTGCATTTGTATCAGAGATATATCCCGTCATGACAGTTGGTCCAGATATACAGATCTCTCCTGTCATCTGTGATTGGGTATCATTCATGTTGTTCCTGGGCAACGGGACTAGATTCGAATCAACAACGCAAACAGAAACATTCAATGTCTGCCCAACGCTTCCAGGTCTTTCCTCAACGAGAACAGACCCAGTTGGTGGTTGAGAAATCGGCATACATTCGGTCATGGAGTATGTCGGGATCACCCTGCAGCCGAACTTGAGCTGTGATCGCTTGATGAGATCCTCTGAAATCGCAGCAGCTCCCACTCGGATAAAGCGGAGAGAGTTTTGAATCGCTTCTTCAGGAGTCATGAGAGTCTCAACGGCAGCCAGCATTGTTGGCACTGCGCTAAACCATGTTGGTCGGATTTCACGATTACTCGTCAACGCTGATATGAAGACGAATGCATCAAATTTTGGTAAAAAGATCGTCGAGCCACCAGAGACGAATGAAGCGAGGAGATTCGTCATCAACCCTCCGATATGAAACAATGGCATGGCATTCAATCCTACATCGGTTTTCCGAAGACCAAGATTATTTGCGATTGCCAGGGCGTTCGATACAAGGCTCGACATCTTCAAGGGCACAATCTTTTGAAAGAAAACAAAGAGAACAAAGTCAACCCGTCAGCGCCACAACGAAATCTGAACATACAAATTTGTTACTGTACCCCTTTAGACGTACCTTTGGCTGGCTAGTTGTGCCACTTGTGCGAAGAAGAAGGCAGTTCTCGTTTCCTTTGTTTTCAAGAAACGAATCCTTCGAGGAATTGCGATTGTCTCGATGAAGAAACACAAAGGGAGCTCGTTGGTCTGTGCGACCGGTTGCCTGAACAATTCGAATGCCAAATTTCACCGCTGAGGCTACCGCTTGTGCACAGGTACCATCTCCCAAATCATCAAAGAGAATAAAAACATCTGGACTAAATTGACGAAAGGCATCGTCTAGATTTTCTCGCGTGCTTTCGGGATCCAAGGGGATTGCCTGACACTGCATTGCGATCGAAATAAAAGCTGCAGCTCCAACTACCCCGAATGGAACCAAATACGCAACCCTGTCACCCTGCTGGCATCCAACGGTAGAAAGATTCCCTTCGTTTCTCACGAAGTGCCACAAGGCACCAAAAGTGATTGGCTTCTTTCCTGGTGATCGAAATGCTATCTGGTTTTGGATTTCTGGTCTCTTGAGGAGGAACGCAAGACTGAGGTTGTTATCGATCTTGACATTTCTGTTCAGGTGATACTGCCCGATTTTTCCTCCGATGGAGGAGCTTTCGGGTGGATGCAGAGTCAAGGCATTCATTTCCTCGGTAACTGCCCGAAGGAAGGAATACTCGGATACAGAAGAATTAAGTTTATGTGGACAGTGTTTGGCAAACCAATCGATTATTGTATTCGCAACTTTCTTGAGACTTTTGCTATCGCTCGAGATCTCGTGCCCACCTTCGAAATACACTGCCAACGAGAGAACCCCGGTGTCCCCGAAATTGACCAAAAATGTATCCGACTTTTGCTTCAAGGGGTCTTGCACAATCATGTGAGCGCACGGAACAGAGAGACCCAACTCATCGATGCCGAAATGATCAAAAATATCCTTTAGTGGGAGCGGAAAGCTTGCGCAAGCCGCAAAAATGAATTCCCACGGAGTATCCGTGGTTTGCTTTTCGTCGAGTTTTGTTCGTATTGTGTCACAGGAAAGCAAAGCAGCAATTCCGGCTCCGTGGCTGAAACCATACACAGCATCATAAGGACCTTGGGCAACGATATGGCGCAAGACGAATCTCAAGGATGTTATCAGATGCGAAACACCGTTTCCTGGATTGGTCCAGGAGCGAAAGGGTCCATTTGGGCTCACGTTTCGGACGCTCTCGTCCACCTCGCCGGTGCACTGCCACGGAGCAGTTAGATGAGTTACCTCGAAATATCTGTCGAATCCTAGATTTTGCAATTGTGCCGCCGTCACACTTTCGTTAGATCCATGGCCATGCAAACAAAGAAGTCGCGGAGCGGATTGTGGCAACGACATGGTGGTGGTGGAAGACTCGACTAGCCTTGTCCGTGTTAAGTTTTCAGAAACTGTGATGATACGGCTTCAATTTAGAAAAGTAAGCATCTTTAAATAATCTGTACCTTATTTTCGTTCGTTGCAAGGTGCAAGAATTCGTTTAATGCAATTGTTTGTCGTCTTGTGGTATTTTTCGTTATTGCAATGTTGGAAACGATAATATGAGGAACACTAATTGAAGGCCACCGATAATTGTACCAATGAAACGACGGTTTTCCCGGTGTTCTTCTTTACATAGCGAGTGTCCGGACTTTTAGTGAGTGTCCAGGCTACAGAGCTCAACCAGTCAAAAGCGAAATGTTGCTATGTCGAACACTTTTGACCACGTAAGCCTGATTGACAACCGAGATACTTCTAAAACAAAACAAAAAAATTGGCATTAAACAGATTTTCGTAATACATAGTAATAGTGATTTCATTGTGGAATCGCAATGTGTTCTCCCGTAATATCTTGAAAGAGCCATATACTTAATACTGTGATCTGTAAGAATATTATCAATAATAATCGCTCGAATGCCTTGTTTGAAAGGACTGATTTTTTGATGACTCAGTCCCTTCGAAGAACTTTCAATTAACAAACTCCTTTAGAAAATCCCATTTAACAAGCCATTAAATGCCATTTTGTTGGGGATCGGATTCATCCTCTCAAGAATCTACAAAATAGATAACAGACACAGGAATGTGCACTTATCCTTCTCAAGAATCTCTTGGGTCATCTACAAAATAGTTAACAGACACAGGAATGTGCACTTATCCTTCTCAAGAATGTCTTGATCGTGAAAGAAGTTGAGGTCTTCCAGGGAAGAATCGATGCTGGCGCAAGAACAGATGATGTCACTGATTTGATGTTACAATCCCGATGCTTCTTGACGTCGCGTACGCAAGAAAAGGGATGTCGATTCCCCTAGCCTGAACCGAATGGTTTAAAATCGAATGGGCGAGCACAATGCGCGGGCGGACAAAAGCATCGGGATCTAAGAACAACGAGCACGACAACAACTGCAACCGATTCATGAATCGATTTATCGGTTGATTCATTGATTCATTCGATTATCAGCACCATCCTATAATGCCCAGCGACAAAACACGAAAAATGAACAGAAAAAAGCAGGATTGCGATTCACGAATGCCGCACAAGTTGTGTTTCCACAACACAAACCTTCCATGAAAGAAGGAATCAATTGGTTGGTTGCAGGAGAAGATTGTTGGCCATGCCATGATTCACGCTTTCCTTCGTTCACAAGATGCATCATGTCACACTTTGGACGAACGTTTTACTATAGCTGTTTACGAGAAAGAAATATTTTTTTGTTGTTGCGCAAGATTCACGGCTTGTTTTGCCTCGAATGCCCGTCCTCCGATATTGCTCTGCTCCCCCCAATGCCATCCTTTCGACCGCCACATCGACACAATCATCGGCTTCGGGTGCTTGTCGGCAGGATGGTGGTTATGGCGGATACTGCTGTCGATGCTTCTCGTCAATTTTCTGGGATCCGACTCTTGCTTCCTCGCCTATTGTCATCCATATGCTAGTTCCGTCCCTCGTCTTTGCCCGCAAGTAGCCGAACGAAGAAAACGCGATGCAAAGGAGCAAATCGAATACCATTCGATTTCGCCCTGGCTTATTCAGAATGTTTTGGTGGATGGCGAACATGTTGCGTCTTTTTCAACACGGTTGTAGAGTCGAGAGAGTATCGTTCGAAAACCGTAAACTACTGCAGCGTTAGGGATAACGCATGAATTCCATCCCAAGAACTCGACTTGTGTCATTCGCAGTTTACAGTCCCCCTTCCTTCTTTGGACCACCAACATTTTCGACGAGATAATACTTGGCAATCTGGTAGGACGAAACAAAGATGATTTGAATCAAGAAAAAGCCGATAAAATCGAAGCGATACCGTCTCTCGATGGAATCGATTTCCGTCTCGATCGCATCGATTTCCTGCTTCTCGATCGATTCCCAGTCATTCCTTTGCATGGCCATGTGCTGCCCGTGCAGAAGCGCGTTGGTGATATTCTGAATGTGCTGATGGACAAGCATACTGTTTGTTAGGTTTGTGATGTTTGTGTCGTCGTCCTTTTCATAGAACAATGATTTCTTCTTTTTCACACGAGAACGAAAAAGAATTCGTCTTTTCCAAAATCGTAATGAACACATGCGTGATTCAAATGATCACTCTGATTGGTTCATTCGATTAAAATCAAGATTCAAAATGCTGTTATGCGCGCTCGCACTTCACTACTGTGCGAAGTGTCATTTTTTTGTATCGCAAAATAATGAATTTTTTTCGTCTGCGATGTTGTGTTTCATGAGATGATGATGATGATGATGATGATCCTACATCATCATTCATTTACACTTTTTGATGAGCTTGATTGGCGAGAGCAAGTCTCTTGCAATTGACGTTGCGCCCACTTCTTTGTTCCACACACAACGAAGCCTTTTCCAGAAACAATGACAATAAGATTTTACAAGAAACAACGAAAAAGATCACTTGGTGGATGGCTTGTTCCTTTTCGTGGGAGCTTTGTGGGTTCTTTGTTTGACTGGTTCCTACGACGTCTTCGTAACAGCCAACAGTGATGAGAATACCAACAAAAATGGTCTCGTGATTCCTCTAAAGGATGGAAATTCCATGCCCCAAATCGGATTGGGGGTGGCGTTGACGGGAGAACAAACGTACGAGGCAGTGGCCCATGCCATCCAGCTGGGATATTCGTTGGTGGATACAGCGGCGGAGGAATCTTACGGAAACGAGGACCAGGTCGGCAAGGCCGTGAGCACTTATTATGAGCAGCAAGAAACCGATAGAAAGATTTTTGTCACGACCAAGCTGTGGGATGCCGATCACGGGTTTGCCCAGACGCTCAAGGCCTTTTGGAAATCCCAGCAGGATCTCAACCAACACACGACGTCCAAAATTCCAGTGGATTTGTATTTGATCCATTCTCCCTTTGGGGGACGATTGCTGGAAACCTGGGATGCACTGCTGTGGCTCCAAAAACACGATTACGTCACATCGATTGGGGTTTCCAATTTCGGGGTTGAGCACCTGGAGATTTTCCGTCGGGCGGGCCGTCCCATGCCCGTGGTCAACCAGATCGAGATGCATCCGTTGGTCTATCAGCAGCGCCAAGACTTGTTGGAGTATTGCAAAGAACATCAAATTGCGATTCAGGCCTTTGGAAGTTTGATGCACGGGTATTCGCACTTTTTGATAAATCCTCCCGAGTTTTTGTCCGAAATGGTGGACAAGTATAACACGAACGGCATTCGCTACGCGGTATACCATTCGGACGAAAATGAAACAGACAACGAAAAGACGATGGATATCACGGTGGCCCACCTCTTGTTGCAATGGGCGGTTCAGCACGGGTTTGCCATTATTCCCAAATCATCCAAGACCCATCGGATTACCGAAAACGTGAGATATTTGAAACTATCCTCGGAAGAAACATCCGATGATACGGATTTCGTTCTTGACCCAAAAGGCATGGAGATTCTAGACAATTGGGGAAACCACCTTCCCTACGAGCACCGCAACATTTACAAGCAAGACTGGAACTGGAATCCCATCGACGAGGCTCCCTTGCACCTTGGATTTCACAAGTATTGGCCAAACTACGAGGGAATCCAAATCGACGACCTGGAAGCCTTTGTGAAAGATCTGGACGCTGTGGACGAGGACGAATACTGGGAGGAGTATTGGGAAAACGGGGTATATCTGGACGAGGATGAGGAAGGGGAGGACGACGACGATTATGAGGATGGTTACGTGGACGTGGAATTTCTCGAAGAGCTCTAAACGATTCCTGTCCAATATTTTGTCGATGGGAAAATTCTGCGCCCTTCCGTCCACTAATGAAATTTTAACAATAGTGATGTCCACTATGATTGATTGGTTCGATTGATTGATTGGTTCGATTGATTGATTGGTTCGATTGGAGATTGACGTAGATGGACTCTCGAGGGAAAAATAATCGATTCGGAGTACAAAATGTGACGAAAAAGACGATTTCAAAATTTTTTGATCCCCCAATGAAAACACAGTTCATTTTTCATGGGGCGCTCGAGGAATTCTTTAGGATGCATTTTTTCTGTGGTTATTCTTTGGACAAAACCCCGCCCGCGCGCCTTGTCAGTTGTGCAAGTTTCTGGATTTTCCAGGACCGGAATCGTGTCCAGAGAAATTTTCTCTTGACACGATTCCAATAGCATAGCGCTTTTCATGTCGGAAATCATCTTTCGAATTGCAACCATAGTTCGACGCTCTCACTGCAATCAAAAGCCGTTGTTAACATTCAGGATCTACATCACCATGGCGACGTCTCGAAAGCGTATAGTTGATTGCGCCTCGCATGGAAAACCTCCCGAAAGAAAGTCTACAGATATCGAAACCATCAGATTCACCCTTTATGATTTCGAAAATTTACCCCACGAGCGAGAAAAGCCGGTCCCATTTTAAAGGCACACGGCTACGAGTGGAGGATTAAAGTTTTTCCAAGAGGCCGTAGCTCTTCATTTACGGATGCCGAGTACTTAAGTTGTTACCTGCATTCTGTAAAGAAAGTAAGTCGTTCGATTAAGTTTTGGGTGCATGTCGGACAGGAATCCACGGAGGGATTGAAACACGCATTCGGGGCAGGTGTCTCGGGATGTGGTTGGCCAAGATTTCGAACGCGAGACTATGTCATTGAAAATTGTCTGGATTCAGATGGGAGTTTGACAATTGAATGCGATATTCAAATCACCGAGGGAAAAAAGCGAGTGTGGTATCCAAAGAAACTTGAAAAGCGAGACCTTTTGGTGGAACTCTACGAAAATGCATCTTCCGAAACATCTGATGTCGCATTTGTGGCAGAGGAAACCATTTATCAGGTTCACAGCAACATCCTGTATCTCAGAGCGAAGAAGCTTTACGAGATTGCCAAAGAAAAGGACAGCGATAGCCCAATACGAATTGATGCAACGAGAAAAGAGATTTTCAAGAATATTCTTGATTTCGTCTATACTATGAAGACACCGAAGATTGAGAACGAAGAAGTTGCCAAAGAACTTCTTATCGCTGCCGATCTTTTCGAATGCATTCACTTGAAGCTCTATGTGGAATATGTCATGGTTGACAGATTTGTCAAGGCAGAGAATGCTGCAGCATTGTTGATCTTTGCAGACTCGCACTCCTGCGCACTTTTGAAGGAAGCAGCCATGTATCTATTTTCTACGGATGCGGACACTGCGAAGAGTGCCGAGGCCTGGTCCGAAATCAGAGAATCCAACAGGCTTCTTGAGGAAATCTTGGATAGTGTCACACCGAATAAGAGTCGAAACGAATTCGACGATATGACTGTAGCCATGCTCCGCGAGGAACTCGAAACGGCAAACCTCGAATTGGACGGGAGTCGTGAGGTACTTGTCGATCGATTGAAAACCCACCGACAAACCTTAACTGCAAAGAAAAAACGGCGAACGATGTAAAACTGCCTCCATTCAAGAATCGAAAACTACTAGGGAGTTATAATAATGTGTTCAAAATAGATAACTAAATTGGTATGATTACATGAATCTCTATTCGAAATTGAAATGTGGAACGTAGTAGTAGCATTTGTCGCAGTGTCGTTGTCGATAATACAGTATTTGCTTGGATGTGTTATTTGCTTTGGAAGCGATGGATCAGTAGAATGCATCGATGTAGCGGGGCTATGGAATCGTTTGTAGTACTGTAGCATGGTGTGTCGGAAACAGTGCCATGGAGTTGCCTTTCGTGCGTGCAAGATAGATCAATGGGATGTATCGATTGTGCTAGCTGCGTGGCTATGGAATTGGATAGTAGCATGGACTGTTGTTTTTTGGAGGAAATAGAAATAGCACCATGGAGTTGCCTGGCGTTTGACGAATTGGTGGGTTTCATCGGTTGCGCAGGGCTATGGAATTGTGGAGTAGCATGGTGTTGGGAAAATAGAAACAGTATCATGGAGAGTTACCTTGCGGAAGATGAATTGGAGGGCTTCATCTCGAGTATGCAGGACTATGGAACTATGGAGTAGCATGGTGTTTCGGAATGTCTGCGGGGGTGTCTGCGGATTCTTGTCTGCGATTGCGACAATGCCTGGGCTGTCTTTGGTAGGTACATGGTTGTCGTGCAGTGTTGTTTTATGGGGAAAACAAGAAGGCTCTCAACTCGTCAAAATGGAATTCCAAATTCTTTCGCGGGTTGTGTGCTTTGGGAAGATAAAAACTGCATACATCTACTGTACCTGAGGAAAGGAATGAAACTTATCGGGAAGCATTCATACCTTGATGGGAAAAGGTGGTGGCATAGCTGAGGGAAATTGTGGATAACATCGATTGTAGTTGCTTAGTTATCGCCGATGGCTTTTTTGGTGTTCCTTCCAGGCATCCCGCTTTTGCTTGCGCTTCTCGCGGTTTTCGTCAGCTTTGGCTTGGAGGTTTGTGAGCTTGCTGTGAATGGCAGCAAGCTTGGGAGCGAGTTGAACACGCTGTGCTGCTGCTGCCGCGAGTCTTTCCGACTCTGCTGCTGCTGCTTCTTCTGCCTCTTGCTGTCGTTGCAGTGCAGCTTCTTCAATGGCTTGTGCCTGTTCGATTGCTGCCTGCTTGATGGCTTTGGCCTCTTGTTGGGATTTCAAAAGGGCTTCTTGCGCCTCTTGTTGGGCTTTTTGGAGGGCTTTGGCCGCCTCTTGCTGGGCTTTCAAGAGGGCTGCTTCTGCCTCTTGTTGCATGGCGAGTGCCTGTTTGCGGGCGGCAGCTTGAGTAGCGACGGCTTCTTTTTCGGCCTCCGCATTGGTTTTTGCCTTTAATTCTTTTGCCTCCTGCTTTGCGGCTTCTTCAATCGCAACAGCCTGTTTTTTCGCCGCTTGTTCGATCTCAACAGCCTGCTTTTTTGCGGCTTCTGTGACAGCCTCGGTGGAGGCGGCAGCAGCCTTTTGTTCGAGGATAGCCGCCTGCTGAACGGCAGAATCCATCACGACTTCGGCATTGTGATATGCCGTCGCATTGATTGCTTGGGCCTCTTGCAAGGCCTGCTCCAGAGCCTGCTGGAGTGCAGCCTCCTGCATGCTTTGCGCCTGGATGCGTGCTTCCTCTTCGATGAGTTGAGCCTGCGCCATGGCTTGTCGCTCAATGGTGGCAGCTCTCTCAATAGCCTCCCTCTCTATCGTAGCGGCCTGGAGCTGGGCAGCAGTTCGGGGATCCACATAGGTGGAATTAGTCTGCAACGAGGCGCTGGGAAAGGTTCCGCTGCTCCCGAGGAGGGCAACGATAATCGCCAAGATGCAAAAGGTGATTGGAGAAATTACGGCTTCGGATGATTTTGGGGGACTTTCTTGCTGGATTTCCAAGGTTTCCTGTTCCATCTTTTTCATGGATTCCTCAAACAAGAGTTCTCTTGGGCGAACTGGAGAGGGTTTCTTGTCCTGTTCTTCTTCCGAATTAACCGAAGATGAATCATTTAGACTGGAATCCGCTTCCGTTCCGGGAGTGAGAGCCTGTGTCTGGGCAGTTGGAGGGGGCATTTCAATGGCTGCTTTTTTGGTATCGATTGGTGTGGAGGTTTCTTCGGCTGCCTCGTCATCTTCCTGGTCATTAATCTTGGCGCTGCTGTTGCTATTGCTGCTGTCAATGGTGGGAGCAATCGACGGTGTTCGAAGAGGGCGTTCGCTGGTGCTGGAGCGTTGGCTGCCGCTGCGCTGGCTGGCATCTTCGCCTTCCTCCTCTTCTTGCCCGTACGACAAGTATTCCTGTGGGGGAATGCTGCTGGTCATGTGGTTGAATTCTTCTTCAATGGGATCCGCGAGAAAGGGAACGGGGCAAAACATTGCGGTTGTGGCGAGTTGGGCGTCCGCAAGTCGTTGTTGGCGACGCAGAGATCTCTTGCTGCTTCTGCTGCTACTGGAATGTTTGGAATGACTAGAACCGTTTGTTCTGTGTCTCCTGCGTCTAGTTGTCGAAGTGGAGCTCGTCTTGTGGGTGCTGCCCGCGGTACTGGAGGTATCGATGGTAGTTGTGTCGTTGGATGCTTTGGTTGGGGTTTTGAAGTTGATGTTATGGTTGTCTTCCGACATGAACGGTGCTAGTAGAGGAGCGTTGAGATGTAGTAACCAATCGAATTCGATCGATTCGATAGTAGGCAATTGCTATTCAATCCGTTCGATGGAGGTGCGAACGTGCGTATGCAAAATGTGATGAAAGATACGTTTGTGTATGACTACCGATATGACTAATGCGTTGAGAGCGTTTTCGAAGTTGTTCTTTTAGTCTTGAAAATGATGTGTTACAACCGAGACTTGGTGCATGAAACGATGATGTCGTCTTTTTAACCTCGCGTTTTGGGCGTCAAAATTGAGGCACTACTACTTCTACTACTGTATTCGCATTCTGGCTGCTGAGCAGTCATCGATTGAAATTATTTGTGCACCAAAGAAGAACCCTTCAAGTTAAAAGCACGTAAAAATACGGTATCTTCAATTTTGTGAGGTCTTTAATGACGTTTTGTAAAGAGGGATAGAGGAGATTCTGAAATGTCATTTTAGCGCACCTCTTTTAGCGATTGAACGAGCGCCGTCAAAAATTTGAGCGATTTTTTGTGGGTCAAAGTCCCCGTGGCACCCCTTTTTCCGACTCATTCGACTCCATTTTTGGCGCGCTGATCGAAATATAGACGAGCAAGTCGGGTTTCACAGACAGGTTTTGGTTTTTGGCGCTTTTTCGAATTTCGATAAAAAATAATACTGGTAATCACATCCATCAAAGATCCATAGTTTCATTTCGTTCGCTGCTTCCAGCACGATCTACCTCTGCACTTGTCTGTTGCCAACAGAACATGCAATTTGGTTTCTGTTGAGCAGTATGACACAACAGACACCAGTAGCAGTCAACACGGGCTGGCGGTCGAATCTATGGTTTTGGCTGCTTCTCGCGATTGTTAGAATATTTTGGTTTGGAACAAACCGTGCCAACCCTAGTTTTCTGATTGTTTTCGCCGTAATTTTGGGAGGCTTTTGGTTTGCGCTGTCGCGAAGATGAAACATGATTGAATAACCACGATATGTACAGTCCAAACTACATCGATAGGGCACGCTGATGATGGTATAACAACAGCAAGATGCATCGTGTGTTTCCACTGCGAAATGCCCTATTGGGCTGCAAAAAGGGATGAATCGAGAAGGTTTCACAAACAAATCACAATTCTACTTTTGGAATGTTTCAAACGCAAAAAGCATTAAGCAAAAAAGTGAACAATGGGATTCTTGAAATACCAAACAACTCGAGCCAAGCGAACAGCTACCGTTGGGATTGCAAACGACCTGGGATCCTTTTCGGGATTGGAGGTGTCAGTTTACGATCATGATGGATTCGACGGTTACTTGAAGAAAACATTCCAAGACGTTTCAAAGCAAGAAACCGACGCGAAACCAACCAAGAAACAGAATAAGGGATTTCAACGACGAGCCAAAGCCTTTTTGAAACGAAAAAAGAAGGACAAACAAGCCGCTGCTCCTGTCGCGCAACAGAATAAGGGAGGCAAGCATGCCTCGAGCAGCAAATCCAGCGAAAACTTGTCGGTGTACACGAATGGAGTGGCAAACTCGAGCGAATCTTTTCAAGTTACCCTGGACCACGTAGCAGATCTCATTCTCGACCTCGAAACAGCCGTGGCAGTGGGAGCCAAGCGTCCCCTCCGTGCCCTCAAGATGCTCCTGGTGCTTTCGGGCAACAACACGAACACCAACTCTAATGTCAAGAGCACCAAGGAAACCCGCATCGACATGGTTCGTGTCGATGAAGGGAAACTGATTCCCGTGTTGCTGAGCTTTCTGAATCGATGCATGGTCCAGAGCAAGGAACATACCCTCGCACTCTTGCTATTGGGGAATCTCAGCATTCCGCAAGAAAACAAAAAAGTGATTGCCTTGGAGTGCAAGGGTGCCGAGATTTTGGCAAGGCTCTTGTGCGAAGATCCTTCGAGTCACTTGGTGGCACTGGTATTGGTCAATCTTACCTACGATTCCGCTGCTTCTACTCCATCTTCATTGGAAAGCAATACCACGGCGATTGAAGTAACAGCCAACGATCGAAAGGACGATGAAATCAATGTCATATCTTCTTCGAATCAAGCCGAAAGCGATGTATTGTCGCTCAACCAAGAACTCCTGTCAACCAACGATAAAACTGCGCTGATTGAATCCTTGGCATTTGCCCTCCGGGTGTCCTCTCTAACTCCGAAAGAATACGAGGAACGGCGCGAAACAATTGAGGATTGTAATTTCGTCAGCGACGAGTATCTGTCTCCTGCCACAAGGCTCTCGATTCTCATGGCCAAGGACCAGCAGCTGCGATGCACTCCCAAAGAGTCACAACAACATACTCATCGTCGCCGAAAAGTCTTGCCAGCAACGGCAAGCCCTGAGCAAATTCTCAAACAATTAAAATCGAACGAACAAGAATTGAATAAATGGGGAAGCATCGATGGAGCCATTGTGGGTGTGGATGTCAAACCAGACGGGGGTGTTTCGAATAGCAAAGATATCCTGTTGTGTCCGCCCCCGATGGTCGAACCAACGAAACAGACCTATCCCGAGACGGCAAGATGGTGTCTTTCGGCGTTGAGAAATCTCACCAAGCCATGTCACGGCGATGCCACGGCTGCACACGTGTTGATCAAGAGTGGTATCTTTTCCCTGGTAGTCCAGTGCATCACCACCGTTGGAAACAATACCACGATGAATACGCTTTTGAATTCCGGATTTGATGCAAGGGTTGGAAGAATGGGAGCGGAGCAAATGAAAGAACCCCTATCGACGAACACTGGAATTTCTCCAACTTTGGTAGCTACCCGAAAACGACAAGAACCAATCGACACGAACTTCTTGAGCGCTTCGTACTGTTCACGGAATGTACCTCGCCCCTTTTCGGATACTGGAGCGATTGTCGAAGGCGAGGATGAAAGCAAGCCCAACAGGAAATCCAAAAGCCCGCCTATTTCATCGCTTGGGCCTTTTGCCAATTCCCCAGATACCTGGGAATCCAACTCGATGCAAGATGCAGCTCTGTCGATTGTCCTAAACTTGGCCGCATCGTGCAATTCTCGGGAATACATGTATGAACCAAACATTGTCAAGGTGTTGACAATGGTTGCGGAATATCCAAGGTTGCTGGGAAAATCGATGCGCAACAATTTGAACGAAAAAGACTTTGAAACGATGGATTTTCAGGCGCTCAAGGCTAGAATGGCTCTTTCCTACTTGATTGGCTCACAGGGCCATTTTGGACAAGCCAAACTGCGTTCCTCGGCTTCTACCGTCCAAGCCAATCGAATTGACTCATCCTTGGTCATGTCGGATAGCAACGTTGAATTGCTGGTGGAATTGCTGGCAAATACCATGAACCATCGTGGCAAGGAGGGAAATGGCGGTGGGAACTACTTGTCGGGAACCTTCGATCTCAAATGTGTCATTCTTTCGCTCCGCTGTTTGTTGACGCACACGAGCAACCAGGAAAAAGTTGCGAGGCTCCTAGGCCCGGAACTCAATACGGTGTTGATCAATGCCTTGGCACGATATGCCATAGAGCCATCAACCAGCCCCATTGATTCGGAATCTTCGGGTCACATTGTCTTTGGCCTCTACCTCCTATCCAATCACTGCTTTGAGGGTCTATCCTTTCTCCCGAAAATGTATGCAAGTCGCAAAGAGCAGAATCGAAAGGAGGAAGATCATGGCTTGGCGGCAAACATTTTGTTTTCCTACCTACGACTTTCCAAGATTCCACCTGAAGGGCGCCATGCTGCACAACAGCTTCTCTTAAGATTGAAGTATTTGAACTTTGAGAACGGCACTGCTGCTACTGCGGTAAGTTTTTCTTCGCGTTGACTTCGAACAGCTCCATTGTGATTTGTGATCTCCAAGCTCACATTTCGATTTGGTTTCCCATACCACTGATTGTTCCTATTAAATAATTTTTCCATTTAATGGAAAAATTATGATCATCGATTCTCGATATCTACGACTAAAACGACTAAAAAACCTTGACCCGAAATAGACAACATCCCCATCACGGACAATTTCAGTTGTTCGATCGGCAGATCTCAAGATCAACTATATTCTATTGGCAAAAATCAAGCGGGTGAACATTGCAAACCGAAAACACGGGTCAAAGCCCAACCCAGCGATCTTTCGTGGCAGGGTCCTTCGCTGCCAGAAGCCATGCTATTGGGGAGAGAAGCACCGCAGAAAGACGAGAATCGAATGGCGGAATCCTTCCACGGTGTCCACCTTTGCCAATGCCCTCATCGCTGTACAGCAATTGTCATATGGAAGCCTCAAGGCCCGGCATTCCAATGCGATTGATGATATTGCGATTGCCAACAAGATTGCTAATTGTGCCAATCACGAAACACCGGAAGGATGCCACAGCTTTTTATGGGCCTGGGAGATTTCCAAGATCGATGGTGATGAATCTACTACCAGCGACATGGATTCGTTGTGTGAAACCGAATCGTTGGCGAGTTTTGGAACATTTTCTCTCCCTCGGATGGTCTGCTGTTCTTCGGATTCGATTGAAAGTGGATTCTCGGAAATATAGAGACTGTAAAATACGCGTGAGAAAGATGAAAACACAGGTACAGCGATGATGAATAATTTACAAATAACTATATATTCTAGTTGATCATTGATAGTCAAGGCATCTCTTTGTAATGGTAGCATAGCTAGTAGGATAGTGGTGGGATTAATTCTCTATTTGGTGTCGGTAGGCTTCGAATCGTTCGCTCCTTCTGTTTGAGTCGATGTCAGCGAACGGGCACGCATGGCTGCCAGATTTTTCGAACCAAATCCTTTGCCCTTTCCGCGTCGCACCGGAGCAATGGGCTGACGCGGAGCGGAAGCTTCTGCGTTCGCAGGCTTGGAAGATTCACCGTTATTTGGTGGGTTTGAAACTGGCTTTGTTGGGTCAGCAACAGGTTGTGGTGCTGGCATCTCAGTGCTAGCATTCTCTAGCTCAGGCTTACTCTTGTCTCCTCCTTGCGCAGAATCATTGCTGCTAGTAGAGCCCTCCGCTGCCCGAGCCATCAAAGCTGCCAAATTCTTGGCACCTCTGCCAGCGCCAGATCTCAGAGGTCCCGTTTGAGAGGGAATATTTCCCGAAGGTCCTGTTCGAATCGGATTCTCAACCTTTGGAGCCACGTTTGCTACCGGAGCTTTCGTTTCGATCGCTTGAGAACTGCTAGTGGCATTTGCCTTTGGAATGGTCGCATCTTTTGGTTTCTCCGTACTCGACTGCGAAGCTTCCGCCTTCGGAGTTGGAGAGCTGACTGGCGTTTGCACAACACTGGGTGACATGCTTTGCATTAAAGGTGGAGATTCGAGACTCGCCATCGGGGTAGCAATTGATTCGGACGTGTTCGCACTCGATGGAATCGAAACCTGGCGTGCAGTTGGAGTCTTTACGATTTCTGGCGGCGCTTCGGCCTTAGCTGCTTCAGCTCCCGAAGTCGAATTCTCGGCAGGCTTTGGATGAGGCGCTTTCGCCTTTTTCTCTTCGGGCGGTCGATTCTTCGCCATGACCGTCAATGTATTCGATACAAAGTCCTGAACGTCCTTGAAAGAATTTCCTGTATCAAATGATGGCATCGCATTGAAGCCGGACAAGAAGGTTTGTTCGAGAGACATTCTAGAGACAGAACCCCCGATTGATGATGCCTGTCCAGAGGGCAGCATATTCAGTGCCGCGAAAAGATCGATAGAGTTGATACGTTTCTTGCGTTCATTTTCCAGAGAAGTAGACGAGCTCCTTCCTTTCGCAATCTTCCTATTTTTAGTCGAACTTGAGGCCAACACATTTGGATAATGTATAGCTTGAGGGAAAACTTCACCTTTCTTGAGACCTTTTTTATACTCGATCGAATCATTCAAAATATTTTTAATATGTTCCTTCAGAGCCACAGTCAAAAGCCACATAGCGTTGTCTGTTACTTTCATGCCACCAGCTTCAACAGTCTCTCGAAGCATTGGGTCTACAACAAGTGCTCCAGGGATGCAAGAAGATGCGATTGGTACTGTTGGACCTTCTTGAGGATTCTTTTGGGTTTCGTCAACTGTATCGGAGGGAAATTCCCATCGTTCCTTGTACGGCGTTGTGTTATCAAGATGAGGCACGCTCGATAGCTGCAGTAAATCATCTTCGAGTTCGTCATAAAAAGTTTTAATTTTCTTCTTGGGTGCCTTTCTCGAAGAAACAATGTGTGGGATCTTGACCCGTTCTTGCAAATTTGTAGGGAGATGATCGGACACCTCGGAGTATGGAACACGATCCTTCAATACACGTCTCATGATACTCATGACAAATTTATTGTGAATTTTGCGGAGTTTTCTTGACTTCAGGAACGCAGATATTGCTTCGTCGCAGCGCTTGGATGCATTCCCATTCAATGGACGAGATACACGAAGGCAGACAGCGTCCCAGTACATCGCGAAGATCCGTTCGAAGCCCCTTCCTCGATGTACTTTACATCCTGTAGTATAGAGTAGCATCTTTACCCGATTCGTTTTACTTTCGTCATAACCGGTGAATGCACTCATGTTTTTGACATGCTTTGACTGTCGCGGAGCATTTGAAACGGCAACCCATGTTACTTTCAGTTCTTCCTTAGGACTGGGAGCGACATCTTCTGGCTCTAGAGTTACTTCTGTCGCGACTTCAATAGCCATCATTGAATCAGGTTCTGTTGCTTCGGCCACAGCGCTTCCTTCTCCTGGGGTTGCGGTGTTCTCCATGTCCTTCGACTTCAGATCAAGATTTTCGGTCCCATCTACTTCCATATCAGTGGAAACCATCGCACTCTTCTTTTCCCTAGATTCAACTGTATCCAAAAGCGATTCGACAACGGCGCTAACATCCTTTCTGGCGGTATCCATTTCATCGGATTTGGTCTCGTCTGCTGTTAATTCGGTTGATTTTGTCGAGACTGCTGTATCTTCCACCAGGGGTTTCGATTCCTCTACGACAATGACATCCGACGATCCAGTGCTGAAAAGCTCTTTCTTCTCTCCGACTGCGCCTCCCTCGGTTAAAACATCTGGTGTTTTGGTTTCTTTTTCACCTTCACGACTAATCTTATCATCGGCACTTGTCTCCAGCGAAGATTTCGGCTCGACATTTGGAAAAACTGCATTCTTTTGTTCTGATGATGATACTTCTTCCGTTTGATCGTTGGGCTCCACCTTTTCATCGCATTCATTTGACTCGCTAATTTTCTTCACCGGCGAGACAGGGTCGACTTCCATTGACGATGACTCAATCTGAGGAATGTCTGACATTAAGATCTTGTCGGTTATTTGTGAATCATCTTCTCCCGATGTACCGGAGATAGTAGCTTGATTCTCGATCTGATCCGATTTCTCCTCTGGAACTTCGTTTTCAACCGTGTTGAGAAGGGCAGATTTGACGGGGTTCTCGCCATTCAATTCAGTTACAACCTGTTCTGGCTCTATTCTATCAGCACCATCAACATTTGCCGTGACAATATCACCTGATTCAATCTCTGCGTCTGCTTCAACAGCTTGCATATCTCCACTCTTTCTTTCGTTCGATTCGGCATCTTCAGCGGAGTTCTTTGCAGACGTCGATATATCACCCAGAACAACTTCGCTATTCTTCGGCTCATTCTTCGTATCCACGGGCGGGACCGTAGATTGAGATTCCAACACTTTCGAAGCTTCGTCCTTGCTCTCTTTCTCTGCCGTCGATTCAATCGAAACAGTTTCTTTCCAATCAATCGAATTTTCGAGAGGCGCAACGGCTTTTGCATCAACCGTTGAAGTTTCAGTTTTTTCTTCGCCAGCCTTCGATAGAGTGTCCGCCTGAATTGGAAGTTCGGAGTTTTTCTCCACGGACACATCTTTGTCTGAATCAGTAGCCTGTTCCTCTGTTGAATTATTTTCGTCGGAATGAATAGGATCATCAGCCGATTGGCTTGGCTTTGTTTCAGATTCTGCTGCTTTCGAAGGCTCGGAAGACTTCCCGTTTTCAGGTGTTTCTAACGCCGAATTCTTTTCTTCTTTCAAAGCTTGAGATTCCGAATCACCCCCTTCAACGTTCAATTCCACCTCAGCAACGTTCTTCGTTGAGTTTTCGGTATCCTTCATCTCGATTGTCTTCGCTTCGTCATCTGAATTCTGAGCAACATCGATTGCGATATTCGAACTAGTTGCTTCGACTGTCTCTTCCTTCGGAGCTGTTTGCTTGTCATCGCCATTTGCTTTACCCGACTCTTTTTCTTCGTCACCTTCCGCAACTCCATTCTCTTCAACAACCATTTGTGTTTCCTCAAGAACTTCTTGTTGTAGATCCTTTGATTCTTGAACGTCTGCATCAACGCCTTCTGCACTAACGTCATCCTTAGTTGCAATAGCCGATTGAGGTTCGGGTTGATCCAAACTTACAGCCATCGCTGGTGAAGGTTTTTCGTCGTCCACGATAGCACCTTCTGACGACTGCATTGCATCTTTTTCCTCGGATTTTTGAACATCCATATTCTCGCTCTTGATTTCTTCTGCCGATTTTTCCATCGCATCATGTTCGTTTTCCCCTTGATTCCCGCTTCCATTGGTCATCGCTGGAAGAACTTCTGAGGCAGTCGTGATTTCCTGCGTTTTCGTTTCATTATCCTTGTCATTCGTAGATTTGCTATCACCGGACGTAATGGGAGAGCTATCTTCATTCGCTGCGGAGATCTCGGATTTTTCCAGAGGGATTGCACCACTATTGGCATCAGAAACAGGTTCCACTGCTTTCTTTTCGATAGTTTCGGACGTTTCGTCTTTGTCTGTTGCTAACGACGTTACATCTTCTTTTTCTGCATTCCTTTCTTTCGTTGGAACTTCGATTGCTTCCTCCTTCGACAAAGACGATTTCTCCTCTTTCGAATTGGTGCCATCTACCTGGTCTGTAGGATTGACGGCGCTATCTTCTTCGCGAAGCTGCTTTTCTTTCTCCTTTTCCGTCTCATCAGTTGTTGCCGGGACGTCAATGGTCTGCTCAGAGTCATGTTTCAATGATTCGGGTTTCTGCTCTTCCATAACATCCTCCTCCGTCGCAGTAGGAACGTCTTCAGCAAGTTTTTCCATCTTGGTGTCACTAAGTGGAGCCTTGTCGTCGTCTTGTGAGCTCTCATTCGATGTGACATTTGCCATTGCGGCCCCGTCAGTTGGTTTCGGAGTTGTGTCCTTTGAGACAGGTAAGATTTCGGTAGGTTCTGTCATTTCGGTGTCTTCCACCGAAGCTTCCTCGCCATCTTCCACTTTCGATTCTGTGTTTGATGAAATTGCCACCTCGGTTTGTGATTTCTTCTCTTCCTTTGATGATACAGTTGGTTTCCCCTCATTTCCATCCGTTTCGGTTTCTTCGGCAGATTTTGGTTTCGGAGCAAACAGAGAAAATGCTTTCAATGTAGCGGCGGCAAAGTTTTTGGCTTCTTCAACGATGCTGCCTTTGCTTTTTGAATCTTTCGACGAATCTGAATTTTCTCCCTTTTCGTCGTCAGGCGTCGACTCGTCGCTCGATGCGTTTGCACTTTTTGGCTGCTTGTCGGCAACATCGTCCTCTTCCGAAGCTGCTGCTTCGACAGCCTCTTTCTCCTCCTTCTTGACTGCCGTTATCTCTGCAGCTTCCGCGGCCTTCTTCGTGAGCTTTCGCTTTCGTGAAGGTCGCGTGGATGGAGTTTCGGCAACGACAGCGGAATCATCGTCTTTCGTAGAGTTCTCCTCATCTTCTTGAGCTTCTTCATTCGCAGCGTCCTCTCCTGCCGAGTTACCCGAGTTCGGCTCTTCTACAGCTTCCGTGATCGATTCATTCTTGTCTCCGCTCTTGTCCACAATTTCTTCTTTGTTTGCTGAAATTGTTTCGACATCAGATTTCTCGTCGCTTTTCGCAACATCCATCCCCTCGGACTCCTCTGTATCTTTACTCGATTTGACAATTGTTTCCGTTTCCTCTGAAGTTTCTGTATTGGTAATGGTAGATACAGCTTCTTCTTTGGCAACAGCAGAATCATCCCCTTCCCCATCATCTTTCGCAGCAGGTTTGGATGACTTCGGAGCGAAGAAATCGGTAATTGGCGCAGTCTTCGCTTTCGCGGCCGCCTTGGAAAGTTTGGAAGGCTTTGGGCCTCTCTTTTTCTGAACAACAGAAGCCAAACCATCCTTGTCTTCCGTTTTCTTGGAAGCTGCCGTGCGTCCTGGTTTCTTGCTTGCCAATGCAGATATTGGCAATAAATCTTCCTTGCTGAAACCATCATCATCGTCGTCGTCGTCGTCGTCGTCGCTTGCTGCTTTTTCGGCAGCAGGTGATTTCGATTTCGGTTTCCTCCCCCTCTTTTTCGAAGGATTCTCTGTGGCACTCGACAATGAATCGTTGACAGTGACATCGATTTTCGATTTTGGTTTTCTCCCCCTCTTTTTCGTCGGAGGTTTTTCTTCGTCACTGGACGATGTTGAATCTTCGGTTTGAGATTTTGGTTTCCTTCCCCTCTTCTTTGGTAGATTCTCTGCGGCGCTGCCCGATGACGATTCGTTCGATTCTTGGTTTGACTCGTCGTCATCATCGTCTTCGTCTTTCTTCTTTTTTCGTCTCTTTCTCTTTGGTACGGTCAACGAAATCTCCTTGGTGTTCTTCGAAGTTTTATCTTGGGCGATTTCCCCATCGCCAGTTTTCCCTTTTGTGGACGATGACGCATCGCTGTCATCGTCCGAAGCAGCTGCTGCTTCTCCCTTGTCCGACAATTTTCTCCTTCTCTTCTTGCCGGTTCCCCCCTCTTCATTTCGAGCCATGGCCTTTTTAGCGCAACTTCTTTCGTGTTGCATAAAGCCTCGCGTGCTGACGAATTCGCCACAGTGTTTACAATACCTGGTATTGGGTTTTGAGGCGGGAGCTTCTTTCTCCTCCTCTTCGTCTTCCTCTTCTTCGTCATCCTCTTCCTCCACTTCATTGTTGCTGGCTTCATCTTCTTCGGCTTCGTCAGCTTCTACCATTGATTCGTCTTCTTGTTCCTTTTCCGAACCCGATGCATCCTCTTCCTCCATTTCGATATCTGGCGACATTGATTCCCGTTCTGTATATACGGTCATACACCTCTTCTCGTGGGCGTTGATCCCTCGCGGGGTGAAGAATTTACCGCAGCCTCGGCAAACAAAAGGTTTCGAAGGATCGGTAGATATCTCAGCGGGAGGCTTGGTCTTCTTTCGAACAATGACGACGGGAGATGGCGGAGAAGACGTGTCATCGCTGCTATCGCTGTTGCTTGCATTCGAGGATTGCCTTGAGTCGTTGCTGCTCTCCCGTTCCTGTTTTCGTTGCTGCTGCTTCTTTGGTTTTGTCGTCGCGTCTTTTTTGGAATCCTTGTCGCGGGGAGTATAGACGGGCATGCAAGACTTTTCGTGAATCTTGATCCCCTGTGAGAAACAGAGCTTGCCACAGTGCCGGCATTCCACCTTGACGGGGTTCTTGTACCTTGGGTGGGGAGCATCCTGATCTTGTTTCTTCTTTCGTTGCTTTCGACCACCTTTTCTCCTCCCGGTCAGAGCTTCTTTGGGAGCATCGTCTTCGGTGTCACGCTCCGCATCGTCTTCGTCTTCGTCTTCTTCTTCCCCGTCTTGGCTTTCTTCGTTGTTCGAGTCGTTGGAATCGGAGGCATTGTTAGATCCGGAATCGTTTGGATCTTCTTCTTCCTCCTCGTCTTCCTGGGACGCCGAAGCTGTTATGGAAGATTCGGATGGTGTAGGACTCTGGGTGCGGTTTTTAGGAGGCCTTCCCCTCGGCCTGCCCCGTTTCTTGGCTTGGGGTTTTGAGGTTGTCTTGGATTCTTTCTTGCTGCTGAGTTGCGAGAGCGACGACGACGAGCCAACATTGCTGAGACTGCTTCGGCTTCGTTTCCCCCGCCGGCCTCTGCGGCCAGTGCTCGAAGCAATCTCCTTTTTCTCGTCCTCGCTATCGTCTTCGGGATCTTGTTCTTCGTCGGATTTGGGTGGAATGAGTTCTGGTTTTTCTCCCCGTGTCCGGCGGCTTCGGCGTTCCGACATGATTGGCGATGAATTCGATTCGATTTGCGCGAGAAATAAAATGAAATTCAATCGATTATTTGCTTGGATCGAATGCTGTTCAATCTACAGCAAACGAAGCGGCAATCAACGCCAATGATTGGGAGACGGGAGAAAGCGTGTGATCTTCTCGTTGCGGGAAGAGATCTATGTACCGTTTTCTGGCTACATTCAAATCGGATGAAAACGATCAACGCACCAATAGAGACAAATAAATTAGCAATCTCTCTAAAACGCATCCGAAGCGGAAACCACGACATCCAACACCTCAAAACGCCGGAACGATACAATTTGAATCAAATCAAATCGACTCAACCGACGCCTTATCTTGTGACTCAACGTCCGTATCTTATTTTCCACTTACCGCCTACAGTGCTCGACAAAGGTTATCGCGATGATAGGTGTGGTGTGTCGAACACCTGTTTTTCAAGAGCTTCTTGTAAATGACAAAGGATTGCTGAAGCTTGGGAGCTCTCTATCTTCGCCATGGTCCATATCCGATCAAGCCGCATACAATTCACTTAGCTACTCTCTACTGTTCTACCAACCTACCGTAGGTTGCTTCACGGCAGCGCCCTCCTCGCGATCCACGACAACACCCAACAGCGAAACCAAGAGCATTGGGGTGTCTTCCCCTAAAAGTAGCGCGTAGTTTCTAAGAATTCTGCAACCGAAATCCCCCATTAGTTTGTACAAAACATCCCCTTTTTTATAAATTCGTTCGGGTGCGATGGTGAATTTGAAAACCGAATTTTTTTAGGGATCAAGATTACTGAACTAGTTTTTTATTTTGGGACGACCTGCGCGCCTTTCTTCGCGTTTCTGCGCAGAATTTCTGGCTTCCGGAAACACAACGACAGACACTACGAGTGATACGATGCATTCCATTGAATTCATTTCCATTCAAGGAATCGGAAAGAATTTGATCGATCTTCCCGACTGATGGGATCCAGGAACGAACGACACGGGAAATAAATCCCTTCCGTAAAAAATGCTGCCTACGCCCTGTGCCAGTGACCCTGCGCCGCAGCCGCGCGACGAGCGAGGGCCACTGGCGCGACAATCTGGTTCCTGCTCGTTCGGGGCGTCAAACATTATTATTATTTTTATTCTCCCGCCGCCCTTCTCATCAAGTCACGCTAAGATTACCTCCACAAAGCCTCGTACTCGTACTGTAGAACCCCGCACATTCCACTACAAAAAACCGGACCAATTACGATAGGATTCCCACGAGGCGACGACGACTATCACTGGCATGTCGCCGACCGATGCACCACCCTATACAATGGCGACAGCGACAATGAATTCAGAAGAGGCCGTCCCATATATTTGGGCGGATTGCCAACCTCCTTCCGAACAAGTTCTGAAAATGTGGTATGAGGTCGGGAACAAGTTGGACAAGGAATCCACAGGTAAGGATCAAAGAAACAAACATGGTCATCAGAGGCTGGGGGAAATTAATTTCATCGCGCGGTTTGGAGAGACCAGCATTCGCGCTTAATTTTTCAATGAACCAAGTGGCTCTTGAGAAATTATGCTCCAATAATGAATTGCGCCCCACCTCCCGATAGCCCGGGTCTCGAACAGTTTGTTGGTGATTTCGACTCTTTCTGGCGTTCGTTCTGTCCTCCATGTTGCTGCTGCCACCATGAAATTGATCCTTGGTGATTGATACATCCATTGCAGCTCTCTTCAGCGCGTCGATCTAGCGGATAGTGCTTTTGTTGGACTGTTGCCGAACGCTGAAAGTGTTTTCGTTCGGTATTTTTGGATCGTGATTTGCGGCCACAAGCGTTGCAACATTCCTTTTTTATTGCATCGCATTATAACTCACACATTGTATGCACTGCCTCTATTGCAATCCATGTTATTGTCATTGATCGTCTATTGAATGGATATTAAAATGAAACGCAACAATAACAATTCGTTGTATATATTCAATATTGAAACGATTGAAAAACAACTTTCGCGCAATCAACAAAAATAAATTTCCCCAACAACAGTGGTTTGGAACCAAGCTGTGGACACACTCAACGAGGCAAACAAGTATTTGCGGATTTCTAGAGAGGCTCGGGATTTTGTCGAAAGGTATATGGGCCAAATTGTCAGTATTTTATTGGAACAACAACCCCTAAAGGTCGGCCAGAACGAACGGCGTTGCGTCCAGGAAGCCCTGACACTGGCCGTCACCATCATTTCGAACGATTTGGAAATTCAGATTGAACGAGGACGACGTGCACCCGGTGGCCCGAACGATGTTTACTGCAGAACTCTGGATGTGCTAGCGTGTATCTTTTGCAAAAAGAAACCCTATTACAAGGGCATGAAGGGAAGCTGGAATGTCAATCATCTCAGCGGTCTTCCCATAACACGATTGAATCTGGCGGAAACATTCTTGCACGAACGCGGTTTTACTCGATTGGTAGAGTATATGGCGGATCGAATCATCGCGGAGGAGCCGGTAGCTGGAAGTTCTAGCACTGCCGATGGGACGACGACAGCCACGACAGCACCAGCATCTCCCCGGCCGCATCCACCAGCACACCCGGCTACAGCGGTGGCCTCGGCATTTCCCAACATGGATCTATTGCACCAAACACTACCCGTTTTACTCGACGTATACAACAATGCAATAAATAACCAGAAACCCGATAAGCTTGTTCGCGCCCTGGAACAGGCTGCTTTCGATGTCTCGAAAGCGGCTATGCGATACATTACATCCTGCAGTGAGGAGGCGCTCAAAAAGATTCTGATAGAGGACTTGAAGCTTTTGGTACACGACATGCATCGCATCTTTGACAAGATTATTCGATTTCGTCGTTCGGACACATACGATTTCTATGCATTTTGGAGAAGCCTCGTTCTGAAACTGATAACGTCCCAATCGTTGCCGCTAAAATTATTTGGATGGCAACAAATGGAAACTCTATTGGAAGCAAGTGCAGCGCATCGACCTCCACCAAGATCCTTTATTGTGAGTAATGCCGGTTGCACGTTTGTGAATGGCGAATACGATTTCAATGGACTTGTCACCGATGATGGATACGGACTTCGCTCCGGAAACAACGATATTTCATACGAACGATATATTCCTGAAGACGAACCAGACGGTGGTGGGAAAAAGCTAACACTCTTCCGTTGCACAATGCGGTCGCAACAGAAGTGGTGGTTTCTTTCCGAGGCCGACGAAGAACAGCCCGGAACAGATCGAGACACAGATTATTACCAGCACAAATCAAAGGAACACGAAGAGACGGAACCTCCTCCCAGCGGGTGGCTGACCTGTCGGAATTCGGGAATCGAGCCACCTCCGACGCTTACGCGGTTGGGATTGATGGTGCCTCGTGGTGAAGAACGCAATACGCTCGAACACCAGCTGGCGAGATGGGCCATTGACAACAAAATCATTGAAACCTTGGTTTTGGGAGATTCGATTCATCGAGAAGTTGTTTCACGGAGTGTCCCGTTGATCAATTTTTTGGCGTGCATGTGTGAGCGGGACGACGAGGTGGATAAGTCGACAAAGGAAGAGGATACAAGTACCAATACAACTGAAATGGATGGAACGGCGGAGACGGAAGGTGAAAAAGCTGGAGAAAACTCGAAATACTGTCTGCAGGCCTCCCACTTGCTGTTGGCATGGAAAACGTGTACCCGCAAGACCGATACCGCTGTCTCGGCCCAAATCTACCAAGTTCTAGTTTCCATTCTCCCCTCCTGCCCTGCTCATTTGGCAATGATATTACTAAAGACTGTTCAGGAGTCGTTAGTACAGGGAGGCAAAAATAACAACCATATTGATTTTCTGACCGAGGTTTCCGATTTTTGCGAGGCATTGGCAGTTGCAAATTCCAACGACCACTACCTCAACAACAGCAACAATGGCAACAACAACAATAATCAAAAGGCAATGCATCCAAGTCAGCTCTCGGAGGAAGTTCGAGCGGAAGTTCTGAAGCTACTCTGGTCGTTGTTGATCCATCCGGAAGCATCTTCTCTGAAAAGCTATGATCTTTTGAAGCAATTCGTGACCCGAGAATTACGCGTCGAACCAGGTGGCAAAGTCCACCGCGAAACATATCTGAGATCATGTATCACAGCACTCATGGAAAATTCGAAACGGCAGACGGCAGGGACGGTTGACGAAATTCGGGCGTTGAAAATGGTCAAGCTCACGCATTTTGTTTTGGAGGCTTGCCCGAGAACCCAAGCTGCGGAATTGGTAACGACGGATCAAGGTGGATTGCCATTGTTGCTATTTGAAGAGTTGACGGCGTTTTTGAAACGAAAACGACAGGGCGCTAGTAGCACTACTGGTGGAATGCGATCGCAAACCCCTGCTCGGAAGGTAAGAATTGGAAGAGGGATTGCAAATATTGTGATGATATCATGATGTTGGTCAGCAACAGATTCTAACGCTATTTGTTGTATATTTTTCAAATAATTTAGTCGCCGTCCGTCGATCAGGAAGGGATTCATGGAACGCTGTCATTGTCGGAAAGATTAGGGATCCTTCGCTATGTTTATGGAGTGAGCGAGCAAATATTCATGACTACTCCCCAGCTTCACAGCTTATGGCAATTATGCAGTGCTCCCCCAGATCGAGAGGAAGTTATGGCGTTCATTTCTAGCGCGTCAGGAACAACTCCCCATCGCAATCCAAATCATACAAACAACGATTCATCGACAGTGTCGAATCAGGGAAATAACAGCAACATGATAGGGCCGTCGGAAGATATTCTTTCTTCTGCGTTCACTGAGGACGAATGTGTGAAAGCATTTTTGACTTTATTTTGCTCTCCAAATATGAGCTTTGAACAGCTCGGCATGAAAGCCTATCAGAGTTTCCGTTTCATGTTCAACAAAATGCGTTTGTCGACAACGCATGGACCAGCAGTCCGTCAATCTGCCTTGGATACCCTTTGGCGTATCTGCTTGGTGTCGGGAAATGATACCGTTGCTACTTCAGCAATGACTGATCTTTTGAATATTTACGTACGTTATTCATTAGAAACTAGCTACTTCCGATCGAATGTTGCCGATATTTCAACTGGAGCAAATCTTACATCGGAACCGATGCAAACGGATTCCCGAGACGACGGTTTTGGAAAGAGAGTATTCGAATGTCTATCAGATGTAAAGAAAGGTCTCGAGATGAAAAATCCATCCGCAGAGCTCGCAGCCGAGAGGTGTTTACGAATATTAAATGCCGCCATAGGCCAAGGTGGATCATCTGGGTCGATTTCTATCTCGACTCTCAATCGCATGTCACGTGCATCTCCAAATGACGGGCTACACCAGATAACTAAATATCTACCTCATGGTATGCGTGGGCAAGCGTGTTATAGGAAGATTACGGTGATGGCAAAACGCCCACAAGTTCAGACGCATCAAGGTCAGCAGACGTATCAGGAACGCGACCAATCAAACACAAACCAACATGGAGAAAGGAATATGTTTCGTTTTACTCTCGATGTGCATCCGCTCGAAACACTGCATTCCATCAAGAGGAAAGTTGCAATTCATTGCCAATGCCAAAATGTTTCCTCGGTCAAACCAATTTCGGCAAGTGGACGTATATCAAGTCCTAGCACCCGCAAGCCAAATGGAGATTTATCACACATGAGTCCGAATGTGTTGCCCGAAGATTCTGTGGTTGACGAGATGGGAATTGTTCAGGGATGCGAAATGGTATTTGTGATAACCGATCGAAATGCGGCCCAACAGAACATGAATTCCAACACCGCAAGATCAACGAGGAACAGCCAAGCACGGGATCTAAGCGATATATTTTGCGATGATAACAAGGAATTCAGTGACAAACTCTTCAATACTCTCTTGGGAGTACTAGATTCACTGCCGTGGAGAGAACCTGGTGAAATGACCGATGCACCTACTTCATACAGCGGCACTCATAAACTTGTTTGGGATCTTCTCTTGGCCATGCCTACGAATCAAGCAGTGTCATCGCAAGTCCTTCTTACAACAAAAAGCGGGAACATAATCGAAGACAGTGATCAAGATGATGATGCTATGGATATTGATTCACGTCAACCAGACCGATGGGCGAAATTGCTCGACCTGAAAGATTTCTCTCGATCGGTCTACGTTCTCCTTGCAATCGATGCTTTCCTTCAACCGGCAACAGAGATTTTATCGTCATTGCCAATCGGACAAAAAGTGATTGTTGAACAACTAACAAACGAAGCTGCTGAGTTTCGTCGAGGATTCATAGATTCTGGTGGTTTCGATGCTGTTGTTGGATTTTTTTCATTCTCTGAAGACAGTCCGGAAATGAATCAGAGCATGACAAGGAGGGGAAATGCTGTTGCCCTGAGAATTTTGAAATGTTGCCTATTTGGTAACAAAAACGACAGTGATAGCGGACTCGACGAGGCGGGCAACAGGCTGTTGATGTCACTCGCTAACGCGGAAGGCCTCCTTCGAAGCTTGACATCGATGGTTGTCGCTGACAGCGGAATTTCAAGCTCTACTGTGTCGGATGTTTTGAAATTCTTATCTTTGCTCTTCAAATCACCCAATACCGTCAAGAGCTTCGCATCGCTCCCTGAAAAGACAGCAGAAAAATTTCTCATTAGATTATTGCTGTGGGAGGGTGGTTCAGATGGAGCTAAGCCAAGTTCTGCTATAACTTCAATATCGAAAGTACGAATCGACACTCAAAAGCTCGTGTTGGCTACACCTCTACTCGCCAGTTACGCGTTGCCTTGGTTGAAAAATGCAATTGATTCGATAGATGTCACATCCGAATCTACCGGCGAATATTTCTACCTCCTGAAAAAGTTGGTCACGGAATCGCAAAATGTCTCTCAGACAGAACTGAACACGTTGGCAACAGCAGTTTGCGCAAAACTCGCTGCTTGCCCGCGGCCTTCAAGCGAAACCTTGATGGTCGATTTTTCAACAGGTGTGCTATGTGGATGCCTCGGACTTTTGGATTCACTGATAATACACGTTGGTGGGGACATTTTGGTTGAAGGAACCAGTATTCTTCTCAACGAATTCAAAATTTCCCGTTGGTCTGAGATGACGCCCTTCCCAACGAAACTCAGTCCCGATGACGTAGCTCTCGTAGACTTGATGGGCGTTATTTTCGATGCCTTCCTTTCACCCGGTGGCGCAACATCAGTTCTAGCAATATGTTGCGATAGAGAGTCACGACAGAGAGGGTTCGATATAGTAAAATCCTCAGCTCGCCAGTGCAAAGATGGAAACGGTTATATGGCGCTCGTACATAGGATAAACGGTCTGATGTCCGCTGCTAGTCCCTTCTTGAAACATCGATGGGGTCAATCTGCTGGAAGTAATGAAGGCAATACCAGAAATGGCAGAAGCACTTCGAAATATTCAGGACTAAAGAATCAAGGTTGCACGTGTTATATGAATTCCGTACTGCAACAGCTTTTCATGATGCCTGAGCTGCGAAAGTCGTTGTGCTCGGCACCTCTACCTGCAAGCATTCGGGCGTCAGGTGGAGTCGTCTCGGCGAGAGGTATCGACCTCGTAGGTAAACAGGTAGCTATGCAGTGGGAAAACGGGCAATCATACGCTGCTGCTGTAGAAGCTTTTGACAGTACAAGCGGCATGCACACAATTCGATACTGCAAAATCCCTGTCGCAACAGTCGGAGCATCGAATCATCAGCAGGTTCATCCCGACGATGTTGAACGCTTACCTCCACTTCTTTCAGAGGAGTTTTTCTTATCCGAGGGACGTCCTGGCAAAGAGACGGGTGTTTTCGAAATTTTAACATCAAATGAAGCTACGGAGAAAGAAATAACTGGCGCTACTATACAGGATAAACCAAATGAAGAGATTAACGAAACAGAGGACGAATCGTCTTCCCGCCATCTCATGGAAGAAGTTCAGCGAACTTTCATTCATCTCGAAGAAGGATCGAGAGGCAGATGTTTCGATCCGCGGACGCTGGTTGAAGCTTGCGCATGCTTGAAACTTGAGTTCGACGTTTGGCAGCAGAACGATGCGTCCGAGTTTTCGACGAAACTCCTTGATAGACTCGAAACATCGTTGAAGCGGTGGGCGCCTGAACAGTTTAAGTATTTGGATCACACTTTTGGTATAAAAGTGACAAAGGTGAAGACATGCAAAGAATGCGGATTGAAGACAAATCGCGAGGAGAAGCTTTTGAATGTGATCTGCCAAATCAGAGGAAAGGCTGATATCCACGAATCTCTTGCTGAAATGTGCCAACCTGACATTATGGACGGAAACAATAAAGTATATTGTGATCGGTGCAAACGGAACACTCATTCAGTACTCAGGACAACATTTTCCGAGTTGCCCAACATGTTGATTCTTTCATTGAAACGTTTCGATTTGGATTACAACACATTTGAGACAGTGAAGTTGAACAGTCGTTGCGCATTTGAGCAGAAACTGAATATGAAACGGTACACGCTAGAAGGAGTCGAAGCTCTCGAACAAGCGGAACTTGAAAATCAGGAAGGTGATGCGATGGATGTCGGGAACGAGGAGAGTGCCATGAGTCATCTTCCTGACAAAGACTACGAGTTCAAGCTAGCTGGCGTTCTAGTACATGCCGGTGTTGCACAAGGAGGGCACTACTATAGTTTCATCAATGACCGAAACCCTGGATCTGAAGACAAATGGTATCGATTTGACGACGAAGATGTAACTCCGTTCGATCCGGCGTCTATTGCATCGGAATGCTTTGGTGGAAAAGTGAAGAAAGAGACGAAATGGCCAAATGGACAGGTCCACTCTGTCGAAAGCGAACAATTTGCAAATGCTCTTATGTTGTTTTACGAAAAGGTAAAGATTACAGAGCCTTCTGCATCAACAAATGAAAAGGAGGAGGCACAGAAAGCAGAATTGGAGAAAATTCGCATGACAACAGGGTACAATGTCTTTGAACCCGATGTGCGTAGGTCGAATGCCACCTATAGATGGCAATCATTCCTGTTCAATCACGATTTCCAAGCATTTCTTCGAGGTCTCCTTCGTTTATGCCGCATGCCTGATCTTGGTTCTAGTCAACCCATGAGTACTTCCGAACCAACTGGGACGGATAAGCCATTTTGGAGGAAAGAAGTCATAGACATGCTCGTGACGTTCATGTTTGATGTTTTACTTTATTCAAACGTGCTATATTCGAACGAAAGAGTGGATCTTATGGATTGGGTCAATACCCTCGAACAGATTATGATGGATGATCCAGAGTGCGCGCAAGCTCTCACGTTGAAAATTGCCTCGAAAACCAAATCTGTGAGTGGAAACTGGTTGCGGACATATCTTTTGGACTGCCCTGACCAGTATGCTCGATTCGCATCGGTTCGTATTTTTGCGGCCACGTTACGATCGTGCTTGACAATCCCTGCAGAACAGGAAAAACTTCGAGAATGGACAGGGGCATGGAAGAGGCTAATCTCCCAAATTGATCCTTCAAATAATACTATCCCTTGCCTTCTGAGTGGCACGTTCGCGGAATACGAAACCGTGCAATCGCCGTCCGCATCCGCGATTGGAATCATCCTATCATATCTCAACGTGCTGATTGACATATCTCCTCGATATTGGAGGTGGAGCCAGGAACTTTTCGCCTTTATTCGAGACCTTTCGTTTACAGATTTGAGCCGTGGGGGAACCCTATTTCGCGAGGCTATCAATGGTTGTATGATTCCAGCAAGAATGATTTGTTTCGTCAATCGCCAGAGATCTCCACCTATCTTGAGATCTGCATTTCCGGGAGCTTCAGTTTCCATCGAGGCAGCCGAATCTCAAGCAAAACCAGAACAGGCTCAACATGTAATGCCCATGAATGGAAACCAAGTGATGAATCCACCCGAAATGAACTTCCGGGGCAATGCATCGTCAATGGATTATACACCGTTGTACGAAGCCTTGGGTAGTTTGTTGGGTATCCCAGGACTTCAACTTGCTACTCTCATTTTGGAGAAAGACCATCCAAGGGGTCGCAAGACTCTCGAACTCTCCGAAAAAGCCCTTGCTGCGCTAACGAAGATATTCGAAGAATCGTGTACTGGATCAGTGCAGGGAATGGGGCAGCGAGAAATTGAGAATTATCTCCACAAATGTGGACATGACAATGTTGCGCCACAGCGAATCATTGACATTATGGCCAAATATAATTCTATGGCATACGGAGGAAATGTGACGAATTACATCAATTTAGACGGCTTCCTCGGATACTATAGAGATGCATCACAGCGGGAAGACATCAGGGTTCGCAATGACTTGTATTTGCATGGTTTCAGGGCTGATCTCTCGAGAAGATCAGCAGATGCCAGATTTGTTGTGCACGACAGTCGGGAAGATTTGCTGAAGAGTTGTGAAAGCATTGCACGCGACGTGGCTTCACATTTCAAGAACAAAACTGCAACGTTGGGAAAATTAGCCGATGCAGGAATGAGCACATTTCATATCTATTGCACATTAATTTCAAACTCGAGCGAGCAATTGTCTGAATACATAATTGCAGCAGCTTTCTACAGGAAAAACGCGGACGATTTGATTCACAATACCCTGAAAGCCATCTACATGGCACCACAGGGTTGGCAAGGCAACGATATTCTCAATGCTGCCGTTACTGTCTTGAGCTCTCTGGCATCCATTCCGGATGAACACCAAAAAGATCGTATCGCTCTGATTATGCAGTGCAGAGAACGACTGAACGCGGAGAACCATCCAATTGGTTTGATGAAAGCCTCTATCACCTTTCACAATTTGAGACAACGACCGGGATCGTATTCACACGAATTGATCGATGCTTATGAGCGTTACATTGGCATATTGAAGGATTTGATCAACGTGCATGCTGTTTTGGGATGGATGGAGGAAAATCGCAACGCTTGGGCCAGCCTCGATCGAGATTTGTTCGAACCTCCCCAACACGTCGGCCACGGTCAATCCAGAGGAGACTATTCGGGAAGAAGGGACAACGACGATGTCGGAGGACATTTGGATCATAACCACCACTCCGACTCTGATGCCATGCCTGGGATGAACGAATCCGAGGATGACGATGATGATTCTCGTTTCGATGACGTCCCGGAACCCTGCGAAGTTGTGAATGTACGGGTATCGAATGCCGGTAACACGGACGTGAACGGGCTGTATTTGCGAGACGGCGTCTGCGAGGGAGTTGTCAAGTACAGCAGATTTGGCATGTTCAAGAACGAAGAGCGCAAGTTTTCCCTCTTCAAGTGCAACGTGAGCAACAACACGCAGCACTGGTATATTTCTGTCGTTCCCGACGGCCGAGAGCCGGGATCGTCGCTGGACAAGGACTTTTATTCGGCGTCCGTGACAGCCGAATACGAAAACCTGCCACCCTCGGGCGGCTGGAACAAGTGCAACGAAGGTCTCCACCCACCTCCAACGCTCACCTTTGAACGAGGCGAGAACGAACCAGCACCGATTCCGCAGTACGAGAACTCACCCGGAGATCACACCGGCGGACAGTCCTTTGTGTAACTTTCTCTATACGACATTTTTGAATGTTTTGGAAGTTGCCGCGGCACGCGCCTACCAGCAGCAGCATTTGATTGCATCAATGTTTCTAGAAGCTAAAAGTGAAAGAATGCCAACGAATATAAAGTATAAATGAACACCATAGCACCACTTTAAGAATAGATTTTGATAAACTTGTTGTTGTTGTTGCAGCAGATTTCTCCTCAAGGAGCAAAGACGTGATTTTGAATTTTTCGTCGGGGGTCATTCTTTTGAGAAACGTTCGAAGTGATGAAAAATTTGGGTCACGAACGCAAACCATTGATGGGACCCAAACGCAAGAGCATTGTTCTTTGTGAATGAATGAATGAATCAATCAATCGCCCATCATTCCGAACACCCCACTGCACGTGCGCGCGTACGGCTCGTTTTACGTGAATTTTCGTACTTGTATTTTGTTTTTCAACGCCATGGGCGATTCAATTGATTGCATCAATCATCATGCCGTTTCGGTCTTTTTCAGAAAAACTGAAGTTTTTGTCTCGCTCGGTTAGGGGTGAATGAAACGGAGAAGACTGCTGATCCAGAAAAGAAAAAGATAATAACAATAGAAGAGCATTAATCTGTGAGATCAGGAAGATCGTTTCGAGACTAGAGCACTTGTTATAGTCACTTCCTCTTTCAGAATAGAGTACTATAGAGCACTCACACAACAAACATACCTATAAAAGACTTGATGATTCGTCGCGTCGGTAGTGCCGACAGCCCCTTGACAAAGCTCAAGCCAATCACATCCATTCAAACACCACTGACTTCCAACTTATCTATTGCTTCTCCAGACGACTCCAAGAAACACCATCGTCGAAATTCAAGCATGTCGTCCGTCACGAAAACTTTGGCGGCGATGAGAGGATACATGAACAGCACCCGTCTCATGGTGCTGGTGGTGTTGTGCCTCCAGAATTCCATGTTTACGACGCTTCGCAGATATAGCCAGGGTGTCCTGAAAGAAAACTATTCCAAGGTAATTATAAAATGAACGAACAGGAGGACTGCCAATTCCATACAAAAGCTCTTCCAAACAAACTATTCATGACTAATACCTCTTTCTTTTTTCACTTTTATTGAAAACAATTTCGCTTGTTCAGTACGAACTCTTGCTGGTGGCAGAAATTATTAAAATCTTGTACTCGGCCTGGATGGTCCAGAAAAATATGCTTGGTGAGGAGAGCACCGGTGGTTCCGACGAAACGCCAATCCCCAGACACAAAAACCTCTCTCAGCAGCTCTCGTATCTGGTGTCGACATCCCAAAAAATGTTTGTCCTGGCATTGATTTATGGCTCCATGAACATTTTGAGTTTTGTAAGCCTCCGAAATATTTCGGCGGGAATGTTTACCATCTTTTCCCAGACTAAGATCTTGACGACGGCTACCTTTTCGACCATTATGCTGAAACGACAGTATTCGTGGACCAAATGGAGGGCACTGATCGGTCTCATGATGGGCGTCCTCTTGTTCAGCGAGCCCATCTGGAACCCAAAAGACAAAACCGATGACGACAAATCAAAAGGCGGTAACGCGTTTATTGGAACCGTTGCCGTCCTCATTGAGGTTTCCCTGAGCGGATTTGCCTCCATTTATTTCGAAAAGGTAATCAAGACGGATCCACTACAGCTGGGCATTTGGGAGCGGAACTTTCAGCTGGCACTGGGATCCATCCCGGTCTACCTGGTCTTTATTGCGGGCAACGGGGGCGGGACCGCCGGCTTTTTGCAGGGATGGTCTCCCATGGCCTTTTTGCTGGCGGTTTTGGGGGCAGCGGGTGGCCTTCTGGTGGCCCTCAGCATCAAATACGGGGATTCCATTCTCAAGACTTTGGCCACGACGGGAGCGATTGTCCTGACGGGATGCCTGGATTACTGGTTTTTGGACGGGCCAATGAACCCCTCGATGGTCATTGCGGGCGTCATGGTTATTATTTCCATTTGCAACTACACCTTTGACGCGACACCGAGCATCGAGGCGGATTCATCTTCCTCTTCGCCGTCGAAAATGCCGAACCGGGAGAGTCGGTTGGCAATGGCAGTAGCGGCAGCCGACGAAGATGTGCGAAACAACAACAAGGAAACGGAATTGCTGATGCGAAAGGTATAGAATCAAAACGAAACGATGCGAAAAACGCAAAAGGCAAAAACATGAAAGGGATTTCTGTTAAAATTCGGAAGCAGTGCCGAGGAAAAGTACCACTTTACGACACGCGACACCATACTGCAATGAAAGTGCAGTACAGTAATGACGCAGCATCGTTTTATTGTAACGAGCGCCTCCATCTACGAATGAGATCTGTAAAATCGAACAAAAAAACCGCAAATGCCAGGGGGTTCTGCGGTCGTCCGGGGAATGTTTTGTTTTAAGTTTTCTTGGCTCAGCCCATCAACCAAAAAGCGAGACAATAATTGAAAACACGAATTGATGGATGGATTTAGTCGGGCCACCAATGTGGCCATGCGGAGCAATATTGAGTTTTGGAAGTATAGAAACCCATAGTCAGGCGGTGTAATTCATTCCTGCTGCTGGCGGCGGTTTTTTGTCTTTGTCGATGAAGATCGAAAAAAATTGTATAAGCATCAGCAGCAATTCTAGAGGAGTAATGCGATCTCTATCATAAACTATCATCGACTCTATTGCGGTACACTCTAGCGCTCTGTAAGTAGTTCTCTACTAAAGTACGCTGAAGAAAACAACGAAGTTCGTAGTATTTTTGTTGTTCAGGAATATTGTTAGAATGGTAAAACGCTGTTTTAGTCCCTTGGACTGTTCTCTCTAGGCTCTATGACATAGTAAACCCAACACGTGCGAGTGCCCTAATAGATGGTGTCAACGTAAAAATTTGGCAGCAATACGAACTCCCTTCCCTTGACAATACAAAGATATTTACGATATTTCCGTAGCAAAATGCGTGGTATCAGTCGTGGAAACTCGAGAATCGATTCAACGGTCGATACTTTCTGTAGTACCCATCATACGTATCGTGCGTTGGTAATTCAGAAATAATACGGGTTTAAGTAATTCACGGATGCATCAGCGAGTACGGATGGCGAATTACGCGACTAAAAATTCCTAAGTCCCCATAAAAAATGAGGCTCTAATTTTAAAATATTATTCAATAATGAATATATACATTGTGAATAATCTATCCGATACGCTCGCCGATTACAAGATTCCTCTAATTTGCGATGGACCCACTCTAATAGTTTACTCCCTCCAGATTTTTTCAGTCCAATTCCAACAGACCGAGTTGAAATATCTGTCGGATTTCACATCACGTCGAAATAATTCCGTCTTACAATTATGTCATAAACCACTGTGGAAGACAAACGCTCATTCCCCTCGCACAAGATAGTTTTCACACAACTGTAAATAACAACAAAATCTACATCATGTCCAGCGATCAGTTCATCCAGATGACGGACTCCGAAGCCGTCTACGAAGAGGAGTGCCAGAAGCTCGAGGCCCGAGGAAAGCGCCTTCGACGCGCCGCCTTGACCACCGGTATCCTTACTGTGATCTCCATCCTTGCCACCATCTACACTACCATCGCCGTCCGATGGGTCCTTGTTGAATGGCAACAACCCGAGAAGACCGCATACGACATCACCGAGAACATGGCCGTCTACAAGATCGGTGTCTTCCTCGAACTCGTTGTCTGCATCGTCGATGTTGTCATCGGTATCACCCTTGGTCTCATCATGGTCGGAGCCGGTGTCAACCCCGCCACTGCTGTCACCATCTGTACCTTCAAGGTCTGCCAACAGGCCATTAGCGCCGCCAACCTCATCTTCTTGGTCGGTGCCGGACTTTTGTTGGACGTCAGCAGCCCTACCTACGAGGTCGTCCAGAAGTACTTCTACTCCGACAACATGCCTCCTATCGGAACCCAGATCTCTTACTTGTTCTTGTTGGTCAACCAATACGGACACTACCTCCAGCAAGGTGAGTAATATTTTTCGATTCTGTTTTCTCTCTTTTCAAAACGTGAGCTCTTTCTAATCCCTCGTTGTGCCATCCTTTTTGATTCTTAACTTCAGTTTTCGGAGGCATGTACATGCTCTTGCTCGGAGCTTGCATCTGCATGTGGGGAGTCTTCCCTCGTTACCTCGGCATGTCCATGTGGGTTGCCGGAATCGGTTACATCGTCAACTCCTGCTTGTTCATGTTCTTCCCTGGATATGACGGACTTATCTCCTGGTTCTTGTTGCTCCCTGCCCTCATCACCCACTTCTGGCTCGCCGGATGGTTGTTGGTCAACACTCCTCACCCTTCCAAGAACCGAAACCTCTTTCCTGCGTTCATGGCCGGCCGACCGGCTGGCGATTCTTTGATGAACGACAAGCAAGCCGATCCTTAAAGTAGCAAGCAGCATCCCGTCTTGTCTTTTGCTCCTTGTTTTAAAAAAATAACCGTATTTGGAAAAAGGAACAGGGACAAAGAAAAAACCTCGATTGGATCTCTCTGCATCGATTGAATTGGAATTGATTGCTTGATTTGCAGTAACATGCAGACTCACAATCATACCATAAGACAGTCGAACGCACACCCAATATTGATACATGTGAAATTAAATTAAGAAATGTCATTTTTACGAACCAATTCTGTTCATATCAGCTTTTTAGAATATAATATGCTACTACCATTTATACCGGAGGAACAAAGAATTTGCTGAGAGTGTAATATATATTCTTGTTGCATGTAGCAATACCGACGTTGTGTCTTGTCCTCTACCTCCTGCCACAAGATTTTCCGTGTGCACGCATAGCTTTCTCACAACATCATGTTGTTCATTGGTCTCCCGATCGCTTTTGTCGATTTTTAAATCAATACGTACGTACCATAATAATATGACTGAAAAGCTATCATCGAATATACGACTTGTTCGACTCAAAGATGAAATTGCACGTACGGGTCTAAATAATATTGTACGAACATATTTTGTTCGCTGTGGCCTATTTTGTTATGAGGTCTGCCAAAATTATAATAACCCTCTTCAACGGGCCACTAGTCTTCAGTTCGCGAAGGGATCGATATTCTCGCACAATATGCTTGGTTATTTAGGCTCAGTATGATATACATACTAATGAATGCGGCAATTATCGATTTTTTGGTGAAAGTAACATTTGTTTCGAGGAGCAGGTTCCGTTGGTGCGCGAGCTTTATTTTTTTTGCAATGAATGAGTTTCGAAATTTACTCTTGAACGTCCGTTCACTTTCCGATGTATGACATAATTGTGTATCATTCTTCTTCACTATCGAAAATTGAGAAGAATAAGGACATAAGGAATCATTTTTGTCGCAATTGTAAATTCGTCGCATGTCTCAGAAAGATGACTTAGGCAATAATCACAAAGTAGTGGCATAGGACCAAAAAACCAAAACGTGTCGTCAATAGGTGACTCATGATAGCGAAATACTTTGTGAAGTTGAACGAAGAATGGTTGCCTAAATACCAAATTGGGATGGCCAAATTTTCGAAGAGTCGACTCGATAGTATACCGATGACGAAGTTGTTCCTTCACAATACAGATTGTGAGTAGAGTACCCAGACCGTGGAATCATAAAACATCTTGTCGTTGCCAACTTTCAATGTATCGCCGTCAGTGTAGTCACAACCAAACGACAAACGACACCGGCAATACCAGGATTGCGACAAATGCTTGTCTTGGTACCACTACAAATCGAAAGGAACACAGTCATTGAACTTACAGACGGAGAGCATTCCTTTGTGTGCCATCGACAATGAATGCCTTCAAAAAGAAGGTGAAGAGAGGTGCCAATAGGTCGTCTTTATCGACGGTAGTCTCGCTCGTGGGAAAAACCATCTGCTTTCTGGCGGTCGTCGGATTGGTGACGGGACAGAACATTCGTATCGAATCGACTGCAACGGTAAGAATAGACAAGACGACCGATTGAACGACCAAAAGTTTTGAATGGTTTTCGTGGATATGTATGCGCTCAACCTTTGCGTCGTTTTTGTTTGTTGATATCGCTACCCGACCGTTTTTTTGCCACCAGAAGGACGACGGAGAAACCCACAAATCAGACGCCTCTCCTGCTTCCGTTAGCTCTCTCCTAGACGGCTTACTTGAGATCGAGGAAGAAGTTGAGAATCAAAAAGATCATACCCTTTCAAATGCTGATCAATTTCTCAACACTTATGCACTCGGGCTCGTACTGGGAAGTGGCACAAACCCCAACAAAAAACTCACTCCACGAAACGTACATAGAAGAACCAACGAATATCTCAGTCCAACATCGGGGCCTACAGAACGCCCAACACCATTAGCATTCACAGGGCCTCCCCTTATTAACCTGGCCAAAGAAGGTGGTAATAATTTAGCTCCTAATGGACAAGACGGACGACACGTTCGAAGAATGAATGTGACTGTAACTGGGGTTTCTGAGGCTGCACCAGACGAGTCCCTGGAGACTTGCCTTGGAAAAGTTTTTCCTGATTTGAATACTCAAGAACCAACCCCATCGCCAGCGCCACCACAGGAAATCCCACTTGAGAGTGGCCAACTTGAGAGTGGTAGGAAAAGAGAGAGGAAAGTTGGTAACATGAAAAGAAAGCTGAAGGAACAGAACAGGAAAAGGGAAACATCACAGGGCCAGGAAGACGCCAACGAAATTGAGAATTTGTCGATTCAAGAATATGCATCCGATTCTGAAAATTTTATTGACTATGACGATGACTACTACGATGATGATGGCTACGACGATCACAATGACCAAAAATTTATTCCTTTTGATTACGACTACGAGGCAACAAGAGAAGAATGGAACTTGTTTACTCAACGAAGGCAACTAAGATCTGGCTTGGCATACAATAATTTAAATAGATATGGCTGGGACATGGAAAAGGTAAGTCGAAAGTCATAGATCGATGGCTCCGTATCAAATTGGCGAGTAATGATGTCTCACTAGATACCCCTTCCTTCACAAATCTCTGATCGGTAATCGCTTATCCTCGGCGAATACATCATGTCATGACTACTTTTTACATCAGATTCTGGCGTGTTTCGATAACACTGCACGTGATTTTTTTTGGCTTAGTCAAATTTGCGATCGACGTATCCAACTCAGTCCAATAGAACCACTAACACAACCACCATCCGAAGTCCGTCCTACTCCTACTCCTACTCGTGCTCCTACTCGTGCTCCTACGCCTAGCAAAGGGAAAGGCAAGGGAAAAGGGAAAGGCAAGGGAAAAGGGAAAGGCAAGGGAAAAGGCGAAGGGAAGGGCAAGGGCAAAGGGACGTATTACAAGGGCAAGGGAAAAGGCAAAGGAAAGGGCTCAAAAAGCAAAGGTAAAGGCTCAAAAAGCAAAGGTAAAGGCACGGGCAAAGGCAAAGGAAAGGACCCGACCAAGGGTTCCAAAGGTAATGGCAAAGGAAGTAAGAGTAAGGGCCCATTTTACGGCAAGGGAGATATTGGTAAAGGAAAAGGAGAGTATTATGGCAAGGGCGAGGATATTGGTAAAGGAAAAGGAGAGTATTATGGCAAGGGTGAGGATATTGGTAAAGGAGAAGGAGAGTATTATGGCAAGGGAAAAGGGGGATATTACAACAACAAGGGAAAAGGGACAGGGAAAACCAAAGGCAGTAAAGGCTCAAAAGCCGCCGTGGACAGGAAAAATCGATTCAAGAACATCAACTTAGACGACGAAGATGCAATTGATAGAAATGATGAGGAAGAGGCGAGGATTGAATACATCGAGTTATTCGACTACGACTACGACGACTACGACTACGACTACGACTACGACGACGACGACGACGACGATGATGATGACGATGACGATGACGACGACGATGGGCCATTCATTGAAGTGTATGGCGAAGAGAGGTTTTTGCAAGTTTCTGCAACCCCTCGGCCTACTCCAATTCCGACAACCAAATTTTTTCCTGAGCCGGCGGTATTTATCGACAGCCGCATCGCGTTTCTTGTTGAAATTGTAAGGAAAAAACGAATTCGTTTCTGACTGATTCTTGTCGTTGTGAACTTGTTTGGTGAATTTTGATTGTGATGTTAAACATCCTACTAACCGCTCTGATGTGTTTCTTGATTCTCGATCGTTTTTCGACAGATATTTTGCGATCCAACCCAATCTCCTTCATCACCACCAACACCAGAATCAGAACCGCCTTCACAACCACCAACACCAGAATCAGAACCGCCTTCACAACCACCAACACCAGAATCAGAACCGCCTTCACAACCACCAACACCAGAATCAGAACCGCCTTCACAACCACCAACACCAGAATCAGAACCGCCTTCATCACCACCAACACCTACCATCTCAGAAACACCAACACCTAAACCGACACCTCCCGAAAGGACTATATCAGAACCGCCTTCACAACCACCAACACCTACGCCTACCCCGGATGAGCCACTTTCAGCCCCTCCCACCGAAGTACGATCTGAACCTCCAAGTCAGCCTCCCACAGCATGTTTCACAGTCCCTGGTAAGGGCAAGGGCTACGAAGGCAAGGGCAAGGGCTACAACGGCAAAGGCAAGGGCTACGAAGGCAAGGGCTCCTATTACGAAGGAAAGGGCTACGAGGGCAAGGGCTTGGGCTGCGACGAGGGCAAAGGTAAGGGCTCCTATTACGAAGGCAAGGGCAAAGGAAAAAGCAAGGGTTCCAAGAGCAAGGGTTCCAAGAGCAAAGGAAAAGAGGATGGCAAGGGAAAAGGAAGCAAGGGCTACTACAGCAAAGGAAAAGACGGCAGCAAGGGCAGCAAGGGCTATTACGGCAAGGTTACGAAGGCAAGGGCTACGAAGGCAAGGGCTACGAAGGCAAGGGCTACGAAGGCAAGGGCTACGAAGGAAAGGGCTACGAAGGAAAGGGCTACGAAGAAAAAGATCACGTGGACGATTACTACCATGATGAAAGAGACCAAACTCAAAAAGAAGAGCTTGGTGGCTTTGATATCAACGAAGGCCTTATCCGTGGCAATTTAACCGATGATGTGACCGATGTCGACATTAGCGAAGATCTCAACGACGACGAAACAGTCGACAACGGAAGTTGACAATGACCAAAGCGAAGAGCAGGGCAAAGAGCTTCTCCTCGAAGTAAGAAACCTAGAAGGAGTGCGAACCGACGAAAGGATAGAAAATTCTTCGTCACTGAAGGTCTATATGCCCGAAACACCGATATTCTCTCTACTGACGGGCGCCAAAGAAGAAGAAGAAGAAGTAGAAGAAGCAAACCCATTCTAATGCACAAAAGAGTTTTTTGGTTGCAGTGACGGCAGAACAAAATGCCAGAGAAGAGAGGCTGTATGGCATCCACGGTCGATGGGGGACCAATGGAGGTGCTTGCGTCGAAGGAGCCGATCTGTCGCATGAGGGACACCTAGTTCCGACTGTTCCTACGGACAGTTCGTAACTGAAAACTGATCATTGATTCGAATGAACGAACGAACGAACGAATGAATCGAATCGAAAGAACCCAACGACGAATTCCCGTTCTCTGGAAAATCCAAAAAAAGAACAAACTAAAGGGGACGAGCAAAGCAAAACGAACGCCGTCGACTACAGGGTAAAGCAATGGGTGCAAAGACAAAAAATGGGGAGAAAAAGTATCGACGAGTTGACAAAATTACGTTTGACAAGAAGTGAGAAAATAACTGTAACGTATAGAATTTCGAGAACAAAATGGAAAACGATGCTATAGAATGTATAGAATTCTGTTCCTGTTATGGATGTTTGAACAAAAAACCGGTTTGATTTGTCTTTGATATGATGTAGAAATGAATTAGTCATGATTATGTTTGATTGTATCCTGATTTTTTTTGGTCTTTTCAGCTCTCTTTCTGCTTCTCTCTGTCTCTAATTGTCACCGTCGTCCTCTTCCTTCCAAAAGGCAAGGGCTTTCGGAACCTCCTCCTTCCAGAATTCTGCGGTGAACACTGTGATTTCCTCGCCATCTGGCTGACGAAGAGCATAGAGTGAGTAGCTCAAGACCACAATCCCGAGCAAGAGGATAAGGGCCAGGAAGCAAGCCAGAATGCCCGTGTATATTTGTCCGTGGTTGCGAATCGAAGAGGGTTCGGTGATCGATCCGTTGCTCTCGTCTGTGATAGTTGCCGTGGTTGCGTCGGACTTGCCATCATCGCTCTTGGACCGCAAGGATTCTTCGTCATCCTCCTCGTTGGTGTTGATGGTTTTGCTTGTGCCGCGTGTTCTCAGTTTTTCTCGGAGGGAGGAGAGGGCGATGCAATCGAAGCTTCCAATGGTATAGTCGTCGCGATCGTTACGAACATCGACATCGTCATCCTCGTCGTTGGTGCTCATTTCCCCGAGTAGGGATGGTGATGGCACACTATATTTCAGTCTCCACTTGTTGAGAGAGCGCCTAGCCTTGGTTTGCAGAGATGGCTGGTTCTTGAATCGGGTTTGGGGATCGTCCTTGTTTTCCATCATTTCCAGCATGCTATTGACACTGTCATCGTCCCCACCGAAACGGTAGCAATCTCTATTTTCATCAAGAAATAGACCGGTAGGATCACGGGTGCTATCTCTCGTCGTCCTGATCGGAGCTGGTCTCGTCGTCGGAAGCATCGTCGTCAAAGGGGTTGGTGGTGTGGGTTTTGGGTGTCTTGTTCCTGTTCTTCGATATCGACAATGTTCATGCTGGGTGAGGCGATTTCTCCATCAGGATCAGGTCTGGAGATATCAGTGGTTGGATCTTCAAATGGGTTGGTTGGATTGCCGGGCATGGTATTTCTTTCTGTTTTTCGAATGTGTCAAAATGGAGATATACTGACATAAAGTATTCAGTTTTTGTAGAATTTTTAGGAGTGTGGGTAGACTGAGAGAAATCTTGTTGCGGCAAAAACACGGAAATTGTACCGAACATTGCATAGATTTCAAGACGATAACGGACGCCTCATTCGTAACAATTCTTTCGTATCGCATGAATCAATCGAGGGATGTATCCTTTTTGATATCGGCAGAGTGTGGCAGATTACGAGAGATGCCAAAAATTCGTTTCAAACCCAAAAAATTGTGATCGTTCACACTTCCGAGTCTCCGTTGCGCGTTCGTTGTTTCAACAAAATATGGCGCGATTCGGCGGAGAGGGCAAACGGTTTTCTTGGGCAAACGCGAGTTTTCAAAACCCGAACGACCCCAAAAACGGCGATGGCAATCAATCCATTACAACGAACGGATAGTGCGCGACGAACATACGACAACACCCTCGTTCATTCCGATCGCGGACGGACTTTAGTCGAATGAGTCAAAATCGAAATATTTTCTGGAGAAGGACGAAAAACTACTCTCTAGAGCATCATCTCACCATAAAGTAGTTCCAAAAATCATTTTAATTGTGGTTGGCATCATCATGTATCAACATTATCAGACTTTTTTGGTTTCTTTCGCGCATTAGTCGTGGAAACATTGAATATTGAACACAAATCAGTACGACTCGTGCGCTTGCCCCCTTCGATGAATCTGTACGGGTCATCATTGCTGTTGTTGTTGGATAGTTCCTGAAACAGGCTGTCGCAATTTCGCTTGGCATAGTTGTAAAAGGCCGCGGATATCTTCTTTTTGATTTCGAGCTGGTTTTGCATCCTCACCCATGCGCTCGCCTGTTTGTCCCACTTCAAAAAGCGTCCCTTTTGGTTGATCTCGATCTCGTGGATGAGACGGTCGCAAAACTGTTCGATAGGAGTATTGTTGTAAAAATTTTCGCTATGATTCTGAGAACATAATGACGAGACCGCCATCTTTCGGCACACCAGCTCGGATTCGATGCATTCGCGGAGCGTATCGTTCCCATGGAATTGCTTGTAGGATTGGCCGTGCCGAAAAACAACGTCGTTCGCGCCGGGACATTCGACGATTCCCTCGCCTTGTCCTGCTTCGATCATGGCCCTAGACTTGAGCCAGCCCTTCCAGTACTTTGTTTTGATGCTTCCCGTCTCGGTCCATGGGATGTATTGGACGGGGATTCCGAATCCCTGGAGATGGTATTTCATTTCCATCTGTGTATATCCAACATAAAATTTGTGTCGGACCAGTCGTGTTGAGACCGACCCCGCGGAGTGCAGCGCCAAGATATATTTTTCCAGCAGTCGGTATGCAATCGAATTGGGTACGTAGTGGTGCCCAGCTGCGATCCGAGTAGGGATAGCACGAGTGAATTTGCCAACGACGGATATGCGATTATGGATCTGGCAATTCATCCCTTTGGGATCTGTCAACCACACGACTCCTTTTTGTTGGCTTTCCACCGAATTTCGACTGGCAGTGTCCACGACGTAAAGGAAGCATTTCATCTGTTGAAGAAGAAAAGATAAACAAGTCAGAGAGGAGGGAAATCAATCAGCAAATCAATACAGTAATCAACGAATCAATGCATCAATCAATCAACGACTCGATATATCAATCAATCAACGAACCAATCAACGATTCAACCAATAAATCAACCAATGGATCTACCAAGAATCAACCAATTACAACCACAGTGATGGTTCCGTTTCTAACTTACCATTGTGTTGTGGCTCACTTTATCTGAGTCCAAAGGATCGTCCGACAAGACAACAACCCTTCGCCCACTTCGATCACGAAATGGCAAAAGCTGGATGTATCCCTTCCGGAGATATCTCATTTCCCCCTTGGTAAAATCTTCCTTGACTACCAGTCTTCTCGAGACGATTTCGAACCCCCACAACTCATTTACGAAATTGAGGTAGTTGAGAAACCTCACCACGGCCTTTTTGACATCAAAGAGTTCGCAGCGGAGAAACCGCATTCGGAATTCCTCGTCTTGCGTGGCATAGTGTTCCATCGCCGGCAGCTGGCGCTCTGCAACACTCTCAACAATCCTATCGTAAATATCTCGCGTGCTGTTGGAAACCGCATCGAGCTCCATGCTGAACTGGAGCAAAGAGTTTTGGATCAATTCGGGTGTTTCCTCGAGAGCCCGGCAACGAACCCCATGAATCTCTTCCTCCACAGCGTTTCGGACATCGATGGAAAGCTTCAAGCGCTCCTGCGACACGATCCGCGAGAGCATATCAATCACCTTGGATAAGGGGTTGTTCCCTTCTTTCAAAGATCCATCGTTGGAAAAGTCGGACATTATTTTGAGACAAAAGTCCCGACGAGACTGAAATCAATGGAAAGTTTGTTTCTCATTCCAAGATCACTGACAGATGCAGCAAGTCTTGAACTCCATCCTTCTTGTATGGAGATATCAACGATCTTTTGATTATTTTAATAGCGTGAGTTTGTGGAGAGGTAAGGTCAATTAACTATGAAGCTTTGGGGCCCAACTGTTCTTTTTGATTCCCAACAAAAAATAAGTAGCATGGCACATTCAACGTCTGAAATTACTTTACTACGTAAAAAGACGTGGAGCGATTGACCTAGTTTCAGAAAGGCCTGTTTTTTACAACTAATGAGACAATCAATGAGATTCATGCAACTTTCTATGAAATCTAAAAACTGCTTCACGATTCAATTCGGTGAAAGTTGGGTGGGACCTTGAAGCGCGGAAGGAGAAACATTAGAAACAAAGAATTACATATCAGGCTTACTTCATGCTCATGCGAACTCACAATTATGGAAACACCAGTCTAATGGACGGACCTTAAGTAAAGAAAGAAATCGTTAATTTCATGCCAACTCGTATTCCCTTAACAGTGGATTCAGATCCCAACTATTGGGATACTCTGTTCTGATCCTCGAGCATCTTGCTATCCCAAAAAAGCGCGATTGGAAAAATAGAGGTGTCAAAAAGTTACAATACGTACCATATCCATCGTTTCAAAAGAACACAAACGGTTTCAATCCAAGATGAAGTCGTCATCGACTACCTCGTCTTCGTCATCGTACAAGGACACCCTTCAGAACAGTCTGAAGGGTGACCGTTACGATAGTTACGAAACAAAGCTGAAGCAAAAACACAGATTGTACGGAGACTTTGTCAACGGAATCTTTGTGGGAGTCGCGGCGCCGATGATGGCATATCAAATGTATACCGAGCAAAACGTGGAGAATGCCGACGCCTTTGTGATGATTGGATCCACGGGCCTTGCCGCAATCTTTCAGTGGTTTGCATGGAAGAACGACAGTCTGTTGTGTTCACGAATTGCCTTTTTGGGAAACTGCTTTGCTGGCTCCTATATGGGTAAGACTTCAGTCGGGCGGAATCAAAAAGTTCTTTTTATCGTTTCTCGACTCACCTCCCGTTCGTTACTCACCTTTTGTTCTTTCGCGACGAAATCTCAGAGTTGAAAGAATGGCCATTGAAGGGAGTTTGCACGGTTACCCAGAGATTCCAAGTTGGTGTGATTGCGCTCTGTCTGGCAAATGTTTCCCTATCGGTTCTCGAACAAGTGATTCGACTGATTGCAATATTTGCCATTGGATCGTACGTCTATATCCAAAGCCCGTATTCGGTGTATACAGAAGACGCACTGCCGGGCCTGGGTGGAGCCGTGCTGGCTGCTTTCTTTGCGTTGTATTTGTATCACAACAGCGGGAACATTCGGAAAAATTTCGATGGTGTTGGGGTTGGAATCGTAGAGGCGTCCAATGGCATTTTCAATATCCAAGTCCAGAAAGACGAGTTCCTTGTGCAAACATCACGAATAGCGCTTGCGGCCATTTACACCCACTTTGTATTCAAAACGTGCCACGAGATACTCATTAACAGGACGACAACCGAAGCGGTTGTGGATGGCTTTTTCAAACTCGTCAAGGCTGCGTTCGTTGCCAGCATCGGCTCCGTCGCAACAGGTGTCTTCAAAACGAACATTGATCAAAAGGAGCAATTGGAAGTAATGGTGCGGGAAAGAATCAAAGAGATTCGTTTGAAAAACATGGAGCTGCGCATGATCAACTTTGCCTTCAAAGCAAGCGAAACTGCTATCGCCATTACTGACGCCTCGCGAACGGTAATTTGGACAAACCAGGCATTTGAGGCTCTGTCAAAGAAAACAAAAGGCGATTCAGATGCTATGGAAAGCTGTGTCGATCAGCAATTGACTGATGCGATACTGTTGGACAATCCCGTCAATGAAACGAAACTCAGGGGAGCATTTGACTTTTCGTCACCGAGACACGACGAAATCGAGATTCAAAATGGCACAGCCAAACGTGAGTACCGAGTGGAAGTCACTCCGTTTTCGGATCTCGATGATTTCGACGATGCCATCAACGATGATGGCAGGATAACCGAATCGTCGTCGGAAATCGAGGGAATGGTGGGAAGCGGCCGCAGGGGTAGTGGCAGCGGACGAAGGGGGAGCTTCCGTGGGAACGAGCATCAATTGTTTTTGGTATCTTTATACGACATCACAGCCGATCGTGCCAGGGAGCACGCAGAACAGAATGCACGAGAAGAGGCTTTGCTCTCGAAAGCAATGAAAGAATCAATGGTCACTCTAACGGTATGTATTTTTGTGTTGTGAAGATCGATTACGCAGATTTGAAACATTTCACTAATGTGATCTATCACAACTTGATTTTTATTGCATTTCTTTTGCAGCACGAGCTACGAACACCTCTCCAAGGAATCATGGGTATTACAAGTCTAATGCTGGAACAAAAAGATTATTCTGAAGAACAGACGAGTACCACCCTAGTCAACGACAATGCTGAATCCCTTGGATTGATAATGGCATCTTCGAGTTTATTATTGAATCTGATTAACAATCTCCTGGACGTGAAAAAGGCCACTGCGAACAGTAAGTGTTACACACGAATGAGAAAGAATTGGTGCAAACGACGGTATTTTGTTTCGAATGATTGTCTTTTTTTTCTCACGGTACGAAATTTGCAATCAACGTTTGTTCTTTATTAGTGATGGATGAATTTCTTCTCGCCCCACTCTTGGCCTCCGATCCAATTCGAGATGCCATTGACTTTTGTAACCCATTGGCTTCCATATCCAATGTTACTATTTCGATGGATTGTTGTGGTGATCAAGCTTTCGTAAAAGCCAATGCCCTTCGGCTGCAGCAGGTTCTCATCAACATGATCTCCAATGCGATCAAATATACGGACCAAGGGACGGATATCACTGTAAGCACACGTCCTTCTACGGTTGGAGAAACCATTGGGACGCTTCGGAAAGCAATTGCATCCTGTGATTGGGAAGACTCGAATTCTTACATGCCACCAGAGAGCACTGCCGTGCTAATTTTTTCTGTCTCGGATTCTGGTCCTGGTATTGAGATGCATCAGGCACGACTTCTCTTCCAACGTTTTGCCCGTTTGAGCCAGCCCACAAGAACACTCGGAGGCAACAAAGTTGGTCAACCCTCGGGTACGGGTCTTGGTCTAAATCTGTGTCAAATGTTTGTTACACGGATGCGAGGCTGGATATGGGCAGAAAACAATGCCGGGAGAGGATCTACCTTTTCCTTCTGTCTTCCTCTCGTCGGATCACCGGAAAAACCAATAGAAAATCCTGCTATAACATCAGCGCTCGAATTGCAGCGTACGCCTGCAGCGAAGAGGAGATCATTGAAAGGTGGCTTTTATCCCCTTGCCATGGACTATCGCAAGCTTCGTGTCCTCGTGGTCGATGATACACTCATCAATCGCAAGGTCTTGGATCGCATGCTGAAAAAGATTGGAATCAATCAAGTTGCCACGGTCGAATCTGGAGGCGATGCTCTGAAAGAATTGTTTTCTTCCGGAAAGACTTATGATCTTGTCATTACCGATTTGCAAATGCCGGGAATGTCCGGGACGGAACTGACGGAGGCAATCATCTTGAAGCAGCAGGAGGAGGCAGCCGAAGAAAATCTAGATCTTGTCTCGCCCGAGGAATTGTTGACAGCAGCCTTCCGACGTCTCGTGATAGTAGGTCTTACTGCCGATATGAGTCCGGATGTTTCCGAGAAATGTGCGTCTAGCGGCATGTCGGATGTTTTGTACAAACCAATCACTCTGGTGGAGATCAAGGACTTCTTCCAAACCAAAGTTGCGAAACTTCAACCTGGACAATGGCGACGTTGCGAAAGGTGAGGATCATTGCGGTGAAGTGGTCATGTCACAACGATATCAAAAAGAAAATACCAAAACATAGATTCTCAACAATTTCAATGAAAGAAAAATCAAAACGAAAGAATCATTATTTTTTTCATTTTTTTCTCAAACGTGTCTACAAGAGTCTCTATTAGTACCATTGCAACGATGACGTAGACTAGTACCAGAATTTCACGGGGGGAAATTTCAAGAGAAAGGGGGAAATTGTATTCATGATTGAATCTGGTCGGGACCCAATAAATCCAACTTCAAGAAACAAAACGCGGGTGCGTGGCCTCGCGTTTCTTTCCCATCCATTGCCGTCGATTCTTGAAGGTATCTTTGACAATTACGCGTGCAAAATTCTACCATGAGAAGCCTCTCCAAAAAGTACGTACGGTTTTCTCGCCGAGGTCTATCTACGAGAAATATGTGAATTTTATTCGCGCGGAAACCGGTGCCTCCTTTCCTTCCCGAAGAAGCTGCTTCTAAACCTCCATCCTTCGTCGTCATCGGTTGGATTTCCTTACACAATCATAATATTCAATTCACTCTATCAAAATGAAGTCTGCCATCCTTACCACCCTTGTCGCCTCCGCCGCCGCCTTTGCTCCTGCCCAGCAAAAGGCCACCTCTACTTCTTTGAGTGCTTTCGAAGATGCTCTTGGATCCCAGCCTCCTCTTGGATTCTACGATCCTCTTGGACTTGTCTCCAGCGGTGATCAAGAACAATTCGACCGTCTCCGATATGTTGAGTTGAAGCACGGACGTATTGCTATGTTGGCCTTCTTGGGCCAAATCACCACCCGTGCCGGATTCTACCTTCCTGGAGCCATCGACAAGAAGGGAACTCTCTTCACCTCCATCCCTAACGGATGGTCTGCCGTTGAAGGACCTGACGCCATTCCTCAGGGAGGACTTGCCCAGATCATTGCCTTCATCGCCGTCCTCGAACTCGCCATCATGAAGGACATCCCCGGAACCGGAAACCAATTCGTTGGTGACTTCCGAAACGGATACATTGATTTCGGATGGGACAAGTTCGACGAGGACACCAAGCTTCAGAAGCGTGGTGTTGAATTGAACAACGGACGTGCCGCCATGATGGGAATCCTTGGCCTCATGGTCCACGAACAATTGGGAGGATCCGTCCCAATTGTTGGCGAACTGTAAATTGCTAGCTACTGAAATAGCACACTCTCTTGGTTGAGTAAGGCGGTCCCAATTTTAACACATACTATAGAAATTGTCTTATTCCCGCATCTTTCTACATCCTTCTATTTAGCTTTACTCGTAGTTTCGTTGGGGCATGAAGAATTTTTCGTTCGATGACAGGGTGATGTTCCAATGAATAACGTGGTAGAAGTTCGAAGATATGCTTTTCTGGCTTCACCATCTGCGGACAGACGGTCGAATAATCGTTTAGGGATGGGGATATCAAGAAGGAGGAACAACAACTCACAAAGGTATTTTCGGGGTTCCGGCTACATACCCATGTTCCTTGAAACCTTTAGGCACAATACGGCACGAGGCGACGGCGCGCGTAGGCAGCCCAATCGGTATTCGCGCACGAGTCCTCAGTATGCAAGCGATCGATTTGCATGTGGCGGCAAATCGGGTTTAAAACTTTTTCAAATCCAAGATTTGCGCTCCTTGTTCTGTGATTGATTGTTCGACTAATTTTGTGATTTTCTGTATGTGCAAGTGAGAATGAAAAAGCGTACGTACTGTATGTATCCAATATTGGTGCACATCTCGTCGGGACAGCGAAAGAGCTCACCAACACTACTATTTCCCATACGTTCGATACAGCAACTTAAACCAACAACATGATTCGAAGTCGAAAGGTATCACCTTCTGGACCTTCAGGAGTCAGCACCCCTCCATCCTCACCCAACAAACACATTTCCTACTACAGCAATGGCAGCAATGAAGACATTGACCTAGAAGATATTGCGCTTTCCGGAAACGGAAAAGAGAGCCGCCGATTGTTTGAATCGCGTGCCATGAGCAGCGTCGTCCAAAACTATATTCAGCGCAACAGCCGGAAAGAACTCCTCTTTCTGGCATTTGTAATGTTTGCCTCTAATCTGATGGTGGGTCTTACGGTATACTCGTACATGCAATCTCCCACATCATTCGGTATTCTGAATGGAGCATCGTGTCCAAAGAACATGGTGGAATTCGGAAATTGGTTTGGAAACACTTTGGATTCCAAACGCAAGGTAACCTTTCAAGATATGCGAATCACCTCGAAGCCACAAACCAAGTCTTTCACAAAAGTTCCTCGCAAATTCTACAAAACGTTCTATTACGATGGCAATAAAATTTCGCAGCCCATTGCTCGTGCCCTTCGAAGCCGGGGATGGAGAATGGTGGACGATACCGACAATGCACACGTGATTTACACCTACAGCAACAATGCAGATTGGGCCACAGAGCTTCAACCCTGGCAGCGATTCAACTTTATCCCCGACCATTACAAATGGAACCAAAAGGCCCAATTTGTCTATTATTATCAAAAATACGAAAAGGCAACGGGCAAACCTCCCAGCGTGTACGTTCCGGAATCCTACATGCTGACGGATACCAAACGCGAAATCGAATCCTTTCGCAAGATCTTGAACGGAAACGGCAAAAATCACCCTTGGGTACACAAACTTTCCGATGTCAACCAAGGAAAGGGAATCACCATTTTGGGTCCGAACAGCCCCGAGCTCATGGGCCTTCCGGACAAATCCATCAAGATTCTAGAGCAAGCCATGGAGCTCCAGAAAAAGGAAAGCGATAGCGAGGACGAAGACTCCGAAGACGAAATTCACGAGAGCATTGTTCAGCGATACATTTGCAACGAAATGACATGGAACCATCGCAAGTTTGACGTCCGCATGTATTGGTTCGTTGCCAGTCTAGATCCCTTGATTGTATTGTATCACGATGGGCTACGTGCGGGTGGGAAATTCCGAGTACAGCGAAATCTCCTTTGAAGACACAACCTCCCATTTGACCTCACACACGGGGCTGGGAGCCGAAACCAAGGCAACCTTTGCCGAATTCGAGGAGGTATTGAATCAACAACACGCAAAGAACTTGAAGAGAGACTTTAAGGGTCAGCAGAATAACTTGACACCGGTGGAACACGTCCGAAATCAGTTCAAACACGCTCTTGGAGAAATGATTGAGATCATGAAGGACGAATCATTTGCCCTGCCCGACTACCAATCAAAAGATCCAAACATGACTTCCGGAGAATGGCTTTCAATTCTTTTGTGCCGATTTCATCCTCGACAAGGACCTCGATGTGTGGTTCATCGAGCCCCAGGCCGGGTGTGGGTTGGACGAAGATTATTACTTCCGCCTTGAGATGCACGCATCGCTCTTTAACGGGATGGTGGACGTTCTCGAGGAGGTCGGAAGGAAACAAGAAAACAACCAAGCACTTCTTCCGTTCGAAAAGTCCGGCAACTGGGAGATTATTTATGCCGACGGACAAGTCTACGAGTACGATGGATACAAACGATCCAGCAATAAAGATGGATGCAATGTTCCAGCGGCGAAATCCGAGCCCAAGAGAAAGAAGCACAACTAATACTGTAATGCAAAAATCATGCAAAGCGATTTTTTCGCAAAAATTCATTTTGCACTTTTACGATAAATATCAAAAATGAGGAATTTATCTTACAGCGTGTAAAATTCAATGTAATCTAAATAATCTTATCTATAGTTATATGGTTTGAGGACATGAATGTGTTGATTGCCTAACAGCTGCCGCAGGTTAGTCTGCATTCGTCCGAAACGTCTTTTCGGCCGCAGATGTCAATCTGCTCGACGACATCTCTTGTGGAAAGCCAGTGACAATCCCTGTTGAGTCTTCCAAAAACGTATATGATGTTATCCTCGCAAGCGATTGGGGAGGCAGTGGGAGCTTTGGATGGAGATTCTGATGGCGAGGTAGAGGGCGACGCGGAAGGTGCCCAAGTGTCTCCATAGCAAGGAGAATAATCGGCTGTCAAATATGGATCCGTATGTTCAGAGTGACATTCAAGGGTATCAATGAGATAGTTTTGTTGCGCTTCTAGTACTGTGTCAGCTGCGGCGATAGGTTAATGGATTTTCCTCTGGGATGTTGATGGTGTCTGTAGCGTAAGCATCGCCGTCGCAAAGATTAAACATGATACCACCGATATCATTGGCGAAGCCATTGTCAAAACCCGAAGTATAGGTTCCCGAAGTTGTGTCGTAGATATCCATGTACTTATAGCATCCGCAACGAATGGCACGATCTTGGTCCATTTCGTAGAATAGGCAACGGTCGGTTCTCCAACTTTCTTCGATTGCAGCATCTGTGACCGCTTCCTTCCAGGAGGTTCCGTCTGTGCTGTAGGAGGGTTCGATCTTGGCGTATTCCAACAAGGTTGGGGCAAGGTCCACGTTCGAAACAGGGGCATCAAATGTTCCAGGATAGATGCCAGCGGGATAATTAATGAATTGTGGGATACGGACTCCACCCTCGTACAAACCATTCTTGGTGTCCATACCGTGATCTTCTTGAAAGACAATGATAGTGTCTTCGTAAATCCCGTTGATTTTCAGGGCTTCAATGAGTGCTCCAATGGCGTCATCCAGCCAGATTGGACCAAGATTTTTTATGTTTCCGCCAGCTCGCTGGGTGACAGTCGCGCGGTATGCTTCGCATCCTTCGTCCTCAGACATACCCTTGATCCAGGGGTCCTTGCCTTCTGGCCAGACAAAATCGGGGTTGGCGGTCGCTGTGCAGGGGAAGAGGTTGCTGTCGAGGGCATCCGCCACACTGTTCGAGGCATGTGGAACGGTAGGGTTGAAATACATGAAGAAATTATTAGCGCCATCATTGGCATTAACAGTCTCATTGATGAACTTGATGGCCTCATAGGTAATCCACTCCATGTTGTGACTAAATGTTCCATCGCTGTAGTTGTCGAACTCGTCTGGACTGCTTGCGAGGTTTTCAATGTACAAACCTGGAAGAAGAAGAAGAAGAAGAAGAAGAAAGTGTGAGAAGAAAATTTGCTTCCAAGAATGCCAAACCAAAATTGCCCATAGTCATGACTCACCTCCGACAGTATCGAATCCACACTTCCCGACTTCACCTTGGGCATGTTCATAAGTGTAATCTACATCCTTGATTCTCGAGAGATGCCATTTACCGATCATTGCGGTCTTATACTCAACGTCGGCAGCAAACTGTGCTGCCATATTCTCGACGGAGCAATCGTCTTGTCCCCCATTATCAATGAGCTTCGTGGTTGGGATTGTGACAGCGGCCGGGAAAACCATTGATATTGCGATCGTATCCTCTACGAATGCTTGCCGCTCGAGAGGGCATCTTCCCTGTGATGGTGCTGTATCGGGATGTTCCGCACATTGGCGAAGCGGTGTAGGCCTGCATCATTTGGAGCCCATCCGTTCGTAGCCCCTCCAAGAAGGGAAGGTCATCTCCGTAGCCAGGCATTTCATGTGGGCTTCCTTGGTAGGGTGGGCGTCCCCATTCGTCGAAGAAAACCAGGTCATCGGGTTGAATGATGATAACGTTGGGACGCTTGGTAGGGTTCAAAGGAGGCTTGGGGCTATCGTCAAAAATTATTGTCACCATTATCGTCACCAACATCATCGGGTTTAGCGCAATCCAAATTCAAGCAAGTGGATGGGCACTCATTTGCGATATTATCGAGCTGACAACGACTTTCCGTATCCTCTTGAACCCATGCGCAGTTTTGCTGTTCAACCCCGGCCAAAAAGTAGTCGGGATTGTCCGTGCAGGCCCCACGGCTTTCCAGTTGGCAGCTTTCATGGAGAACGTAACCAGTTTGGCCAACCACTCTTGTCTCGGAAACTTCTCCGGAGTAGCACCCAAGAATGTAGTTCCAATTGGTGACGGGGCTAGTGGGGTTATTTTCGTCGCAGTAGGTGAGGTTTTCGTCAACCTGCTCGAATGATCGAACATGGTACACGTATTCGCCGTCAGCGTTGACACGCCCGTTGCAAACATCAAGCTCACCAGTCAGCATGGGCCTTATCTCCATTCACAGGGGCCATAAATCTTGTAGCCATCCATTGCCCATCCCAAGAAGGTGTCTTCGGAGACTTCTTTCACTCCCATGTGGGGATTGTGGACGTGCCAACCGTGGTTTCCTGCTCCAGGATGACCATACCAGTAGGTGGCATCGAGCTTGTTGCTGGCAGTGGGTTCCACAGCATTCAAGCTGTCCGATTCCTGTGATCCAAAGGTTGGGACTCCGTTCTTGGCAATGGCGACCATGCCTCGAATGGGGATCTCCAGCTTCTGTGAGTCTTCCTTTTGAACGGGCACATCCGGATCCAAAGGAATCTCAACAACACTCAATACCTCGACGGGACTGACGTCTCTATGAATGGTCACATCGTGATCGGGAATGTTGTTGGAAATGATGACTCGCATACCGTTTGTACCCATGCCGTCGCACTTGTAAGTCAAGACATTGCTAAATTTATCCTGAAAATTATCGGGATATCTGATGTAGTCATCTTTTGCCCAAGTGTAGCTGGAATCGATAGTATCGAAGAGAAGAGAATCGTATAAGAATTGAGAACCCTACGTTGCAAGTGGGAATCAAAACCAAGAAATAATTATACGCGGAACAGAACTTACGAAAACCCAACGTCGTCGGGAGCTGGCCAGCGATTGTTCTGGCCGGAGCAAGTAGTTTGCCGCTGTCCTTCGACGGAAGTGACAGAGAAAAGAGAAATCAATGCAAGAGTGCAAAATTTCATGGTGATAATCAATGATGATGATAGCTGGAGGAACGATGCGATGTTAAATTAAAAGCAAGTAGTTCTGACTAGGCGAACAAAGAGGCTGTTTATACTTGCGTCGAGGGTATGTACGGTCAGTGTTGAATTCGTACTGCTGGGTTGTTGGTTGGCTTTGTTCGTTTGAGTTGATACTTGCTTTGAAATTGTGAGACTCTCTCAAACTTTCTCAAACTTTGAGACTAATGAACATTCGAAACACATCGATTACTCGATAGAAGCCGATAAATTCGTTGATCGAAGCCGATACTTGAGATGCTTCTCCATTTGAAATTGCCATGGGTCTGATTTTTGTTGTTGAAAGTTCAACTGTAATAAGAAATAATATAACTCTTCAACTGGTACCAGGGAGAAGATATGCTTGAACGAATGTGCCAGCTCGTGTGACAGTGAATTAAACGTCCTTGAAGTTTTTAAAGCTCTTTCAAAACTTAATGTCCCAGTGAAAATACTTAAGACTCTGATATTGAATAGGCCTCTATTCCCGATAAATCCCCAGACATCCGTCAGCATTAAACAAAACTAAGAAAGGGTTTCTGATTGTGGCACTATTGTACTCGTTGACCATTCCGTTCTATGGAACAGTACTCTACAATTCTGAGCTGCAGCCTGGTAGGACCTGTGTTCTAGCGTGCATGTGCCAAATAATATTCTAATCGTAGACTCATTCTTCCTAAGCACGCGCACACGAACGCTGTCAATAAAGTTTTGGGGGAGATTTTCGTGTGGTTCCTGCGAACCTCTTGTTGGGAAGCACGCGACACGAATGCTGTCAATATTTCAACTGGGGATTTTTGTGTGTATTCAACAAACAATACTTCCATTGCCTGGGCTTCTTCCATTACCTAATGGAAGGTTCAAGTCGGCGGCGGGTTTGAGAAGAAGAATCAACCGTGTAGTCACGGATTCGAATTGCGATTCGAATCACGACTCTGGATGACTTCCCGAGCGAAGGATTGAAATGCTGTTGTCACATTTTTTGTTCGCAATGGAAACGATTTTATAGAACACCTTTCATGCTGCATCACATATACAATACGACCCCTTGGAATATATACTTAGGATGGGTGACTATTCCAGCGAAGCATCCCTCGATCCGATATTTCTATTTGGCAATTGCCAATAAATAGAAATGATGGGTGACTTCTTTTTCCAACGAAGCATAATCGTTGGCAATATATATTGACTTTTCGAGCGAAGAATTCAAAAACACTGACAAAATAGTTGACCATGGACGAATGGAACGACATCCTTTGTTCGGTCGATCTCTTTTATCATTACTGATATTCGATTCGAACATTTTGGTCGATGACTGCTGGTAGCAATCACGATCAGACCGAACCCCTTCGATCGCTACCTTTTGTCTTCACTGGTATAGATCAGAAGACCGAACCACTTCGATCGATGATTGTAGTCATTACTAATGTCGATCCGATGACTCATGACTTTTTGCGGTTCGACTCATTACGAGTTGAGCAATGGCCTCAAGTCATCTCTAGCGATCGAATGATCGATTGTTCGGAATCACGAACAGACCGAACCAAACAACAGCATTGTTCGCACTCTGGTATCACTGTTACAGGAACTTAACGGCAACGATTTCCAGTCGAACGAACCAAGACTAAATCTGCGGTGGTGGATGGAAGAAGGTCGAACTTCTCTTTCTTGTTCAACATTTGCTCCAAGATGAAAGGCATTCGTTTGTTCCAACAAAAAAAACGAGATAGGCTTTTTCGCATTCGTGGAATAATATGAATCACGAATCGAAAATTCCCAGATGCTGTTAGGAACTGGTTTAGTTTTTCTATCGATCAGCTTGTCTCATTTTTTGGGATTTTCTCGATGAAAAAGAAAAATGAAACCAATTCAGGTTTTCCGTTTCGACCATGTTGATGAAAAGCTACAAGCAAGCAAAAGAAACCCCTCAATCTATGATGGACAATCGTTCGGAGTGGGCGTATCGATACATATCGATGATGAATTCTCGAACACAACTTTCGTACAATCTCGCAATCGCGAAAATTTCCAAAACCCATTATCCTATTTGCCGATCATTCGATTCTTTCCACCATGAACATGAACACCGTACACCCCGAAGGTCTCCCCGAAGGTCTCCTCCGAGACTATCTTCTCTGTCATCCGCCCATTCCCTTTCGCTATTTCGTTGGAAGTGGATTTGATCCCAGCAAGACAAGCTATGTTGTCTTTCGAGAACCAGGAACACTCAACGATCTCGTGATCTCAATCAAGTTTCTTCCAGAATTTCCTCGAGGAAGTACCGAACTCAATCCAACTCCTCAAGAAAAGCAACAGCTCACCGATATCAGAAATGGAACGTATTGGGAGCATGCCATGGTCAGCGGCATGGAATGGCGACAGAAAATGAACCGCGAAACCTCGAAATCGTCTTCCAATCGTTGGTCACGAAACCGTTGGTCACGAAAGCGCCAGAGCCTGATTATTGCAGCTACCTTCACGAACGAATGCGGACTGCAGTTGGTGGGACACATCGAAACAGCTCCCATGGCAGATCTTCAATTTCGATTCCGAGCGTCATTGTCATCACCAAATTCCACGGAAGCACTCCTGTATATGACGATTTTGGACGGTGTAGCACAAATCTACAAATGGAAGCTTCGCGACGAAGAAACAACGAAGAATAATCTGATTGGAATCATCGCAACTCAAGTTGGAAACCTTGACGAATCGAAAAAGGGACCAAAGCTGTCGCTCAAGGCTCTCGCCGATATTGCGCAAAACAACGACGTTGAGAAATTGATAATGGCGATGCTGCCATCCCTTCCGAAGCCTACCAAGCTTTGCAAAGAGATTCGTCATTTTTTGCGAAATTGTTTAGAGCCGAAGCATCGACTGCTCTCCTACCTTGAATATGGAATGTTGCCCTTTTGTGAACCCAGCATCGAGTCGCCCAACCCGCTTGGACCATTTGTGGAGCCGCATTTGTTCCCGAAAATACAGTGGGCACCAGGGCCTCTGGATGGCAGGCCTCCCAGGATACCCAACCGAAGTCCAAGAACACCCACCAGTATCTCTGCAAGTCCTTCTCCCAGACATCGCAATGCGGGAATCTCTATCAAACCAATCAGTCCAAGACTCTTCAGCATTGTCGCGAATTCCTCCCCGAGAAATCGCAAATTGGGAATATCTGCTGTCGTGGCATCGCTACGAGGACTTGGACAACAAGATTCTCCGCAATCGCATGCCAATACATCGCATGCAAATGCATCGAAGAGTCCAAGAGCCTTCGGCACAGTCGCCTTGAGTCCTTATTGTTCCACCTATTACTATTCGGGAATGTGTGTCATGATACCACCAACATGGTTACGAAGACTGTTTCCTCTGCGATCGCTATCGCTATCAACCATCAGCCTACCGCCATTGACAAATTACGGGGTGCTGATCCAAGAAGAGCGACAAGATTCTCCTCTACCACATGAAGACACATTGATTCCTCGTCTTCAGCCATTGGCAAATGATGGTGTGCCAATCGAAGTTGGAAGAACATCATCTCCCGACAGAAGTTTACCGATTCCCAGAGCACTTTCGTTTTGTCGATGGGTCGACGATTCCACAGCGTCGTATAGCGAATCTTCGAGTCAATCTTCGGTTTCTTCCACGAAGGTTGTCGTCGATGAGGAATTTGCCAAACGGTCGAAAATGCGCGAAAAGACAAGAAAGTGGGAAAACAGAAGACGAAAGCGACGCGAGCGACGCAAGCAACGCGAGCAACGCGAGCAGAAAACCATTGCACAATCCAATGCAGCAACAAACCACATCAGCAACAGCAACGTCAAGGTGCAAATCAAAATCAACGAGCCTCTCCCTCGTCGCAGAGAGCAAGTTTCCCCACAAATTCCTCTTGTACCTTCGAGTGACGACATTGCCATCAATCTCTTGTGTCCGTATATGCAACCGGCGGAAGGCTTTGTTGTCTCCGGCGAAACTTCCCGCCAACAAGCTTTTAGGCATGCCATCGAGACAAGTCCCTTTTGCAACCAACTGCGAGGCAGATTCGTTCTCGAATATGTCCCGAGGGTTCCCATGCAGGGATATCGTCCCAATCGAAACCACATTCCGTGGGTTGTTCGAAAAGTCAACTGAAATGGGAAGAGCTCAGGACGTTAGCTGATGGAAGATATGAAAACAATTATAGAATTAGAAATAGAATAATAACAATAGTAATCAATCAATAGTAGTCAATCAATAGTAAATTTTCAAATTCTATAGTGTGCTAAAATTTGTTGTTGTTGTTGTTGTTTTCGATTCGTTTCCCGTGCTTGATGATGCTTGCCGAAAACGATTCGAAACATGATTGATAGCAATTGGTGTTTGATTGGTAGTATTGTTGAGTAGTGTTGGGTATTTTTGCATCAGCACTTGATGGCATCTAGGTAATGTGACGGTTGTGTGTGTGTCCATGGATATTTGCATTTTTCGCGAATTGTCGGTTATTATCCCGCAAAATTCATCCAATTACACACTCAGATTGAGCGAAAGTCCAAGGTTTCCTGGTCCGACACCGTTTGTGAATCCGTTGGGTCCCAAGAATGGAGCATACTCGTCGGGAACACACGAAAGCTGAACATTGGCCCGTCCCTGTTGGTAGGATCCCTGCAAATTAAAGTTCGTGTCGGGGATTCGGTAGGCAACTCCGACATTCCACGGGGACGACTGTCCGTAAAGCTGCATCTGGAGCTGCTGGATCATTTGTTGTTGGGACTGCAAGAATTGCATGGCCGTCTGCTGCTGCTGCGCAGACTTGAGCTGGATTTCGGCCGCCTTTTGTCCACTCTCGGCCAATCGGTTCATGACCGTCTGGAGGGCCGCCCGTTCTCCGGAATAGTCCCATCCGCCATCGGCGTCGGTAGCGTCCGAGCTGACCTCGTCGCGGGTGCTGGATTCGGCCTCTCGGACAAAGTAGGCATCGGCCTGGAGCATGGCCTCGTATTCGCTGGTACCGCTGCCGGAAACCTTGGAGGCAGCTCGGTAATTCTGAAGAGCCTGTTCTCTCAAGAGAGCAAGTTGCTTCAAATACAAGACCTGCAAGGGAGCATCCAAGGCAGCCTCAATCTGTTCGAGCTTGGCCTCGTAGGTTTCGGAATCGTCTCCCTCGGGGGCACTCGAGGCGAATTCCTCGAGGGCCTTGTTGACGATTGTGTCGGCCTTGGAACCAAAGTCGGAAACGATAGTAGCCTCGTTGACAATGGAAGTTCTCAATTCATCAATCTGTAATATTATTTGTGAGTTTGTATTTTGGATGGGATGCCATAGAATGTTGTAACCCATGAATGCAAAGATTGGAGATATTCAAGTTTTTGAATTTTGTAAATGTTCGAACGCATACAAGAATCGATATTTGTTGTGTCATTACATTTACACCATAATCAGAAATTCGAATCATCAATATTTGTTTGGAATCGGATTGAATTTCATTGACAAAAGAGATGATGAAGGAGAAATAATGGGTGAGACAAAGAAGGAGCATGCCGACACGAGTTGTATGGGGTTGATAGGTTGTAAGAATCTTTTTGTAGATTCCTTCCCACTGCTATCGCATGTTTTCTCTTCGACCATAACAATAGAAGTGATTTTAGTACACATTTTACGCACCGCTGGAAGTGTGGAAGCCAAAACCTCTTCCTTGACGGCATCGAGTTTCGAAGCATAGGATGTCTTGGCTCCTCCGCGAGGGATTCCCCAGGGTGCCGTCATACTAGCGCTGGAAGCAGCATCGGCAACGGCAAAGGCCGCAAGGAAAGTGATCAGTGAGACTCTCATTGTATATAGTATAGTATAATGGATGTGATGTAGAAAAAGTAGTGTAGAAACTGTCTTTCCTGGTCGTGTTCAGTGATGGTGATGGTGTATCTATCGGCTGATCTATCGTACTCTCTTGTTGATGCTAAACAAGGCGTCTCTCACAAGCCGTCACAATCAATTACGCGTGTCATCCGACTAGAGATGTGGTCGGCGATTAATTTTTCTCACAAAAAGAAACTTTGATGTGCGTTTTGGATTCTGCGTGATGGAAAATCATCCCAGTCGTTCCAGGTGGCAGGATCCGTTGTTTGGGAAGTTTGTGAGTCGAAAGAGTCGAAGATAATTGAGAACCCATAACCCGATTGTTGGGTTCGTTCGAGTCAATCGGAAAGTGTCAAATTCTCGAGAATAAAAAAATCGCGCGTGTGCGCAGTCATTCGTAGAATGCTTCATTTTTGGATGTTTGGGCTCTAAAGTCAAAAAGCGGATTTGCGAGTGAGAATCAAATCAAATCAAAGAATGACACATCATTGTCAAAATCGACTCATTCGCAAAGCTATGGTGCCATAATACTTTTTGCTTGGGGAGACACGACACAAAATCGTCAAGACGAGACTGGAGCAACTAACGCTATAATCGACGAACCCATCACGAAAGTGTCAAGAAATCGTGAATGCAAATACATTTGTCTTACAATTGCGGAGATTTCTGAGTAACAGACAGTGGGCATTCCAAAAGACACGCGATCTTTTTCAATAACATCCAACTTATATCGATTTGCTACACTGCTACCATGGTAAGATCTGCTCAACACTCGATAAAGGAATTGCTCCATGAATTGGCGTTCGATGCACGAATGGATACTGATGTGAATCCGAGAATCCGAATACTGAATGCATTGGCGAGTGAATGAAAATTAAATCAATGAATCAATGGACTCCTGTCTCCTAACAAACATCGCATGGTTGTCTTTTTTTGTTCTTTCACACAAAACAATTCCAACAACCCAAAATCCAAAAATCACTATTACTATTAGCCCAAAGCCTGTTCGGAAGCCGCATTGTCACTCTTGACGTGCATGGAAGAATCCAAGTGCGTCAAGGACGAAAAACACTCGGTGTACGATTGTTTGAAGAAACAAAACGAGGATCCGGCCATGGCCGACGTCTGCAAGGCCCAGCGCAATGCGTACTACATGTGCAAACACTCCCAGCTGAACATGCGCACGAGGATCCGTGGAACGAGAGCTTACTAATGAAATTAAATAAAGGCGAAGGAAAAAAGAAGAACCAAAATGGGAAAGCGAAAAGCGCAAAACAGATTGCTATAGAGGAGGAAGCGGCGGAATGTTATACTAGAGCACATCAGACACACAAATGCCCTCGAATTTACGAATGCAAATATATATGCAAACGATTCATAAACAACAATACGCAACAACAAAAAGAGAAATGGTCGAAAGCGTCTGAGGAGATATATACTGTATATTATGGTGGAATTGATTCGTCTCGGATATTTTATTTTCATCGAGCAGAATTGCATTGAACTATAGACATTTTGCTTCCGTCGAAACATATATCTGGAATGAATGGGATAGTTGATGAAAATGCGGTGATCATTGTTTCCATTGCGGATCAATGCTGTGATGTACAAAAACACGCAACGACTGAATTGGAATGGGAACTATCATTCTCAAATCGAATCGAATCGATGCTGGATGCGGCTGTGGTGGTCGAATAAGTAATTCATTCACTATTGCTCTCTCTCTCTATCCAAATATCCTACTATATTGTCTATAGTGAAGTCTGGTTTTGTCATTTTCGTCTATATCTGTTGACGATTTTCGTTCGCATATGAATCAAGATTGATTCATTTTTTGGGTGCTGCGTTTCATTAGCGTCATTGGTAGCATTCTTGCTATACTAAAACATTGATTTCCCGCCTTTCATAGCTTAGATAGCGATAAATCCTAGCAATGCAATGTTCCAATAGTGTATAATCTTTACAATAGGGAGCAGGAAATGGCATCCTTTTCTGAATTCAACATATCCCGAGTTTCTTCTCATTATGAATTTCAAAAATCTTTCTCTCAATGGAAACTGAGCCGAAAAGCAACTAAGTAAGTACCATACAGTACTCGCTCGTCCAAAGCCGCTCGGCGGAAAAAACAATGATGAAAAATTATTTGAATCAATTAATAATTCGTGAAAGTGGAAAGTCATATCAACGAATGTTAGTTATTGCCATTGGAAACATTGTTGTTGTTGTCTTGTTCCAAGTACAATTAAAAGGCAACAGACACAAATAATAAATCCATTGATAGTTGATTGATTACAACAATTATTCGATTCGATGGAATCCGATCACGTCATTTTGCCACCGCCGTCGGCGAAGAATCCGATTCCTTCGTTGCCGGCCGCTCTGAGAATCGACAACAAGGAGCGATTGTTGGAGGTCTTGCAGAGCAATCCTTGTTTGGATGCCAGTCTAGACTTTCGACAATTGCTGGTCTTTGGAAAGGAATCGCTCCGAACACTATTAATGAGACAAGTCTTGCAAAATCCACACACACGAACCTTTGGAAAGCCCAGCAAAAATGCCAAATCCAAAACCACCAAGAATTGGGACGATTCCAAGACGTTTCCGATTCCCAAGAATTTGCAAAACAACATTGTGGGAACCAAGGTTCTATTGAAATTAAAGAACAATGAACACGACAGCATGAGTCCCACAACGAACGAGAACCACCTGGAAGGGCCTCGGGCACAATCCAGGAAAGTCGAGACGGAAAATGTTGGAGATGTCGTCGACAAGGATTTGTTTCGAAGCCCCGACGATTTGTTTGAACACGTCGATGTCATTACGTATATAGTGAGACCATGGGATTTGGATCAGACCATGGCGGTCGTGTCGAGAATCAAGGCGTGTGCGCTCCAAAAGAACCAAAACTCGATCAAGACGCACAAACAGCACCATCGGATTGTTTACGTCCCCAAGGTTACGGCCATGTGCACCAAGATTCTGGTCGATCACGGAGTCTGGAATCCCAACAACACGACTGGCGATGTCAGCGTCACCAGCATTCCAACTCGACTGTCTTTCCTTTAGGAGAGTGACGTCCTGAGTTTGGAATACGAGGAGGGTTTGAAAGAGGCGGGCAACGTGGGGAGGAACCCCCAGTGGAATGATTGAAACGACGGCACGGGCGCTGAGCAAGCTCCAGGACGTGGTGGGGACCATTCCACGCATCCAATCGCTCGGAACCTGGGGAGAGGACGTCTTGGAAAAGTTGTTGAATGACACGGTCGACGAATACTGGGCCAACCAAAAATACGATTCTTCCGAAAAAGAAACGGCCGAAAGCGGATGGGACGATGGGGACTATTCGGGATGACGAAACCAAGGACGACGAAGTCGAACACTCCAACATGGCCATGGTCCTTGATTGATCGGCGTCTGGACTATGGTCACACCCATGGTCACGCCTCTGACGTACGAGGGATTGTTGGACGAAATGGTGGGAATCGATTGCGGGCATCTCGAGCTTCCGGAAGCCATCATCAATCCACCCGAAGAAGAAGAAGACCAACAAGAAGAAAGCAAATCCGAGCAATCCCTTTGATTCTCCCTCCAAAAGCAATCCCTTTGATGCAAGATGCGGATGCAGTTCCAAAAACAAAAGTATCGCTGGGCGTCCACGAGGGAGACTACCCTGTATGCGGAGGTTCGGGATCAGCACGTGGAAAAATTTGGAAGCTTTTTGCAAAACCAGGCGATTGCATTGAAGGAATCCCACGCGAATTTTACCTCCAAGGAAACCAAAAAGGATTTGGACGAGATTGAAAAATTTGTCAAACAAATTCCGGTGAGTAAATGGATATATTGATTGTATTGATGTATTGAATATATATTGAAATTGAAGTATTTTGTTTGATTTTTGATATCCATGCACTCAACCACTATTTTATTCTTTCGATTTTTTGTAATTTTAGATTTTTACGCAAAATTTCCGCTCGTTGTCCAACCACATTCACCTGGCGGAACTCATCAAGGCACAGACGGAAGACGTCTCCTTTCGAGACCAGTGGAACACGGAACGTGCCATGATCGAGGGAGAATATTGCTACGACTTTTTGGAAGAATGCATCTATGGCGATCATCCCCCCTACAAGGTGTTGCGATTGATTTGTTTGCAGTCGCTGGCATCGGGGGGAATCCGTGCCAATCGATACGAACAGCTTCGACAGTCGATTGTCCAGGTATACGGCTTTGAATTCTTGCCCGTCCTGCACGATTTGGAAAACATGGGATGGATCAAAAAGATGGAGGGAAATTTGGCCACGAATTTTGTCACGGGCGATGCTTCCAGGTCGCTCTTTCAAAATCTCCGGCGCAATTTGATTTTGATTCATGCCGAGGTCAACACGATGGAACCCGACGATGTTTCGTATGTCAGTTCGGGGTATGCCCCGCTGACGGTGCGCTTGCTCCAATCGGCCATGCAGGGATGGAGCGACAAGGAGGACGTCTTGAAGGATGTCTTTTCGATGATGGCCTTTAGCAGCGACACCCAAAAGAGCCGGCTGCTGGACATTGTTCAATCCCAGCCACCCCGGGATTTGCCCACCACCCTTCGACACCAACAGACCAAGCCACTCACATCGAGTCTGGGAAGTTTTGGGCGCAACTAGCAACAGTGGCAACAAGCCCACGCTCATTGTTGTGTATCTGGGAGGAATTACCTATGCGGAAATTGCATCCCTGCGATTCTTGTCCAAAAAGGAAAGTTTTCCGTACCACATTATTGTGGTCACCACCAAGATACTGAACGGAAGCAAGCTGTTGCAACAAATGGGACAGTAATAATAACGACGAGAATGTACAGTATGAATTCGGAATGAATATCGAAAAAGAAAGAAAACTGAACTTTTGAAAAAATGAGGGAAAAAAATCAAGGATTTTTTAACGATTCACAATCGCAACCGATAAATAGTTCAGCGGATAGGAATGTGCCATTACGTTGGGCATTGTCAGCACGGCATTGAATATTATTTAATGGAATGGATAACAGACATAGGAATCTATTTAACTTCTATTCTAGAGCTGGTGTTTTTGTTTGTGCGAAAACAAAATCGATTTTTATGGGAAAGCGACGCTGTTCGATTGTTTTCGTTTGTTTCAAATATAATTAGCAACATGCTATATTTCCATTCGCTGACGTTTCGGACTTGGTTCATCATCATCATCATTGTTGACAATGCAAAAGGCGCCAAGTTCCACTGCCCGCTTGGCCAAACTCACTGCCGTCAGGTCACAGAGGGAAGATTCTGCCCTATCAGGAGTCAAATTGCGAAATTCCCTCACCCTCGAGTTGATTCCCCCCTTGATGGCTCCCACAACGGCAGCAACGTCATTTCCAACTCCGTCACGAACCGTCAGTCCTACAGCAGAAGTTGACGTCAACAGCTTTTGCGCGTGCTCTCGTTCGGCACTCGTGGCAGCCCGTACAATCGTCTCAAGCGTTACTCTCTTTGCGGCAATCGGGCCAACGAGTTCATTGCAAGCTGTTTGTTGTTGTTGTTGTTGTTGTTGTTGCGCTTTTACTGTACATCGCTTTTTCCGTTGCTCGTGCATTATGGAGTTGGATGCGCTGGTTCATCTCTTCGAGGATGGACTTTGCCGTGATCTGGGACGAAAGTTGGAAAAGGACGTCGTCGAGCTGCTTTTGCAGGGCTTGTGCATCCACGAGGCTTCCACCGCAGGAAACCAAATTTTGGTGGATTTCATCTCCATTCGAATCGTTTGCTGTTTCAGATGTTGGCAACAAGGAGCGACGAATATTGTTGCCGTCGATGCTGGTTGGCAATTCCGACAATTTGCTTTTGTAGTATTCGGCCAAGATTCCCGCCTAGCGTCCAATCATGGGTTGCCAGTGCCACGGTAATGTGAAAACTGAGATTAGATGAATTTTGTGAATCACTATCAGCAGCGTCCGTGCTGGCCTCGTGGACCATCCCTCGGGGAAGATAGAGGACATCGCCCGGAACCAGACAACCCTCAAAGGCCTTGGGCCATTCTGTGACGGCTTTTTGGAACGGGAATCCCCGCCTTGCCCACCTGTTGGTGGGGATAGGGATGTGGAATGGGTATTGTTTCGTAGACCTTCCAGTGCTTTTTGCCCACCAATTGAAAGACCAGGACATCCCGGTCGTCCGCGTGTGCCGGAACCGTCTGCGAGTGGGGTGGTAGTCAGATAGGCATTGGCGTAGGCGTGTGGAAATTGATTCTGGAGATTCTGGCAGAGGATTTGCCACCTTTGGTGAGACCATTTCGGCGTGATTCCAAACAATGGATGTTCCCAGCCAGGTAGGCTCTATACAGGCTGTCTCCGAAGGATTTCTGGATTTCTTCGGGATCGTCCATGGGCTGTAGATTCCGAAACAGGAGGGGTGGAGAAACACCATTTTCGTTGTTCTTGTTGTTGTTTCGCTTCTTTTTCGTCATCGTCGTTGCTGACACACATTGGATGCGTAGTGTCGAGCATGTGGACAAGGACCTCCCATCCGTCACCCACTGTTTTCTTCCAAATATTCTTGGTTGCTTGTTTCGGTTTCATTCTGTAAAGGCAAAGCGATGGCATTTCTGTTCCCAAATCGTTTCTAGGAAATCTTTCCAAGTCAGATTGTCATTCTTCAGAAGGCTTTCCATCACCGATTCCGATTTTGGTGAAGGCGGATCCATAATGAGAAGCAATAATGGATGAATTCGAAGCGATAGTGGTGATTGATTCGATGAGCTTGGCTAAGCTTTACGTAATTGTAGCACCCCAAGCATTACAAATCAATCATCTCTTTTTTTATGAAAGAACGAAAAAACAACATCATCATTCTCCTGAATGAATCCAATGGACGACATAAAGTAGTTTCCACGATTTTTGTGATATCCGTGACTCGTTTGATTTTGTGGGTCGTGGTTTCGACGAGAAGGCCAGACCAAAAAGGGGTTACCTGCAACGTCATTTTATACTCCAATGACTGATTGATTGATTCATTCATTCATTCATTCATTCATTTATTGGTACATTCATTCTGAATTCTTTGTGAAAACTTCCGCTCCGAAAATCGGAAATGGCGTGACGAAAGTACGCGAAACAATACAAACGACGATGATCCTATATTTCTGGGTGACGATGCGAAAACCGTTTGCAACGAATGTCCGTGTGCGCCAGTGTACTTTCTAATCGATCGTTCGACATAGAACCGAAGAGAATAAACTCAAAGTGAACGAAGGCTTTCGACGAGGAGGACCTTGACAAAGATATCATACTATATTTGTCATTGAAGCGATAATTCTTCCAAGCGAACGACAACAAAACGCACAAGTTTGGCATTTCCAACAACAAAAATGGTCCTTATTTCCGCGTTGCAACGGAGGACGATCCGATACCGATCGCTGCGATATTCCCAAAGTTTCATGCTGGTTCCGCTTTTGATGCTGGCGCCACCTCTTGTCCTCCGATGGAATTCCGTCTCGGCCTTTTCCGCCACAACAAAAGCATCCCATCCAATTCCAAAATCGAACAACAACAACAACAACGAGGCTTCGACGCGATTCGACGCAAAGTCTTCTTCGCCCCCACGGTTTGACGTCTTTGGAGAATCGCTGGTCGGAAAATGGGCTATCGAAGGAGTAACTTCCGACAATGTGAAAGTCGCAAGTGTCGAAGAAGTCATGAGGAGTTGTGGAGGGGCCGTACAGGGAATTCGAGAACCAGAGACAGGCAAAGAACAAGGCGAGACAGATGAAAGCAGTACATACCTAAACAGAGCGAATGATGGCTTTGTCTTTTTCGACGATGGATCCTACACAATGGGACCTCTTTCGATGCAACCACAACAGAAAGACGACTTTCTTTCGTGCCTTTTCCTGCCGGAAAAAGATTCGGAGGGACGCGCACAACGATTGGTTCTTGACTTTCGGCATTCGGAGGAAAGTGCATCGCTGCCCCACATTGCCACGATCCGAACGAAACAGCGCTTCGGGGATGAAACAGCCGTTTCTAGCGGGTTGGCACAAGGCAGCCACAGTGATGCCATTGAAATTGAGGAAATCACGCGCATCCTTCGGTGCCGCATGCCATCCGAGGGACAGCCCTGGATGCTCCAGCGTGCCAAGTGGGAGACTCTTCTTCCCTCGAACAAGGACGAGGATCTACCCGAGAGCGAAGGAGAAGATGGAGTTGTATCAGAAGAAGAAAGCCTCGTCTGGTGGGTGACCTCGGAATCCGCACAAGACTTTAGCGAGCGATTGGGAATAACAACAATAGCAGACGAAGGGATCGTGGTTCACTCGGGTGTGGCATGCCCAAAGACCAAGACGCTCCGATTGCTGGCACGCCAGTACCACGGTGAGAATCTCGCGCTCTGTGGGATTCTCCGAGTCGAGGGCAGTGTGCGATTCCGCTGAATAGAAACAAAAAGTTACAATACACTGCAAATCAATGCGATACCATGCAATCGATGATGATGATGATGATGACGACGACGACGATGATGATGATGATAAAGCCAACATCCCATGGAAGGAATAGATCAATCCATTCCACGAATCATTACATCAATAGACATCACACATGGCACCATCCCGCTGATAGAGATAGGTAGACGAAAACAATTTTGACGCTACAGCTACAACGCTGCCAATCGTAATCACCAGTAACATAGTAGAGATAGAACAATTTTCATCGACAACGATTGCGAGAACCACCATCATACAAATCATAATAATCTTCGATAGTAGCGAACCATACCAGTGTTCTGCTGTGAATTCTCGTCCACAAACTTCTTTGAATGTGAATCAAACAATGCAATCGAACAAAGAACATCGCGTCCTCCTTCCGGCAGCAGGTATTCGATGAGTAACTATCGTAGGGTCGACTACGAGAAGTCATAGCATGAAAGTAACTGATTTTGATTTTTGATAAAGTGAAACAAAATGACGCTAGTAACAGCAAGGATCGATCCGTTACAATAAGTACGGCCTCGAAGAACCGCGACGAAAATGAGCACCATATATAGATTTTCCATCGCCGATTGGGCATAGAGCAAAGTGGTCTGAACTGGCTTGGTTCGCCATTTTGTGAAAGAGCACGATATTTCAACATATGTAATTTTGGAAGTTGGAATGCAAGTGATGACGAAACGGGTGGCATCAAAAATAACCGACAGTATGGTTGTAATGGTTCTTTTGACTTATGAATGAGTGGTTGAAAGGTGAAAATTCTTGCCTCTAGTGAAGAGTACTTTCTATAAATACGAATTATAACTCTCCTCTACATATGAGGGCTTGAAAAACAGAAAGAGCGATAAATGATGTGGTAGAAAAGGTGAACGATATGAAATTTCTTCCGTGGAATAGTTCTGAATTAGGAATGGAAAGCCTTATGTATATTGGGAATGAAACGGCGGTGGTGTTCATCGGAAGATTGCGTTAAATCAATAAATACGAAGTAAACCTCGATATAGAGATGAGATTCTTCTCTGAGAATGGACGCGATATAGCGATCGTCGGACAAATGATCGAGAAGCAGAAACTAGACACGAAAGATATAAAGTACCAATGGAAGCACGGACTGCATTGGATTATGGCGATCAAAGGGCGTGGTGCGGGATGGAATGACGGGTAGTCGTGACATTTTATAAAGGCCTAATACAGTATAATGAAAAGGTTTGCATAAATAAAAATCATGCGGAACGAAAGAACACGGGAACGAAATTCTGTTCGAAAGGTTGGAATCGGTAGGGTGGCGTAGATCCGATACAAATGTTAGGGTGGCGTAGGTCCAGCACAAATGATAGGGTGATGTAGTCTGGAGTACACTTTTTACGAAATTGGGGGTTTTGGGTTCGTAGGTTCTGCGCTTGTCGTAAATTTTCGTACAAGTCCTACGCTCGTCGTACATTTTCGTACAAGTCCTACGCTTATCGTACATTTTCGTACAAGTCCTACGTCCTTGAAAACGAGTCCCGTCAAATGGGATTTTCAAATATCGCGTAAAATAACACGGGGCGGACGCATAACGCGGCCCGGTGATAAACTTGGAAACGGAGTTTCTGTTATAATCTAGTTCTTCTTTAATTCATCCAAATGTTCGCTGTCAAGAACACAAACCTTTTGGGTCTTGCATTCCTGAAAAATACAGGCCCTACGAAAACTCCTTAAAGAATTGTTAAACGAAATCTGTTCTCTAAAAAAAATGTGTTCTGTGGGATTCGAATAGCTCGTTCCCTGTGCAGTTTGAGAACTCTTGTTGACCGAGATCGTTAAGTTTCAAATACCCTTTTGACCAAATACCCTCTTGACACTTGCTCAGGAACATTCGAGGCCCAAAAACGGGGACGTTAAATAATAACAAAAAGGTTAAGGCACATAAGTCCACATTGACGACAACGTCGTCAGCAGCAGCAGCAGCAGCCCCACGGGTCGGGAAAACAATCAAGAAGAGAATTTTGCGTTCACGTACTGTTCAGCGAATAGAGCCGATTCTACTCTCTCGAGACCAAAATTAATTCAACAAGATGAAGAGAAGAAGAAACAAATAGCCAACTTGTCCAGTTAGTGCAGACAATGTATGCGTACAATATAATCGTAAATTGTAAATAATTCATTGAAACCTCTTGTGTTACTGTTACATGTTTGTTCGTATAGAAATGAAAATGACATGGACCCCTTTACGGAGATGCTCTTCCTTCTCCTTTTGAGTAGAAACTAATTTTGTGAGATTCGTGGAAATTCCTGTTCCTGATGCTCTAGTAGTTGCCGATGCCCACCATTCGATTTTGAACAGCTGAAGGCATTGATTGTTCATCGGGCATGTTAAAATTGTTGTTGAAAAATGCATGATTGTCCATTGCGAATGGATTGAAAGAGGACGATTCAACGTTATCGGCGTACTTGTTGAACTTGTTGTTGTAGTTGTTGCTATTGTCATCCAAGTCGAAAATAGTGTCCAAATCCAAATCCACGCTGCTCAATTGAGAGTGGCGGCGCTTGAGATAGTGCGGTTGCGGTGCCTGTAATTGTGGTTGGTGGATCGAAGGATGCCGTTGCATGCCTTTGGAAATCGAGGACTCCATAGATCGAGCAGAATCGTCGTTGCTGATGTAAGAGATTCTTCTATCACAAGGAACGACATCGCGATTTGACATTGGAACCCTGCTGCTGGAACCCAATGAATCGATTCGAAAGGGTGTAGGTTCGATGATCTCGTTCTTGATCATAGGGACAGCGGATGGAGACACGCTTCTTAGGGGCGTGGGTTCGAACATGACATTGCTTGCAGCACAGTTTGCGACTGGTTCGTTGTTGCTTACGAATCGCCTGTGAAGAGGGTAGGAAGTGTTGTTGATTGTGACATCTTCTTCACTCCCGGTCGAATCGCTTCTGCTTCGTGTAGATCCCTTGCTGGTATTGCGGCTCAAGTTCTTTCGGATGCCCTTCTTCTTGACCTTGACTCGAACCATGAAGGCGCAAGCATCGGGGTTTCCTCGGATGAAGAGAGGATGCGTGTACGATCCGGTTGCCTTGCCTGCTGTCTTGACTCGTTGAAAGCCATAAATGTTGACTGTAGAAGAAAAGGGAAGAAGAGAGAAGCAACCAACACGAGTTCTTGTGAGAAATACTATCGTTCGAACAACACAACATAGCATCATTGTTGTTGATAACAGATATCTCGTGAATACTCCAGGCAAGTGTACTTACGCTGTCTCTGAAAGCTCTTGTATTGTGTTTGATTGAAGAAGCGTTGCATGATCGATTCTTCGAACTGAATTGGATCGTGGACCTTGAAGGCGTTGTTGCCAATCCACGAGATGATGTCATCGAAGCCGCCAAAGGTGCTTTCTTCCAACACCATGTGAAGCTTCCACGGAAATGCTGTCTCTCCGCTGCTAGTAGTCTTGGACAACATTTTTCTCATCTTGGTATTCATTTAGTTTGGTTCTTGATACTTAGTTGAAAAGTAAGGTTAATTCGTTTGGTATGGAAAGCGTGGTTTTGAGAAAAGCTCGGTTAAAAATTATGAATTCGAGGAGGGATAATTCGCTCGTTTTTCCTGAACTTTGGGCCTACGAGATCAAGTGTAATTCAACGCAGAGAACACGAAAACTACCTCGGCCCCTATTTTTGACTGATAGTTTCAATTGAGCAAAGTTCGTATTGGATAATCCCAGCCCCAAAGAAGCGTGCGGCAATGATTTATCTCGCCGTCCAAACTTTGCACAGGAGGTCCCGGAAGGTACGAAAAGCCACTTGCAAAACGTTTTGAGAATTGAAAGAATTCCCCGAAAGTAATTTTGGCATTTGTGCAACATTAATTAACTTTTTACCTATTGGTCGGTAGAACAAATTGCAACGTTTAATGTAGTCGCGGGAACAGAAGAAGACATAAAGCATATAAATTGAAGAGAACAATAAATTGGAGACCTTGTTTCTTTATAGAACAAAGGTGTGATCCAGATTTTACAAGGCTCGTTAAAAAGGGCTGTGATATGGACAACATAGTTTTCCCGAAATCAAAATCTGTAATTACTGAAATCAAAACAAATTAATTATGGAAATGAAACTTCAATGAGTGTACAGAAACCGAGTAAATGGTTCGCACTGGTTCGTTGGATTCTCAGGTGTGCATAAGAAAAAAATGAGAAGTATTTGATGTGACAGGTGCTGATATGTCCAACCAACCAAGATCACTTATCACACTATGTAAAATATATACTTCATTAAATATTTTCTAGGAGCATTAAATCGTCATTCTGTCATAAATCTGAAAGAAGAACAGAAGAATGGGAACTGAGATTGAATTAGAAGTAGTAGATTAAGTAAATTTTTCATTGATGCTTTCTGGTGGGATTACATACTGATCTCCAGAAATACTCCAATCAATTGCCGTCAGCCTAAACCAAGATTAGGATTTATGAAATCAGGGATATGATTTTCGAAAGGTCCACGACTAATGGATGAGGTACGACATTATGCCAATAATTCCGACATCCCGTCTCGGCATTGGAAATCGATTTACTCCGCGGTTCTCGGTTCTTGACACATGCACTATTAATAGTGGTTCACTATAATAATGCCGAGAACATACTCGAGTGTACAATATAATGAGGCCGTCACAAGACCAATCGAGACAAGCTTGTGCCACGTTGCCCTTAGTGCTTGAAGTGTCACATCAAGCCATATCAAATCCTTCTCACACTGTTTTGAGTGAAAGTTAAAAGGCGCCGTTATGGCCCAGGCAGCTTTAGGGCACGTGAGAAATGTGGCAAGGGGAATTGTTGAAGCAATAGACAGCTGGGTCAAAAGAGCTACAGTATGATGCGCCGAGGCGATAAATTGTTGCGATAGACGGAAGATGCGACGATAGACGATAGCATATGTGGTGACAACACCCACTACAATAGTGACCATGCGAGTATGTTTTGGCGAAAAGAGCGGGAATGGTGCACGATTCAGCTTCAAGGCATTGTCTGTTTTCTGGGATGACGCGGTAGGCCGTGAATAAATAATTAATTCGAATTTTACCCTATCCTACTAAAGGTCCCACCCCCTATCGGACTATCTAATAGCAGCATCCCCTCGATCGGATTGACTTTTGTCAGAGGTCAATCTCGTCCCAGAACATCATCCGATGAATGGTTTGCAATCGAAAGGATAATGTTGAATGTTTTCCCAAGGATGAAATCGTCCTTCGCTGCAAAGACTGCCCGAGCAAATATGTTGGTAGCTCCAAAAATACACCGCTTCCCCAATCACTCCTTGCTGTAAATAACTATAAAATCGGAATGAGAAACGATCGTTCATCTTTCCTTCGCATCCCGAAACTAACTTGCTACATTATTACTCGTAGATGTGCTGTTTGTTCGATAAGTCTTCCTTCTGCTGCTGGTGATCCGGTATTTCGAATGCTCCGAATCAACAATTCAACAATTCCCTCTTCTTCCTTCTTCGTCTTATTCTCCTGAGGTGCACTGTTGTAACTGCTTTCGAGTTGGGCAACCCAATACCAATCATCCATAAATTTCCGTTTTCTGGCTTTAGTCCGAAAGTCGAAGGAACCCATTTTCTCATCATTCTTTGCGGGCTCCCTCCTCGTGTTTGCTATCTTTCGTGATTGCTCTCTTTCGCGAAATAAGAACTAAAGTTCATCACTACTATGTTCGTTGGACTATAGAAAGAGAACAATATTATCTTCGGCGATTTCATCTAAACAGTTATGGAGTAATAGTCCTCGTACTAGCCTAACAATGATGTTCTTCCGTCTTATTCCATGCTTCTCTGCTGTTTTCAGATTTCCTATTATTATTCTATTGCTCCTTTTTTCACCATATTCGTAGTGCCACAATGATGGACTTTATAAGAAAATAGAAAAGCTGGAGCTCTATTTTGTCGTCTTGCTCTTCCAAAACACCACTTTATTTTGATAACGAGCCCAAACAGCAATGAGTCGCGCTACAGTAAAACATGAATAAGGAAGCCAATCCAATCCGCATTCATCCACAAACGATTCGACAACGTTTCATAGTTGTAAGAGATGAGTTTTAAAAGTTGAAGAAGTAAATTCCTAGCTCTAGAAGTGAAATTATAGCAATAAACAGCCTCAAGCTGCCCAACGAGAAAATGGGAGAGTAAAAAACCACTAAGCCTGCGACGAATGAGTCAATTCAACCATCATTCCCCCGAAAAGGCGTCGAATAGCTTCTATACTTATAGAAGATGGATTTACAAAAGTCGAAGAGCTAAATTGCTGCCTATAGAAGTAAAATTATAGCGATAAACAGTCTCAAAAAGCCCAACTGAAGGAGTCCAAAACCACTAATCCTGCGACGAATGAGTCAATTCAATCATTATTCCCAAAAAAGTCGTCGAAAGTCTTTCACATGTATATGAAATTGTTTTACAAAGTTGAAGAGCTAAATTCCTAGGTCAGGAAGCAAAGTTATAGGGAGAAGCAGTCTCAAAAAGCGAAAAGAGAAAATGGGAGGCTTACAAAACCACTAATCCTATGACGAATGAGTCAATTCAACCATTACTCCCCCAAAAAGTCTTTGAAAAGCTTTTATACTTATAGAAGATGGATTTACAAAAGTCGAAGAGCTAAATTATTAGTCCTGGAATCAAAGTTAGAGCGATAAACAGTCCTAAATAGCCCAATCGTAGACGTCCAAAACCACTAATCCTACGACGATTGAGTCAATTCAATCATTAATCCTCCACAAACGATTCTAAAAGCCTTCTATATACACATGAAATTGTTTTAGAAAGTTGAAGAGCTGAATTCCTAGCTCTAGAAATGAAGTTGCAGCAATAAACAGTCTCAAAAAGCGAAAAGAGAGGCGTCCAAAACCACCAAGCCTGCGACGAATGAGTCAATTCAACCATTAATCCCCCGAAAAAGCTTTGAAAAGCTTCTATACTTATAGGAGACGGATTTACAAAGTTAAAGAGCTAAATTACTAGGTCTGGAAGCAATGTTATAGCGATAAACAGCCTTCACCAGCCCAAGGGGGAAATGGGAGGAGTCCCAAAACATCGCCTGCGACGAATTTGTCAATTCCTTCTTTATGCCTCAACAAATGATTCGTAAAGCTTCTATACGTATAGTAGATGGATTTGAAGCCTTGTATGACTCGAAAACGAGTTCTAGAAGTGAAGCTACGGTGCAAACGCTGATGTCGGAAATGGACGAAAAATTGGTGAAAATTGATGTTGTATCAAAATTTAGAACACCAGCACGCGAATCCTGAATGCGATGCGAAACCAATGCAACCATATCACCGATGAGTGGATTGTTGAACATTTTTGATGAATATTGTAGAAAAATAGAATAATGTGTATTGACAAAACGAAAAATAGTAGTGTAGTCACCATAAGGTTTTGTGAGAGCAAATCGCACTAACGCAAAATCGGATGTCACTCATTTTTCGTTTTAAAACTAAATCTGTTCTTATTGATGAATCTTGATTCATTGCAAGATTGTCGTCGAATTTAATATGGTTTGACTATTTCGAACTATTCGTTATGATTTTAATGCATACAATACTAGTAGTGGCAGTAGTGTTATGTCTGTTCTATGCTGCAGTCTTGTTGTTGCTTCTGTTCTTTTTCGTTATATAGTAATAATACAATCGCCGAGACTCATAGCGAGGATAGCTATTGGTGTTTTTCCTTTTGCTCGAGTCACGACGAATTCAATTGAAATGAATCGAATCGAATTCAATAAACGTTTTTCAATTCCATTCTTGTAGCATGGTCTATCGAATATAGTGCCATCACTTGCGAGCGCGCAACGTTTCATTCCATTTCGCAAAACACCATTCCTTTTTACAATTCCCTTCCCCATATTTGATTTTCTTTATAAATCTATGCGTGCTCTATGCTGCGTAGGCATAGCTTCCGCCACCGGCTCCCTGTTGTGGTTGCTGTTGCTGCTGCTGCTGTGGTTGTCCATCCTGTTGTTGCTGTTGTTGCGTCGAAGACGCAACCGTGTTGTTGGCGTTTGCAAGCTGTGCTTGTGGAATTTGTGGTTGTTGTTGTTGGTGCTGCTGTACCTGCTGTTGTGCCTGTGGTTGTTGCGTTGGTACCTGCTGTTGCGTTTGCAGCAGCGGCTGCTGGGGAACCGCTGCCATGAGGGGTTGGGGCGCAAAGACCATGGGTTGTTGTTGCCTGGTTGCAGCAGCCATTTGTGGCTGCTGTTGTTGTTGTTGCATCATTTGCATCATCATGGGCTGCATGGATTGCATCATTTGCATTTGTTGTTGTTGCATCATCATGGCTGCTTGATTGGTTGTTTGCATAGTAGTAGGTGCCGTCGCAGTTGCGGGCTTTGGGGCTGCCGCCGCCGGGCTGGTGGAAGAAGGCGCTGCTGGAGCGGTGGGCTGTTGTTGTTGTTGTTGTATTTGGGACGGACAAAAGGCCTGGGGCATCATCATAAAGGGCTGGGAAGGCATCATGGGCGTCCCGGCAGCACCGTTGGCACCCGGCATCATCATGGGTACCATCATCATCATCTGCAAAACAAAAAAAATGCAAATGTGAGTGAGATAAAGCACACAATATCGAAACATACGCATTCTTTTCTTTTTCCAAAGAGAATTCGAAGAAGATTCTTGAAACTATTTCGTGGTGTTCGTTATAGTTTCGTTGCAGACTATCCACCATCCATCCATCCATCCAGCTGGTTGGTTGGTTCGTGATATAACTCACCTGCTGTTTCTGGGGCTGGATCGACATCATTCCGTTTGTGGTTGCTGCTGCTGTTGCTGTTGGCCCACCCATGGCCATTTGCATGGGAGACCATGGATTGACCATTCCATTGTTGGCCATCATTCCGTTCATGACCATCATTCCAGCAGCACCCTGTTGTTGAAAGACGGCGTCCTTTAGCTTTTGTGCCATGTCTTCTCCGGCCTTGGAGGCGGATTTCAGTCGTTCCTCCAGGTTTTGTATTTCTTGCACCTGCTTTTTGGTCACATGACTGAGGCGCTCCAAATGGGCAATCGTTCGGGCAATCAAATCCACACGGTTGGTCGGAGAAAAGGGTGGGAGTACCATGGTCGATGCCACGACGGTTTCTCCCGTTTGTTGTTGTTGTTGCTGCTGTTGTTGTTGCAGCCATTGTTGCTCTTCGGACTCGATGCGTTTCAAGACTTCCGTCAGTTCTCCGAATTGTTTGTTCACGTCTGTCCTTCGTTGTTTTTCGCGGCTTCGCTTGCGCTCGGATCGGGCCTGGTGTTTGCTCGAATCGTCAATCTCCTTGTTGCTGCGGGGAACGGAAGGCTGCGCCGAAGCATGCTGCTGCAAATTTTGATTGTTACAATTCGTATTGCCATCATCGCCGGGAATAAGTCCCATCAATTCCTGGAGTTCGTCCGCCGTAAAGGGATTGCTGCTTCCGAGATGCATTGGGCTGCTGTTTGGGTTTCCGTGATTTGGATCGTCGTGATTCATGTTATTTGTTTGTTGTTGTTGTTTAGTGTTTCCAATCCAATCTATAACTAGTATCACTACTTCTTTCTCTCGTTTTCAATTCCTTCCCTTCTTCCAATGGGTATTCCTCTTTCTTCTTGTTGCCAATATCAATTTAAAAGTCAGCTTTCCAACCGTGGCCTTTTTGTTCCTATACCTCCTTATCGAAACACGGAGAAGGTGTTCCTTGCCTTGTAGAATGATTGCAATATACTATCACGACAAGCTCTTTCTTCTCTTGATGGGTAGAGTTTCTTGCTGTTGGAGTATCAGATTACGCACGTACACGTACAATTATTACTATCCTCACCAAAAATACAATGGATTGGTGGATGGATTGCATCTGTACGTGCAGTTGTATTTTGAATCGCGCTCGTGGCGTCGTAAACGTGTACTTGTAGTAGTGCGCAATTTCATCAGAGTACTTGTACAACAAGTACGGTATGTGTGAGAATCTAGTTCCGCGGAGTGTACTTTTTTCCTCTGTCGCGCCGTACACTACCTACACGTGTACGAGACAAGAGCCTCTTCGCGCAGTGGCATCCCCGCAACTTCAAGAAGAAGAAGAAATTCTACATACCTCAAACAAATAATATGCGTACGAACGGAAGGCCTTTTCAATCGAATGAGTCAAACCTATAATGCGAGAAATGGCCTTCCGAATGAATGAATGAATGAATCGAATCAATCATTCTCACTTGTTTCGTGCCACTCGGGAGTGAGATTCCAGTCACGAGAATCGTTGGCGATAACGCGACCGAGCGCGCGCTGGATGCAATATTCATAATAATATGAATTCTGGACAGACGGGATCTTCCCAAAGAATTGTGATTGAAGGAATGAATTCGGAGTGAATGAGCGAAAGAAGGAAGAAGAAAAAAAGATTGACAGCAAGCAAAGATTACGGAAGCGCGGTAATAAGTCATCAAGCCCTTTTGATTCCCATTCCTAGTGGTTGTTCATTTACTTCTTGTCAAATATCTATTAGCAACCATGTCGTCGTCGTCCCAGCAGCAGCAGCAGCAGCAACAACAACCACAAGCGCAAGCACGCGAAACAGCCGAAGAAAAACTCTTGCGGGACGCCGCCATGGCAATCTCCTTGGTGGCCGCATCGGTCGTTCTTCTTCGGGCCATTGCGGCCTCATTGAGTCTGTATGCTTCTCTCTTGCCATTGATTTACCTGTGGGCGGTTCAGACGTGCCCACCCAGGGCTAGTTTTGATGCCAAGCGCGAGCTCAAGCGCGTCTTAAGGGGAGATTCTCTCCCGCAAGACCATCCGGACAAGCCCAAGCCCAATACATTGTCGGGTTTTGTAGCGGGAGCCATGGCGGCTCTGACGAGCGAGTTGGCGACTCTGCCGGGGTACGAAGTCGAAATGTGGAGTTTGTGGGGGGCTGCAGTGATCGCGACCGTCACGCTTCCCACCTCGGATCTGAGCTGTACATGGATTGGGTGCAATCACAGGTGGTACTATTTTGGATCACGAAGGCTCTCCGAGAGTCCCGCGTACGAGGGAGCGCCGCCGCCGCCGCCCAATCCGCGAGTTCCGGAAAGTGCCACTGTCAACATTGGTGGAACAAACATCAAGTTTGATTTTGGAAAACAGGATTGAGACAACAAAATAAAAAGGAATGAATTTGTAACACGGAAAATGAAATTTCATGCCCCAAACAGAAGCAACAATATCCAATGGATCAAGATCGATGAAATACTGGACGGAAGGAAACCATTCGGATCGAAGAATCGTGTATGCGATGATTCTGTGGAATTCGAGAGATTCTTCCTCGCAATGGTCATCGATGAAAGCAACAGCAAGAAACAAACAAACGAAAAAACTCAAAGTACTACCGAAAAAGAAGCATTGCAGCGAAATTATTCCATGACGCTTGAAATTGCTCCTTTTTCTTGTTCATAATAAATAAATGCGCAAAACTTGGAATGTCTCCTATATTAATTTGAAACGTTGCAATTAAAATTGGAATCGAAACGGAATTTTATGTCTCTCAAAGAGAAAGAGAGGTGATGCGTGCGATCACGACCTTTCTCTCGAGACAACAACTACAGCTACAGTTACAATCTGCCCACGAAAAACATCGCTTGCCTACGAACGTTCGTAGACTTGTCCCACATTCACAGTGCAATCGACTATACAGCGGAAGAGATCGATTGTGTTGTTGCTCTCGTCGTCGTCACATCAGACCTTGCGTAATTTGCAGAGATTTCCAGCAATTCATCTGCTTTTTGTTGCGAATCAATGGATTCTTTTTATCTCCACATTCGTAAATGCTGTGTTTTAAGGATTCTATTGCCTTTTGTTATTGTTTGGACCACACCCTGGTGCTGTCGTCAAATCGAATGCTGCTTTCGGAAGCATCCCAGTAGCCTCTGGTGAGTTTGCCACCCAGCGGAGAAAAATCTATGCTGATGCACCCCCCGTGCTCTTTGCAGACAAACAGATTCCCCGTCAGTTCCAAGGCGTCGTCCCGGCTGCTGCTAATCGCCGTGCTTTCCGACAAGATGCGGACGGGACGGGATTCCAGCGTTTCAAAAAAATCGTCTTGTTTTTTGCTGGCCTGCTGTTGTTTTTCCACAATTGTGTATTTGCGCCTCGCCAAACGCCCGTCCACTCCATCGCGGTCGTCGCTGCTGTCCTCGTAGTAGGTTCCGCCCAAAAAGACGTCCAGGGGATTGGCCTCGACCTTGAGGGAAGAAACGTCAATGCCGGCATGCGCAATGGTTGGAAGAACCACCATCGGGGCAAGCAGAAGGCCAAATGTTGTTCGGCGATCAACAGCGTGTCGATTGTTGCTATTTGCCAATTCTCGCCGTTTCGCCGCCAGAGCCGTAACGGGGTGACATTGAAGGAATATGGGGATTCCAAGAAACACCATGGATAACGCCAGTGGAAATGCCCGCTGATATTGTGACCGCTTTCTCGATGATCTCATTGCTGTTTGTTTGTGCTCGAAGAAACTTTGTCTTTCTGATTTTGCTCACGAACAATCTTGGGAGTTTGCTATCGACTGTCTGTTTCGAAGAAATTTGATTCGAAGGGAGTTGTTGTGGACAGCATACTGAGCCAACAGTCCTTCTTTTGTTGTTGTGAAAAAGAACTGAGAAAGATGATGATTCATGATGGTGGTGGAATCAGCAAAAATATCTTTTTCGTTGGGCTCGTATTTGAACGTATTATTTGTACCCACAAAATATACCTTTCTATGTTCTTGGGAGATGTTGAGATCCGATCGATTTTGTATTTTCTTCAACAATTGTTTGATTCATTCGACCCATTGTTTCTGGGCTGTTGCTGTGGCGGCAGGCATGTGAAAACGTCATACCCAACACGAATGCGCACGAAAAGCACGGAGGGTATTTAGGGATTGTTGTTGTATTCATGTTGCTTTAACACTGGAACACAACCACGGGCATGAAGACGTCATACGACGTGTCTTTGAAATCAAGTTTTTATTGGATAGAAAGCGTTTTTTAATGAGCAACCTTATGGCTGTGTTTTTTCACCACGCAGAACCATACAACTCCGAAAGACATGCCAAAATTGGGAATGGATTAGGGCTGCTGCTACCGATGATCGAATCTATTGTCAGGATGTGTGATTTGAAACGACAACCTTTCTAGATCGATGCATGAAAATAGAACCATTCATTCTTTGTTCGATCGAAACTTCTCGAAAGATCACAATTGCGACAGTCGCAAGAACAAAAGCTTGCTTCCAGTATCGATTTATTGCATTTGTTGCTTCTACCATGACACCTCTTCAGACTTTCACCGATTCGTTTTCAGCAGGCAATCCACCACAGTCAAGTCTTGTCGAACAGATGTTCCATGCAAATGATGGGCGAGGTGGTCGGGCTTTCAAGCGACGAAGGATAGTAGAAGGAGGTGACCATATCGTCGCCATGGATATGGAGGATATCAGCGGCACGAATGCTCTTTCGGACGGCACAATGGCTGCTGCGCAAACTCCAAAGCGTTGTACAGCGCGTCCACGACAGCACAAGACCCATGCAGCAATCACAGGCCTCACAACGGCAACAGGAGCAACAATCGAGGACAATGCCTCCAGGACAAGCATACTGCTATTACTGTTCCTGTTACTACTGCACATGCCGAGCGGTAGCCCTTGGATCGACTCATGTCTTGACCAGCGCCTAGATCCACTCGAAAACAACGATCAAGCGCAGAAACGATTCTGCGCTACACATCCTTTTCAACTGCGCCTCGAATTCTCTCGAGAACAGACGCAGGAATTCCACAATGGGGAACAACATTGCAGCAAGCCTCGAAACTTTCATCTGGCACGTTTCGCTGGAATAACTTCTGTGGATTTGTCGAACAGGAAAGTTCAGGCTTGGCCACGATAACTGCGGCCATCGGTACGAATCTTCGAGGCACAAACCTTCAATCGGATGCGATGCATTCAACGAACCTGCTTTCGGTCGTCACTAGAAATTTTGAATAATTTTGAATAAGAATAATTTTGGTACACGAAAACGCAACACCACAGCCATCCTCCGTCGCAAGACTGCAGCGGGAACCTTGTTTCGGTAGAAACGGTCGCCATCGTTTGTTCTTCTGCGATTGTTCTTCCTCAAAAGCCGTGCTCCTTTACCGAGAAGCCCACCATCAGCAAGCGCATTCATATTTTATGGTATCTTTTGGATGATGGTGGTGATAACCTGGACCCTCTGGAAGGGTACTTTGATACCAACGTCGTTCTTAGTTAGTCCCATTTTATATTTCCATATTACACTAAATCTGTCCATACCCGAGACACCAATCAATCACGACTCCAAATGCTTACGCGCCGGAAGATGTAATTAAATGTGCAACGGAAGTTGACTTTAACTCCTGCTCTTATTATTAGATTTCTACGGACTAAAAATGGAGTTGACGGTTGGTACATGTTTTGAATACATACCAGTTACCTGTCGAGTCAGTCGGTCTAGCCTTTACACAGAAAACCGTTTTGAATTTTTGTTTTTTAACCTTCTGAAAATTCTTTTTGATCGTCGCGCGCGTACACATGATTGTACGTGTGTCGAAATAGAAACGACGAATGCCTTCCGATTCCCGGTAGGCTCGCGAGTTCACAACTTTCACAACTGAATATCGGAGTCCGATCGACGCATTTTTTTCTTCGCCAACACCGTAGATTTCGTATTTCGAATTCTGCGATACAGTGCAAAAACGCCTTCACATCGCACTCCCACTTTTTCTCTGGAACAAATTGCAACCTCCAAACCTTGTTCAATCTCGTAAGTTTAAACAACGCAGTCAACACACGGAAAAAGTTGGAAGCTTCATAGCGGAGACATCTCACGGCGTTGCATACTGTTTCTAATTCTGAATTCTCATTTTTGCTCCCATCTGCCCGAAGACACGACAATACAATGATGTACAGACAGCAAAAACTTGTCTTTGCCACTCTTGCCATTTTGGCAACGGCAGGCTTTGTCTCCGCCGAAGATAAGGGTGACTCCGAGGATGTTATGCTTCCAGTCGAAATCAGCATGGACAACGTGACCGAATTTGACGATTGGATTGACGATTTTATTGCGAATGCCACCAACGCCACGGAAGAAATTGAGGATATGGAGATTGACTGCACCTGTGATGTTGCCGGTATTTCCTGTACGGATCCTTCCGATGAGATTGCCTGTGTCTGTGAGGACGGTGATGTTGTGTGCGAGGATCTGCCTGTCGAGGCTCCCAGCACCGTCGACGAACCCCTTCCCCCTGATACAGAGATTGTAGAAGAGTCTGGTTCCTACACGGTTGGATCGATGGCATCACTGGTTATTTCGGCAGCCGGTGTTGTCGCTTTTGCAGTGTAAAGCATCAAGACAGCCCCCGCATTCACCTAGTCTTTCGCCCATCCACCATTTGCCCATCGATGCACGGTAGAATTGTCAAATCGGAACAAATCGTCGATCCCTGGGACGACGATTAGAGAGTTCTCTGTACATTTATATGTTCTATGTGCTTGTTTTCCTCCTGTATAATGCCCGTGAGTGAGCATGCCGACCTAGAATTCGTCACGGGTATCCTCTGTGCTTTCCTCTCTTCCATTACAAAATGAAGAATGCAAGGAATTCGCTAAATAATTTATAACTTTCAAATTTTCGAAATTTCCTTCAATGATCTACAAGTTCCTAATCGGTTTAGAGCGCTATGAGTATAGATGTTCGAATCCACCAGTGTTCCGAATACTTCGTTACCAAAAAGATTTCCCTTCTGGGTCGATCAACGGAGCATCGGGACATGGGATTATGCTTGGCTTGTCCTTGTAGTGGCATTGGATCAGCGGCTCGGCCGAACAGCACTCTGGGCCTCCGTTGTTGTCCGATTTTTCCAGCTCGGCTACGGGTTTGTTCCGGCAGGTGTCTTGAAGGTACCACATTCCCATTTGTTGCATGAACTTGACTTTGTTCGACTTGTTTTCCGTCCAGCTCATGTGGAAAATGTACGGCGCAATGTCCCCTGCCACAATCTTTTTCATGGAATCAAACTTGTTGTGAAAATAGTGGCCACCGGGAAGTTCGTGCGTGTTGCGGTTCCATATTTTGACCTTGAGACCGTACAAACTGGCGTGTTCGCTCAAGAGCTGAACAAGGGCGATCTGGTGCGAATAGGAGGAAAGTATCATGTCACCCGACATGAGAAGGCTGTTGAAAAAGGCCTTGGTTTGGGGATTGTTTTTCACGTAGTAAAATCCAGTGTTTGCCGCGTAAGGGGCATAGTAGGGTCCCCGATTCCCATCGTCCTGAAAGATCATGTCGTAGTTTTCGGGATGATGATGATTATTGTTCTCTGTATTATCATTATCATTCTCGTTGTGAAAGAATTGCAGAGGGTTTTTGTACCATATGACATCGACGTCTTGAAACAACAAGTCGTGACCCAGCATCGATATCAGGTGGACGCAATACACCTTGGCAAACATCATTTTTCGAAAAACATTGTCTCCGTACTCGCCCGCGGCATTTTTTGGCATGGCACCAAATATTTTCTCATTGTAAAAACTGTTCAACCCCAAGACGGTAGTGGCAAGCTCGTGTGTCTCCTTATCAGTGGAAAATAGCAAAACGTTTGAGAGTTCCGCTCCGAGCCCCCGAGCGCGGACGTTACAAACGACTGAATGAAAATATAATACGATACAATGACAAAAAGAAGAAAAGAATCAGTTTTCAAGATCGAATACATACTACTCTACATAACGGATGCACAGCTGACATTTCATTACTCACAGTTCATGAGGAGTTCCGATTGACCAAAATTGCAAACCATAATCACCACCGTGTTGCGATCATTGTGTCCTGCGACGGCACTTGCTACCGGTTTGAGTTGTATGAGAACATCTTCCACGTTTTGCAGATAACCCGACAAAGACCTCCAGTTGGTTCGAAAATTTTCGTCTGTCGGAATTTGCATCGATCGTCCCCCATCCGTCTTCATTCCCCGATTGACGGGCCGAAGTGGATAGGAGGAATCCATCTCGAATCGAGATTTTTGGTTCGGATCGGGATTTGGCGATGCACGCATAAATTTGTGGACGTGAAAGGATTCGTATTGTCCCAGAAGGGCTACACACTGGTTTGGTCGATCGTGGTCGGTCAAAACAACGTGTAGATTGTTGCAGTTCTTGGTTGCATCCTCGACCGAGAGGATCACGTCAACACTTCGATGGGGATGCACTGGATCGGATATACCACTGTCGCTTTCAAAGTAGGAGCTGTTACTCTTAAGGATGCTCTCGCGATCTGGATAGGCAGAGGGATCGCCGTACAGAATCATGACCCGATCGTTGTCTCTCGCTTCGGTGGGATCAAAGGGAACCCCCAGCGATTCAAAGGTCTGTATAAAATCCTCACGATCGACGTATTCCAGGGCCGACAAAAAGATACCCGTATCCCTTCGGTGGTTTTTGAGATAGTCTAGTTTTCGTTCGCGAATCAAAGCCTCTCTGCTGCGGAGAGATGGCGCTTCTGTAGGTTGTTGCCTCTCTTCCCTTTTGTTGTCCCCTTGGTTCTGTGGCATTTTTTCCGGTTGTTTGATTTTCTCCTTTGGTGTTTTGTGGTTAATTTCCCATTCCACAGTTGAGGAAGTTCGGCGGGTTGCGCCGACGAGCGGCTCGGCCATTGCTTCTTCCGGTGGTTCAATGTGCATCCCGACAAAGATCCCCGCATAAAAGGAGATAACCGAAGACAAAAAGCAGGCCAGCAACAAAACTATGGTGGAATGCGAGGAAGGAGTCCGCATGGATTTGATGTTGTTGCGGGGAGACATTGGAGAGCTTGCTGACGCATCACCTCCATTGCTGCGGCGGTGGTTGTGTCGTGCGATCATGCTTGGCTAAAGCCTTTCCAAACTATATCTCCCCAACTCACACTGCGCTTTTATCGAAAGGCGATTGATTGTTGGCTTCCTAATTATGGGGTTGTCATTTGGTTTACGCGGTCAGTTGTACCAACTAGGTAGCGAATGGAGAAAGTGAAGAGAACAGAGCTTCTTGTGTTTGTTGATTCGAGAAAAGTTCTTTCTTCGAAAGTCCTTCGTAGTTAGTACTTCGTACTATATGCAGTTTCATACCGGGAATGAAACTGCTTTTATGTAAAAACGGTTTCCGGGAACGATTCATTGTACCGTAAAATACCGGATACAAAAATCTCTGACTTTAGCCACGAGCGGTGACATCTCAACGGTCAACAAAAATTAGGCCTCTTTCTGTCCAACAACAAAATTTTTGACACAAAACTTACAAAATGTGTGAAAAATTGCAACCCAACAAAAAGTAGCAGAACGCAGCGTCTCATCGTCAGGTCTGTATGAAGAAGCCTGTTATGATGGCAAAAAATCCTAGTATCTTGAAATTATGGAATGTAAAATGTTCGCTTACAAAATGAAGTATAAAATTTATGAATGTTGTTGTAAAATTTATGAATGTTGTTGTAAAATTTATGAATGTTGTTGTTCAAAACTATCCTTCCGCCGGGGAAGGACATCTTGTTTTCTCATTCCAAGTCCCAATTTTCCACCAAGAAAATGGCAGGCCCTCGAGTAATCGAAGGCAGAGGACAGAAATGAGCAAACTCATGTTTGGAGTCATACCACGAGAACATGAGGCTCTGTCCCGACAACAAACTCCCTCACCGGGATGAAGCTACTGTGTTTTTCTGCGTTCGAAATCTTCGATGCTCTTGTAATCTATTACGGCCAAAGCGTCGTTGATGATTGACATCATGAAATCTGTAGTATCAGTACTGTTTCCGGACGATTCGAGTTGGTGGATGGACGGTATGGATCTTGTTATCGATGGTAGAATCCGGAGATGTTCATCCCCGATATCGAGATGTTCGACGTCTTGAGTCGCTGTGAATCTGGAATCCGACTTTTCTTTTACTGTGTAAGACATGGTGACGGATTTGCTTTTGGTTGCAATGAATACTTTGCTATATTGTATTATCGTTCGGATGAGTTCACTTTACATGCGTTCTGTTTGTCGATTTTTTTGTGATGACTAGAAGTCGAAAGAAGCAAGATTGGATCTGAATCGCATGAGCAGATGGCGGAGAACTTGAACACACCCGTTTTTATCAATATATAATTGAAGTTCATTATACAATTATGTACTTATACATCGCAACTTGCGATGAACCAGCGCAACTTGTAGTCGTCAGTACGATGGGATTAGGAAAGAACAGAGAACGCGAAGTTCAGAAGAGAAGAATGATAAATAGTCGCGCGGAAAAGACGTTTAGTTTCTGAAAAATACTTATGCTACGCTGATCGTTCTGTATACGCTATAAACATTCCCCATGACATGTCGAGCGTTAATGTCACTTATTTTTAATTAACAGTCGGGGCCTTTCGGTGTAATCTTGATTGCTCTTATCAATCCACTTAAGTTGTTCGTCTTTTCCGCGCGACTACTTATCACACTACGTATAGTCGTAGATTCTTCTCTTCTGAACTTCGCGTTCTCTGTTCTTTCCTAATCTAAACGGGTATGTTCTCCGCCATCTGCTCATGCGATTCAGAACCCTTTATTAGTGATACATCAACGATCATCTCATTAAGTATTCCCACTGAAAATGAATGAGCAAGATTCAATTTCCTCCCCACGAAACTTCAATTTCCTCCCCACGAAACTTCAATTTCCTCCCCACAAAATATTCAACGTGTGAACCAATTCAATTTGATTGTCATCACCGATCCAATCTCACCATGACTACTACCAAAGAAGAGGAACAGTGACAGCGCATAGTATTGACACAAAGCAGATGGTGAAGAACGATTTTTTTGGTGCAATTTATAGACGAGTAGTGTAGTTGTAGTTCTTGTCGTGGCATTCTTGTTGTTATTCGTATTTGTGTTCCTCACGATCAGCAGCTGTCTATTTTCCATTGATAAAATTCGCGTTCAGCAGCAGGTGCCATCCTATATTGTCTCTGTTGCTGAAGGTCAGACTTCGCTTTGAATTCTCATTGTCGTCTTCTAAGAAATTCAGATTTTCCTTGGAGATGCTCGAACAGCAGCAGCACCACCGCCTCTGCGAAGCGCAAAGACAAACAAACTATCACTATCGTAGAAAAATGATAAGCACATAGCTTGCCATCAAACCTATACAAATTCTCCTCAACCAAATAGATCTATCAAACAATCAATGTTTGGATCCATCAGGCACATGAGTATCAACGAACAATGTGGTAGTACATGTCATTGTAATTCAGAAGATGACGAGTAAAGTGCTCTATTATTCGAGAACACAACAGAATCACCAAATGAGAACCGTACTATTGGATATCAACGATTGTTCTGTCGACACTTCTATCTTCTTTTGCATGCCTTGTCAATGAAGGTATCGACACTATCGTGGAGCGTATGGGAAAGATTTGGTTAGCTCGGTACAAGCAAAGCATCTTTTGAACAAGATAGATATATGGATTGGAAGATCTGTAGTGGAAGCGATGAAGCCTATTCCATCACTCTAGAAGTACGTGTAGTATACAATGTATTTTTCAAAGTTAAAATTGGTGTCAAAATAAGTAGAAGTATTCTTCCAATACGGAAGAACAAAAGATGAGACGTCTTGTCGTCGAGCCTGAACCGTGCCAACCCATCCTTCAAACAGGATAGGAAGGAACGATTATGGGAGGAAGAAAACCGCGAAGTACGCTATGTGTGAATTCAAATGATGGATGTGGATCGTTGAGGGTATGCTGCTGAAGTTGGTTGTGTCGGAATTATCGTTGCGTTGTTCTTGCCATTGTTGGTAGTATCATTTCTCGCAGGAGCGGCCTTCTCTCTGAGAATGTTCCCTCTTCAGTGCTTTCCCGTCGCACTTGACTATATTCAGCGCTTCGTCAATGATAGACAGAAGTGTTTCGTTTCTGTCTTCCGACAGTGCTGGGGTTGGAAGTGACGAGGACACAGGTGATAGTATGGAACTTGCTCTTCCTGTCCTTCTTGGTAGAACTAGCATCCTGAGACTCAGCAGCACGGCGGAATACGTTGAACATTCTTCATGAGAGTTGTCTTGTTTCATGGTTGCTTGTTTCCTTTTGGTTTCGTGAATCTCCGAGGTGTGATGTTTGATGGTTCCTCACCTCGGCAGGTCGTGGAACAACCGCTATTACAAAAATGGTATTTTCGATGAATTGTACTCGAATTTTATGTAAGTTTGAGTTTTACCTAGAGAAGAACGAAGGAACAAATTCGGTTTTATCGTCAGATGATCTTCCAATCAATTGCGTTCGATTTCTCGGCAGTTGGGGAACAACTGTGGCGTCGTGTGACGGAACAGTCGTGGAATTCTTTTCTAGAGCGGTACCGCTCCTAGGACTTAATCCCTTCGTCTTGAAGTATGCCACAAGAAGAATCGAAAGAAGACTAAAAGAAGAAACAAGAAGAACCCTAAGAGTAGGAAGCCGCGATCGCATTGTTTTTTCATTCACGTTTTCTGGTCATAGTATTCATGTTGTCTATGTTTTCGGATTTAAGCAACACTTCAAGTCTCGGTTGAAACGTGACGGTTACTTGCACACTTAATCATAACGATTGGGAATAACATAATGAAATTATGGTCCCAACACTTATCGCGCCTCACTTGATCACACGCCGGACACGCGCCCAATCGTCGATATGAAGAACGCTTTATTCGCATTTCTCCGATACGGAAAACCAGGTTAATGTTTACAGAGCGAACAAAGAAACAAGAAGAACCCTAAGAGTAGGAAGCCGCGATACCGCATTGTTTTTTCATTCACGTTTTCTGGTCATAGTATTCATGTTGTCTATGTTTTCGGATTTAAGCAACACTTCAAGTCTCGGTTGAAACGTGACGGTTACTTGCACACTTAATCATAACGATTGGGAATAACATAATGAAATTATGGTCCCAACACTTATCGCGCCTCACTTGATCACACGCCTGACACGCGCCCAATCGTCGATATGAAGAACGCTTTATTCGCATTTCTCCGATACGGAAAACCAGGTTAATGTTGAGCGAACAACCTTTAGTTTCAAATTTGGGGAGCATGCTTCCGATTAGTTGAAGGAACAATACCGGAGATCCCGTAGCTGTTCACGACTAGGGCGGGATGAACTCTAGTGTTCTTCGGAATTCAGATTTTGCTAGGATGAAATTGAAAATCGACGACCGCGCGCAAACAAATGAATAATATTATTATAACGAATGAAAAAATGATGTTGTTCGAATTCTTTGCCAGCACCACATTATTGTGGGTTCTCTTTCAGTTCAATATTCTGGAGACCAGAAGAAATTATTCCTCTCCTCTGTTGAAATTCGATCGTTCCTCTACTTTCGTCTCGTCGCTGTTGCCGTTGTTTAGATCTGAAATGTTGTTACGACGAAGAACAAGAATGGTGCCAAAGGTGGGCGTGACACAGAATTCTTGGTTTCGCTGTTAGGGGTGTGGATTTTAACAAATTGGCGATGCTGTGTAGGAAACCATGCCATTGTTGATGGGTCCATCTTGTTGTCGTTCTTGGTGATGAGGCAAGTGCTCCAATAAGAACTATACTATGAAAAAATTGAATAGAAACTTTTTTTCGTCGTCTGTATAAAATAAATTACAATTACATTTGCTATTAGTACTCCTATTGGTGTCAAGAAAATTTGCGTAAATTGTGTTTCAATTGCCGGTTGTCGGCAAAAATGCCATATCGAACAAACGAATCGTTGTTCCGTCCTCAAAACTGGATAAATTACAACGATTAGCATGGCGCTAGAATGCAACCAAAGCGTTTGAACATGACTGTAGTATGCTGGTGTTTTGGGGCGAGGTCCTGGCTTCTGCATCGATGTATCACCATTCGTGTCAGCAGGGCTCTCGTCTGCAAGTGTCGCCCATCTACTTCGCATAGCTGTTCTTGCGTTCGAGATCTTCGATCGTGTCACACTCGATTACGGCCAGCGCGTCGTTGATGATCGACAGTGTGATATCCATGCTATCCATGTTGTCTCTCGACGATCGGAATAGATTGGACGATGATATGGAAGTCGCCGTTGTTGGTAGCATCGTGAAAAGCTCATTCCGAAGACGATGTTGTCCGAGGACGGAAAATGCTGCTGGACATGCTAGATCCGAGGTATCGTTTCCAGTATAAGACATGGTGGCGGATAACGTTTTGCTTGAGAATAACTCGTTTTATATTCGGATGATTTGAATTTTATGAGCTTCCGATTGCCAACAACTGACCCATCAAACAGAATGCTTTTCTGTGCAAGATGCTCGATTTCGTGTCTTTGAGGTTTTTTTCGGAGAAGAATGCGAAGAACCGATGATGCCATCTGCGGAAAGTGAGCGTTACAAATACAAACTGCCGGAAGAATGTGGAGAAGAACAGGAGACAACCACACTTCAATCGACGAATACTAAAATTGCGAGAGTTCAACAAGCCGAGACCGAAATGACAATGGCTGGAACAGCAGGCATGAACAATAATGCTCATCTTCTATTCCTTATATTCTAAAAATATTTATGAGACCAGGCCGTTGAATCCCATCTCGTTCCCCGGGGGAATAAGGAATATTGCTCAAGGCCGTCGAGGCTATTATAATGATTATTTTACTTATGCATCTCAAGGTCAGATTGTTTTCGTTTTAGAGCATAGACCTATCCCCATAGGGGATGGAATTCCTCGTTTCGCTTTTCTTTTTAAGGATTTCCTTGTTTTGAGAATGCATTCATTGAAATTGCGTTCTGCTTCCGCAATAGAAATAGAAGTTATTCGTTCTTTGTGTCCCATCGGCACCATATCAGGGAATCGTTCTGCCCACTTAAGAGCACTTTGTTTTCACGATTAGGCCGAGGTTTGTAGTTGTTTCACGTTCTTCAACAATCGGCGATTTAAACAACATACCTTTTCCCCACATTCTTCTTCTTGCCATCGGTTTCGAACCCCAAATGATACATCGACGACCTGATGTCATCCGGCTCCACTACCGACGAAGAAGAACTCTTTACGTTCCGTGTGCATGACGCTGTAACCATACACACTTATGGAACGTGACCAGTTCTGTTTATATAGGGATATTTGTTTTCCTCGTCACGACAGGCGTGTTATGATTCATTTATCGCATCTCTGTCGTCACGACAGCGCAGCGGCAGCAGCTGTCGACGATGTCTGAAGTTCTCACTGAAAAGACACAACATTGTATCGTTTTGTGCAGTCCATCTTGGCAACGAGAGCAAGGGATAGCAATTTTCATCTCTTTGAGAAAGCGCGGTTTTTCGGCAACCCGTCTCTGCATCATATGGCAATATGAATATCAGATTTTGTATTGAGAACCTCAGCGCCGACCACAACAATTAGAAAAATGGACGCATTTTTTCTTCGTACCATTATGTACAACATTTTGACCCAAAAATGTTACAGAAAGTACGTGATACGGTCGAATGTCTTCGTTAAATTATCGTAACGATGCTTTCTCACCACCGAAATATAGCAACAGGCTAGTAGCAATCGACAAGCGGTTTACAATCCCTAGAGAAATATAGAAGGTCGTTCGCCCTCCAACATAACTAGTAGAGTCGAGAAATTAAAATACAAACTTTATGTACAACACCAGTAGTGTACTGCCGGTGCCAAAATTAACTTTTCCGAGGGAGGAGAACATCGACAAACCTCCACCTCGGATCACGATACTTCTCTTCGAAGCATGGCGGAGATCTTCGATTCCTTAGGACGAGCCGTGAGAGCGCCTTATATTTGATTTGATGGTTGGGATGGGATCTATGTGCATCGTGGCGTGAGGTCCTATCGGCGGTATGATTACAATTTTTGCGATGCCATTCTTCCTTGAAAAATTGGACTCTTGCCTGAGTGCCTTCCACCATCTACTGTGCTCTCCTGTGTTCGATCTGTTCAATCGTGTCGCAATGAAGTACAGCGAGTGCGTCGTCAATGATACACAGAAGGGGGTCGATTCTGTCTTTGGTAGCAGATTGAATGGTACTCGAGGATGATGTTATGGAACTCGTTGATCTTATTCTTGGTAGTGTCCTGAAATGTCTGGTGATGGAAGATGCTTGGCATCCGTTACTATCCGACACTTCTTGTTCAATCTCTGACATGGTGGCTGGTTTCCTTTTTGTTCCCAATATTCGGATGAGCTCTGCTGTTTTATGAGTGTTTTACGACGTCATCTTTGTGTCCGTGCCGCAACTTCTCAGAAGAATAGGATAACGCATTGCGAATTGGCATAATTAAGAACCTTTGGGATAGGTTGGTTTGAAGAAACAAAAACACAACATGCCATCTACTTATCCACCGCAATTCAAGTTCCGAGTAGATATCAGGCATCGATTGCAAACCACGACTTTAATTTCATTAAACAGTAGATTTTTAGCTTCATTTCTTGGAAAACTGGTGGCGTGTCCACTTACTGCGATCGATATTTTTTTCGCTTCAGTGTCCCAGTGTCCGGGTTGATCATTGTCTGCCATTATTCTCACTTATCGTAATCGTGGAAAGAATGCTATTGAAAGTACTTTAATTATAGCACTGAGCCTAAAAAGCGAACGGTTACTGTTTCATCGTCATCTCATTAAATGTTTTTCTGATTTCTGATCATCATCATCATCATCATCATCATCATCGCATTAATTGATTAATGAGGAGTTGCGGCGACAACAACTGCTGTTCGCCACTGGAGAAAAAGAACTTCAACTTCTCTTTTCTGGCGAACTCTATTTTTGTTACACAAGAGGAGCAGTTAACGCGAGACTAATCGATGTCTTGTGCCAGACGCAATCCTGCACTCGCGAAGGAAGAGAGTGGAAAGTATCATTCACTGTTTCTACAACTCTGAGGACGGCGAGAACAACTGCTGTTCGCCACTGGAGAAAAAGAACTTCAACTTCTCTTTTCTGGCGAACTCTATTTTTGTTACACAAGAGGAGCAGTTAACGCGAGACTAATCGATGTCTTGTGCCAGACGCAATCCTGCACTCGCGAAGGAAGAGAGTGGAAAGTATCATTCACTGTTTCTACAACTCTGAGGACGGCGAGAACAACTGCTGTTCGCCACTGGAGAAAAAGAACTTCAACTTCTCTTTTCTGGCGAACTCTATTTTTGTTACACAAGAGGAGCAGTTAACGCGAGACTAATCGATGTCTTGTGCCAGACGCAATCCTGCACTCGCGAAGGAAGAGAGTGGAAAGTATCATTCACTGTTTCTACAACTCTGAGGACGGCGAGAACAACTGCTGTTCGCCACTGGAGAAAAAGAACATCAACTTCTCTTTTCTGGCGAACTTTATTTTTGTTACACAAGAGGAGCAGTTAACGCGAGACTAATCGATGGCGTTCTAAAAAGTACTTCGAAGTAATAGGTTTTGAATTATGATTGTAGAGGGCACTATCTGTTTATTCAAGGCTGCCTTTTCTTGTAGCAATGTACCATATCGTGTTGCTCATGGAATTACCAAGTCCCCCTTCCGTGGCAAAGACCTCGGACGGGACATTCTCGGCCTGCTCGAGGGCCCCCGTGTGGTTCCCCGTTGTGGCCAACAACCCGGCTTGCAATATCGACCAGCCATTTTTCACGCAAAAATCTCCCGCGGTATCGCAGGCCTGCTCGTACAGGGGATACAGCTCTCTCGCCCAATCTGAATCATCGCGGGTTTCAGCCACCGGTGTCAGCGGAATCAATTGGATTCCGTAGGACACCACGGCCCAGGGTGCGAACCATGTCTGGAAAGTTGCCATCGTGTCGTAGAGCATTCCCACCACTGGTTGTTTATAGGCTGCAGGATACGTGTTATTGTGCGTGTCGCTCGACCACACGTGCCAATACCGATTGGTTGCGTGGATCTCAGAGGCGGTCAGCAGTTGTCCGCTGTCGCGAATGAGCTTTGCAGTTTCCAACTTGGCTGCAAAAGAATCATCTGAGTCATCGTCGTCGACCATTTGCTCAAAGGCATCGACCATGGCAGATCCAAATAGGGTAACTCCCTCGTAAGCCGAGATTGCCTCGCTCGAGGATTCCTCGTTTCGTCCATGGGGGGAATTTTCTGCCGAGACAATCCCACTCGCCCACGAGGAGCCCAGGAACCAATCCTTGGAGCGATACTGGGGAAAGAATGCGTCGTCTTCGTAAGGGTTGGCAAAGTCACGAATGTAGAGCAAGACCTCATCAAAGTGCTTGCGGCCCCACGAGGGATCCATTCGAGCAACTACTGCGGCAGCATAGACATGGTAACCATAGTGGTAGTGGTGATCGTTGTAATAGCCTAGTTTTGGTAAGGACGAATGGAAAGTAGATAGAATTCAAGTGAGTCAACAAGATAGTTAGGCAAAAGCAGCAGACACGTTTCATAAGAAATCCAGACCATCGATTCCATGCCATGCCTGGTCGCTGAATAAAAGCTTTCGTTACATACCATTTCCAAAATCCTCATTGACGTCCTCCAGGGCAGGGCAGTCGGGGAATTCGTTTTCGCAGTAGCCATGGTCGTCGAATCCAACGTAACGACATCCACAGTTGACAAGGCCTCCCCAGCTTTGGTCATAGACATAGGGTGCTTCCGCATCGGATTTCAGCCACACCGTGACGGCTTCCTTGAGCATCTCAATGGCATTATCCATGTCCTCAGACGAGACGAGATCAACCTTGGAGGACAGCCTCGATGGAGTCATTTAGCATGCTCTGTGTCACACTGGAATCTCCATAATATTCTTGTTGTATGTCCTCTGCCGAATTGGCTTCGGCTAGCATTTTGAGCTCTGCGGCAATCACAATGACGCGTGCCAATCGCGCCAGAATCTTTCCACTGAAATAAGTATCGGATGCCCCGCGCAGAGTGTTGTCCGATAGCTGCAACATAATGTCTGTTTGCAAATATTCGGAAATGGATGGGATGAGCTCGGCCTTTGGTGGGCGGGGTGCGAAAAAGGAAAGGGGAGAACCCAGGGATTCTTCCAGTGTCCATTTGGAATTCCGAACGAGGCACGTATTTCCGTGGAAGGAATGCACACAATAGTCGGTAATGGTGTCGTTGCCTTTGGACAGCGATTCCAGATGGTGTGGCAATCCAAACATTAACAAATCGTCGGTATTGTTGTGGGTAGTAGAAGTTACATCCCAATCGATGTGGAGTTTCGCCATATCCTCATCATCGGAAGACGAATATTCGAAATCAATGGTGGGAGAATTTGGAATGGCATGGGCATTCGACTTGAGGAGGCGTTCAGTATCCCTCTGGATCTGCTTGGGCGTTTCGCTCATTGCAGTGTTGTTTGATTGTGGATTGTCCCGTCGTGCACTGGTCCAAGAGGGCCACCCGTACGACCAAATTTGAAGAGTCCTCGTCCGTTTCCAAAATTTCCACCACGGACAGCTTGAAATCGGTGAGTTTGGGATCAGACACGCCGTTGGGATGCGTGCATTTCACTCTGACGGGTTTGTTGAAAAAGACCATCCACGTGAAATCGCTGTTGATCATGTGCAAATGCAAATGACTCTGAACGGTAACCGCATTTCCCTTGTGCAGAGATGATCCTTCGATGCCACACACAAGGTTTGGTTTGGTATTGGAAGACTCGGGAACAAAGGCTTCCTCCCGATCGATCTGAACATTACTCGACAATCCATTATAACTGTAAATAGTGGGAATCATTGGGGAAGAAGTTGTTGCTGATGTTACGTTGTATTCCATTGTTGCGTAGGGCATTCCGCGAATGACATTGGTGGACATGGTGCTCTCGTCGTTGGTCCATTCCAATCCAACCCCCAGATGCGACAATCTGCCATCCTTTACTTTATAGCGTGCGTCACTATCGCTGTTGCTAAAACCCTCTGCTCCAAAAGACAGAGCATTCTTAAAGTCGTCTACCATTTGCACATTGGTATCGGAGGCCTGAACAACAGGCCAATGAATCCGGAGTCCCTCCATTCCCTTGTAGGGCGATGCCGTGTCGATAATGTAGGGCACGGTATACACCCGCGTCTGATCGTTGGGTTGAGTGGCTGCCCGCTGAGAGACGAGGTTCTGCATGCGAATGAATTGTTGTATTTTTCAGTTCGGAAGAGAAATATTGTCGTGTTTTTTGTCGAATGAGTAGCAAGTTGTCGTGTGATTGTTTCAAATTCGATCGATTGTGTGACATGGTCAATGAAACGAGGAAATGGTGAGATGCACAGTTTGCAAAAAAAATATTGCGTTTGTACAGAATAGCAAATATCCAACGAATACTTACCAGATACCAGCTGTTGGTGGGAAGTGGATGGCCTTCTTTTTCCAAGTGGCTTCCCCAAACGCTCGAGGGCAAGGCGTCGTATTCACGCTCGAGGCCCAACATTCCCATGTCCTCCATCGGAGAAACCTGAAAGGATTCTTCCACGAGGGAAGAAAAAGTCCTGAAGTCTGCCTGGTTCTTCTTTTTCGATGCCTTCGGGATAGTCAAAGTGGTGATTGGTGCGAATGCTGCCGCCACCTCTGGGAATTCTCGCTCCTCCCCCAAGAAAGACCACAAGGATTCCCACGAGTGCTCCAACAATCAATCGGCTTGTGCGCTTGACACACAAGCTACACTTGGGAATGTTGAAGACGCCTTTCGAAGTGGAAGTATCTTCCATGAGGGGCGATGATTCGGAATCACAACTTTCGTTGCTTTCATTTCTCGGAATGGCACCGTATCCAGTGCTGCTGAGATTCGACGACATGTTGGTTGGTTGGTTGGTAGGTTTGTTGGTGACAATACTTTTGCGACTATCGATAATTCTTGTGTTCTCTGATCCAAACGAGTTGTGTTACACTGGAACTTGAATTATGATGATTGATAGAACACAACAAACCACAAACAATTCCGATGCTCTGTTTTTCGCAAGTTTTTTTTTGTAATCCACCAATGATGTGCACTTGGATCAATTTCTCCGACAAGCTTGTGGTAAAGGTTGGTCACGTTTCGGAGAAGACGGAAAAAACGACGTCGAAAGCGTTCTGAAAAAGCTGTTTCTTTCGTTGTGTTGGAGGCAAACTGTCTGTCTTTTCCGAAATCTGTTCGACAGATGATTGTATTTTGCGTCGTCATCGAAACTAAAATAGGAATCCTCCAAGTCAATCGTTTGGATTTTCAATTCAAATTTACGTTACGTGCATTAAATGCATTTTCACTTTTTATCACTTCGTACGAAAGAGCTGCCGTGGCATAAACATAAATTATTGGATTGTGTGACGTTGCTCTTGTTTGAAAACCCGAACCCAATTTTGGCGCGCCTACACCGACCCATCGGATTCAATCGTTCGTGACCCGACTGAGACTGTCTGTTGTTTCGTCTTCTTTTCGAAAAAGAAGATAAAGAACACAACATAAGAACAACGCCAAAAATGGTGATATTGCAAGCCAAACAAAGATATCAGTATTACCAGTGAAAAGGCTGCTTGTGGTGGTTGTCTCGGTCATGTAGGTAGGGTAAAAGGTGGGTGCTGTTTCCTCTTCAGCCGACACGGAGCTTGAGAGCAACACCAGCGCGGCAACTTGAAACAGTAATTTGAATGTCATGCTGATAGAGTATTTTATGTTTCTATTGTTGGTTTGTTGCGTATCTTTGTGAAGTATTTCTATTGTTTCCTCTCGGTAATTTTCGTCTTCTTTTGGGTAGCTTTCACTTTCGTCAATCCCTTTGCACACTTTTTGTGGTTTGCGCATCGAAAATAATGTGTGTGTTTACAATTATGGTATTGGCGAGGAGGATGTGTGCGAGGAGGTCGCCAAGGATGGAATAGATAACAACGTCTGAAAACATGGGCCTATAGTGACATCTAAAATTCAGTCCATCGCCTGGGAGAACAACACTGAAAAAGCAAGAATCCACCATATGAGTGACACAACCAAAAAGGAAGAGGCGAGAACAAAAACAACAGGAAGGGGGATAGTTATGGCAAGAGGCGGAGAAGGATGATTACAGTGATTGATTTGTTTGCTAGTGTAGAATAATTTGGAAGAACAACAAGCAGAAGAGACGCACATAAATTGCACTCTTGTATTATTGACTTCTTGTGTGCATACTAGAATCAGTTCGTATCACAACGATTTTCAACAATCGAATAGAAATAGCACGAAACTCGAAAGCCTGCTTCTTGACTACGTCTTATGAATCCAACAAGAGCATTCATCATTCGCCTTTCGTCCTTCTTGCTGCTGCTCTATTATCGAAAGAAAAGGAGACGAGATACCATCTATCGCCACAGACGAGAGCATTCAAAATGCCGCACCACCAACAGCGAAACAACAAACGACAATCCACTCACTGTAGTTGCTCGATATCGGAATTGTACATGGAACAGAAGAGTGCTAGAAAGTGAGAATAGAGCCACTTTTTAGCCTTCTCTGATGCCATGTACTACTTGTCATATCATCATCGACGAAGAACGAAATGAAACAACAATAACATACATAGAACAGAATTGAATCGAATCGGTTTGTAGATTGTGAAGATTCCCCATTCCTTTCGGTCGAAGAGGTCGGCAACCTTCACAATTGACGACAAACGAAAAAGTCATTCGAAGAAAGGATGGTGGTGGTATCGATCGAACAAAGGTGGTATCGATCGAATAATGGATGGGATGGATCCAACAATGGATGGAACCGACCCAACCATGGAATGGATCGATACCACCAACAGTCGGTGGTATTGATGGAGCTTATGTCCTTCCGAAAGACTTGTCAGATCCGTTGAGAATGAAAGAGGTCATTGGAAACCTTCCCAAGAGACAATGGGAGCGACTCCGAAGTCTCGGTGTCGTCCCGTTTCTCATATATCGATCCGCATCTATGGATAATATCGAATGGAGACTATGGATAAATCCCAAAGACATCTATGGGAGGTTCGATTGCATGAGCAGGATTCGTGACGCAAGAGAATTGATCCGCTTCCACAGCCGTTGGAAGAAAGTTCCCAACTTGTGTTGTCCGTTGAATGTCTTGGGAACACTTAATTGTTAGGCTTTCCGACGAAAACAATATATGCGCATTGTACAATACGTATAAGTATGCGTAGACTCGCTTCAACACTTCATCAGCGTTTGCGGTAACAACAACAATATATGGAATCGTCTGGTGTGCATGCAGCAAGCGCATTCACCTTTTAATCGTAGCTTGTGTTCTTGTCCGTTGAATGTTGCGGCAACACTTAACCGTCCGGGTTGCCGACGAAAACAATATATGCTTGAAAGTCGTTTCAACACTTACAGGGATTGTTGAGGCAATATATGTAGACCACATGGATTTTGCGCTTTCACCTTGATAGCTCATTGGAAGGGTCGGTCTCGCAAGCACTTATCACATATGCTTGAAAGTAAGCAACACTTAGGTGTTTGAGGCAACCATATATTATATGCAATATTACATGGCGACGAATCCGGCCGCGTTGCGGTTCTATTTGTGGAAGAGAAGCCCAATTCGTGGAAGAGAAGAGAATTTGTGCGCCTCCATTTCTTATACACAACCGTTCTTGAATTGAAACGGTGTTCCAGCTTCGCTGCATTATGTTGAGTGATTTATGGATTCCCGTGGTTCGGAAATGTGTATTGCTGGAAATATGGGCACTTACATCAATGATGGATTTAAGGCGGATTTTTCCATGCGCTTTTCAAAGGACGAGCATTTTCTTTTGGTGGGATCATGTGCCGTTACACATTTTTTCACAGTATCTTGATGGGAGTATGTTCTCTTTTTTAACGCGATTAAATTACTATACGACTAAAACCGACACCGTCACCGACACTTGATGTTCTCCCTGCGCAACGGGAATGATAACGGTTGGTGGAAAGCATGTCGGGATTGGCTTTGAAACTTGGGAATGAAGTCCGATCGCAGTTCGTACGATGCAAGACTGAAACAAATTGGGATTCAATTGTGAATGAAAGATGAATCGAATGAATCGAAATCGATGGATTGATTTTGATTTTGATTTTGACAATGACGTTCGGTTCGCATTTCACAAGGCAAGACTTGGGCATTTTGAATTTTCTTTGTGCGATTCAGAAAATGACACGAGAAAATGTATCGAGTTCGCAATTTTGATCGTGTCGAAAAAATAAATTCGACGACGACGACGACATGTGTTTTGCCATGATGGTTGAGACTAAAATGATTGTAAAAAGTAGTAAAAGTAGTAGTTGTTGTTGTTATGATCTGTTGTCTATTGTTATATATGATTGTATATTGTACAGTCTAGTGGTATTGCATGTGTTGCATATTGTGTTTACAAGGAATCGCATTTGCCGCAGGAAACTGGGCATTCTTTCCAGATTGGTTCGTTGGTGAACTTGTTGATGGTGTTGCACTTTTTCTTAGCCCAGAATGTGCATGTACGCTTTTTGGAACTACTCTTCCATTTGAAGCGACCGCTTCGGTCTTCGCACTTTGGCGCTGGAGGAGGAGGAGGAGGAGAATCGACGTCGCCGTCTGTGACAGAAATAGTGTGTTCCTTGGTGCCGAAGGTTCCTTCCGTCATTTCGACGACGACGTTTCCGGAAGGATCCATGACCTTGTAGTAGCCATTTCCGTGTTGGCAGCAGAGTCCGTCGTTGAAGCTGTCGACCATTTTGAATTTGTAGTCCTTGTTTTGTTCGAGGCAGACAGTGTTTGTGAAGACAGTGTTGGCCTGATCAAAAGAGTTGCGGGAGGAAACTTCACTTCCGGAAGGATCCATGATTTCCCATTTGGAATCTTCGGGAAAGTTGTCCGTCTTGATTTCAACCGTGTATTCTTTGCAGTCGTCTTGTGGTGGAGTAGGAGTAGGAGGATCAGGAGAAGAAATGTCGCCGAGTTCGACAACGATACTGTGCTCTCGGGTTTTGAAGGCACCCGTTTCTCCGTCGACGACCACACTTCCACTAGAATCCATGATCTTGTAGTATCCGTTTCCCTGTTGGCAGCAGAGTCCGTCACCGAAGCTGTCGGCCATGACAAACTTGAATTCGTTTCCTCGCATGAGGCAAACCTTGTCGGTTCTGACGGTGTTGGCTTCGGTGTAGGAAGTGCTTTCAAACTGCTTCGTGTCGAAAATGTTCAAGATTTCCCATTTGGAATCATCGGGAAAGTTGTCCGTCTTGACTTCGATGGTGAATTCTTCGCATCCATTGTCGACGGGAGACTGTGTGGGGAATTGAGTGGGCATGTTGGTGGGCTTGCGGGTGGGGAATTGAGTGGGAGGAGGAACTGGGGTGGGAGGAGGAACTGGGGTGGGGTTGACACCGACGGAAAAAGTCTTGGATTCCAATTCTTCGAAATTTCCACCCTCGATCTTGAGCTGATTCTTGGAGTTGAAAACCTTGTAGTATCCGCTTCCCTGTCCGCAGCAAACACCGTCACCGAATCCATCGTAGATGGTGAACTTGTAGGTCATGTCGTAGGGAAGGCAGACTTCGGTCTTGTAGACAGTGTTTTCATCTTTGTAGTCGGGGTTGAGTCCGAATCCTCGTCCTTCGCCCGATGTTTCTTGCACAATCCAGGAGGTATCGCCGGGATATCCGTCCGTCTTGATTTCGACAATGTGCTTTTCGCAGGCTTCGGGAGGAGTGTATGGCTTGTAGTCGTAATCGGTGATTTCGACGGTAGCATCGCGAAGGTTGTTGACGGAACCGACAAACTTGACTTCGACACCGCGCTGGCCGTTGAAGTTGGGAATGACGATAGAGTTTCCGACGGGAATGGAGGCAACCTTCCAGGACTTGGCGGGAACGTCGGGTCTGTGATCCTTTCTGAGAACGGTGACCATGTCAATGTCTTCGGCAGTATCGCTGTTCATGCCGGCCTTGCGGTTGTATCCAATGTAGTAATCGGTATCTCTGTCGACTTCTTCGAGGCGGACGGTGACGAAAGCATCGGGGTTCTTTCCGTAATCGACAACTCCGTTCAAGACAACTTTTGTGACGGGATTGTTTTCATTGAGAGGATTGAAAGACATGGCCTTGTCTTCATACCATCCCAATTGGTAGTTCTTGGCGGCATTAAAGCACATGGTGAAATCGTCATCGGTAGGAGTGCTTCCCATGTATCCGGTGGTGTCACCGTATTGGTTGCTTCCTTGTCCGGAATGCATCAAACCGAGGTTGTGTCCGACTTCGTGCATTTGTCCGGCAACAGAAGAGCACCAATCATCGGCGTAGTTGGAAATAGGACCGTTGACTTGTCCCCAGGCTCCGGAGTGATCGCTGGTAGGAGGATTGCAGAACATGACCAAATCGAATTGGTTCGTGTCATACGGATCTCCAAACTTTTCCTTGAAAGCAAGAAGAGCGGCATTGTGCAATTGATCTCCGTTGGGGTTCGTTTCGGTGTTGATGTCGACATTAAGATTAAAGACTCCGAAATTGTCGTAGGGCTGAATTCGGAGCTTGTTGTAGGAGCACCTTTCGTATTGGGTCTTGAGGCAGGATTTATCGGTGAAAACATCGTCGCGAAGTTCGTCGATGGTCTTGGTGGGCTCGTTTCCTTTGTTATCAATGACGCGAACCATAATGGTGGTCAAATCACCCATGTTCTTGGCAAGACGGCGAGAGCGATCGCGTTCGGTGCGAACCTGAACGACAGCATCCGAAGGAAGGTACATTCTCATGGTTTCGACATCGATAATAGCGCGATTGACGGTAAGAGTAGAAACTCCGGAGATGGCATCTTCAAAGTGTTGATCGTGAGCATTGTGTTCTCGTGCATCAGAGTCGACATCGATGAAATCTCTTTGTTCAATCTTGGCAAAGGCAATTCCAAGATTATCGATATCATCAGAGCCGAATTCACAATCCCATTCTTCTTCGCTGTAGCCGTTGGGATATTCGGTTGTGGGCTTGTATTCAATATCGCGAATATATAAATGGCAGGTGACTTCGTCCATCAAACGACGGTTTGATGTAACAGTAGATTCGGTTCGTTGTCTTCGAAGGGCACGTGTTGTATTGGTAGAAGCAGTTGCGGCCTGGAAGGCGGCGGCAATGAGTAGCAAAGAGTAGGCGTACATGATGATGAAAGTAAAAGCTTGTTGGTCGTAGTTGGTAGTGGGAGGTAAATGTTTTTGTGTAGTAGAAGCTTTTGCTTTTGTTTGCTTTTTGAAATTATGAGAAGAAGATTGAATTGTTTGGGTATGGTTTGTGAAAGTTTGATATGAGATCAAAGGCCATAGATGTTTCACGTATATATTGTGAATATATACTGAATTGGCCGCGGATCGATTTATCATCCGTTGACGGTTTCAAAAAATCACGATCATTATGTGAGATGTTGTGCCTCAAAGAGAAGCGCGATTACCCAAGGCAGGACCAAACCAACCAAGATTGGAATTTTACGAACTCCAAGTGCGATCCGATAATCTCCTAATGACTCAAAATCGCGTTCTCACGAATTTGTAAAACCTTCCCTTTCCTGCCCGAGAAAAATAGTGGAGAATTTTCCTTGTCGCTTGGAATCGGTCTTTCAATGGGATCCATGCGTGACGTTTGCACTATCAAAGCATTATTTAAGCAGCCATTGTAATCGTACTTCAAGTACCAAATAAGGCCTAATGACTTTTTGGGGTTCGAAGAACATAATATGCTCAAGAACATTCCACCGTCCAACGCACAAAACCTTCCTAGTCCGTTAGAAAAGTTCCTAAAGGGACTCGAGTCCCATTTAAAAAGTATGCGAACAGGCGCTTCGCAAATTGGATGAAGAACCTCTTTGGGCTCATTCTGGTAGTATGATTTTACATAGTGAAATGCACAAAAACGATAGATCCCATCGAGGATGGAATCTTAAATGGTACTCGTGAAACGCCCCATACGTGACGGTCAATGGGAATCGCAGTCATACTGCATTTCTACTATATTATCGAAGGTTCTAAAACAAGTATATCCTTGAAATTCAACGTATATGGAGTAAACTTTGCGATTGTACTTCAAATTGGTATGATATGCTAATTAATACATCCCATCCAATGACACTGTCATTCCGAAGGGGATTCCACTAGTGAGACATATGGAACGTAAAGAACATAGAGAACTCGGATAGTCTCGGAGCTTATATGTTTGTTCAAGTTAAAATGGTTCGTGGTCATTCAAAAATGTTTTCGGCGCACACGATTGTTCACTTTATTACGAACCAAGACCATTGAGAACTCGTTGGAACACTTGGAACACAGCGCGCGCAACAGCGATTATATATCGATTGAAGGCGAGACTACGGCGAGACTCGTTGGGACACTACCAATACTGCGCGCGCATCAGTTATTGTACGTCGATTGAAGCGCGAGACTACGGCGAGCCTCTACAAAACTGCGCGTGCACACGATTATTATGGAAACAGAATCGCTCGAGTCTCGCTGACTTGTACGTACAGTAGGTGTCCGGACTGACCAACACTTACGGGCCTCTTTTCGGACGAACCACCCGATTCGATTTTATAGTTTCGAAACGGCGAACCAGTCGACAAATGCTGTACGAGCAAACTTCCGATGGGAGTTTTTTGGCTATCGCGTTTGAATACAGATTTCCATTCTCTATGCCAGGGTTTCTTAAATATACTAATTTTAGAAGCATTCCGGCGTTCAACAAGAATCGCACCAAGACCAAAAGCATAATCGCTTTCTGGAGAGGCACATACAACGCCGATTTTGTTCTCGCGAGAAGTGTTATTCGAGCATTAACAAGTGTTCTAACGAATTGCTCAACTTAACGATCTCATGATCACAGTAGATTAAACGCATCGCGTTGACCTCATTTTAATTCGTTATTTCCTATATGAATCGATAGTACTCAAGATGACATCACATGACATCATCACCAAAAATAGAACTCATCCCCGCCGCGTGTCGAATCATCCCGTTTTACTTAATGTTCGACATCGAAGTGACGTGTTGTGACACCATTCATCGCGACTGTTACACCTGCTGTACCCGAGCCTTCGCATTCTGGAGGGAGTTTTTTTCTCCGCTTCTTTATCAATATACGGACTACAGAAACGAACCGAGTCTATTTGTTTCCTTGAGTCTCCGGTAAACACCGAATTTACAGCACGAGTGTACCCGTATGCCCTCAAAAAATCGTAACGCCCAAACAAGAGTGCCTCAGTCGTGAAGAAATGGGAACCCATCAGAACCAATGGTAGTGCGCCGAACCGTGGACCTCGCATCCAATGTACCTCCAACTAGGAATCCTAAGCTGAGACAGGAATCACAGTACAAGTGACTAATAAATGTCAATAAAAGTGACTAATAAATGTCAAGATAATTCTTACCAGTATGTCCAAACGAGAATTACTGCCCAGGTGATTTAAAAATACTTACCCAGCAGAATTCCTTATTTGTTGCTTAAGGTTCTGAAAGAACCACGACCCGGGGAGATAGAATCCCTATTCGTGTTTAAAGTAATACGAAGGCTGGTCTCGCAAACAAGCGAAGCCTGTATCACAAACGAACCCCTACAATTCCAACGGATTCCACTCGCAACTCATTTTTTCGAATCGGTTGCTTAATGCTACGCATTCCCAGGATTCCACTCAATCACAAATTACGATCAAGTTTGTTAGGCCAACAAAACATTGCCCCAGCATTGGTGAGAAGCAAAGACTATAAAAACCAATGCGGTTTTCATAAACGCCAAAATGTGGCAATTTTCGCCGACAAACGAACCTCTTCGGATTTATTGTGGGGGTTCGTTCGGATACCATTGACATTTAAAGTTACGAGGTGCGATAACACCGAAATCCAAGATCACGACCACAAAATTAATCGCAACCACACACTGCATGCAATCGAGTACACTCGAGTAGTACTCCTACTGTACCAACGAGAACCACATCAGCATTGGTAGAAGTGCAATCAGTGATAGAAATCACCAAATTCTTTCGAATTGGTAGACAAACGACTCTGTGGCCAAATTTTTCTTGCTTGAGCAGGAAATCTCGTTTGTGCTCACAATATTCTTGCCCGTGCAAAAAAAACTACCGAACCAAAAACAAGTTTCCGAACCAAACTCTTCATAATTTCCAACATGCCTCTCACAATGCTCATCGCCGCCGGTATGACCCTCAAGCAGATGGAAGCCGAATCAGTCGTCTATCCCGTCATGGGATTTGCGGTCTTTTCCGTCTACATGAAGGTCCTCAGGTTGTTACAACTTGAAAAGCAAGAAGCAAGAAAGAGTTTGGTACTTCACAGCAACAAGAACATCCGAAGAGGATCACACACAATCTTCTAAACCACCAACAAGAATCAAAAAGAGTAACCGTGAACTCTTTTTTCTACACATCTATCAAGAAACTATCGAATCGAATCACCAACAGCCGGCCAGCCAGCACCATGCAGAGCATCCCCACCCGAAACCTGCTCCACAAGGGCCGCTCCTCTCGAGAACAAGCACGATGGACGCAAGCCAATGGGCATCATGCGTCACCACCAGCACTGGAAACAGATTCCACTATCTTGTTTGGGATCAACAACATCGACTGTAACGATTTCCACATTACCGTGCCCAATGAACTCCGATTGGAGATTCTCGAAGACAATCCATTCCGAATCCATACCGAAGATTCTGTTTCCACTGGTACAGACTCCGAACGAAGCAGTCGCAGTACCATGAATCATCGCAGTAACAGTAACGCCTCTTCGAACGATGTGTTCGAACGCGTTCTCCGGATATTAGACAATAGCAATGGTGAAGATACCACTTGCATTCCTGCAAATAGATAAGAAGTGATTCTTAATGAATGATACTACTATAAATACACATTTTACATGCACTCTTCCAATCTACCACTATAAGAATACCACTTTTTGTTTCTCGTGCCCCGTCACAACAACAACAACAACAAGAAATGTGGACTCCCAACCAGTTTCGTCGTTTGTTGGTTGAATAGGATCGTCCTGCTGAAACAGATTTCGTCGGAGCAATCGTCATGACGGGAGGAGCGACTAGAACGATACCCCTACTACCAGCGGTATGTGGATTTTGGAATTTTTGAAGGGGCGATGTGATACGAAAACTTCCATCACCCGTCATACCCCAATCATCCACGAAACGAAACGTCAAACAAACATCGTGATCCTAGTTTGGGTGGTGGAACGAACATACTACGATTGGACAGTCACTTTGGTCATGCAATTCAGTTGCGTTGACAGCATCCTTTGCTACAGCGTTGTTGGTGGGCTCTCCCCAAATCGAAAAAGAGAATAGGGATGGACAAAAAGAATCACAAAGTTACTCCGATGGAAAATTCAAAAAACATCAACCACGAATCAAAATCCTTGCGATTTATTTCGAAATGTGTGGTGTCTGAAGTCTCATTGCCATCGGCGTCTGATCTTCACTCCAACTCCAAGCAACGAATGCTTACAGATGGACAGACCGAAAAAATAAAAGTCCGAATCTCAAACAAGTTTTATGGGACAGCATAAGAATCTTGTACAATTGCCAAAGTTTGGTTCGGAGGTTCCTTCACGCCTGCCAACATACGCGACCATATGTTATTCGAATTTGACACCCTCCCTGATATGCTCCGGAAGTGGGATGTGATTCTGCACATGTTTTCCACACGCTGCAATGCTAAAATGCCAAAATCCAAAAACAATTCTTGCGACAATCTGTTATTCTCATCTGACACCTCTTTGATATCCTCCGGAGGCCTCATTACGAGCACAGTACATTTATTTCGAGCAATGGAATGTTAACACTCCATTGACTGAACACAGAATCGAAGGCATTCACACTCTCATACACAACTTTACGAAAAACATCGCCGAAACAAAAACACCAAAATGGGATTCATTGGCATTCTCAACACATTGCTCGCCCTTCTCTTCCCATTCTGGCCGTGGGAACCCTTCATTCTATATCCGTTGGTACTCGAATTCTACTCGCGCAAGGCCGATGACCACACGAATTTGGTGCTGGTAGTATCCTATTTTGCCGCGGTATTTTCCGGGGTTGGTCATTCCCTGGGATTGATTCAGGCCTTGGACACGCTCGTCTTGGGTGGCGATGGCATCTGCAACGCTCTACCATCGCCGGACGGAGGCCACCTCTGGTGTGTGACCATGTCCCTGCACATTGTCCTGATGGTGATTATGGGATACTATTTCATCTACGTCGTGGTGAGCCCCGAACGACTTCTGCCGGGAGGTGCCAACCTCAAATCGCTCTTTTACTCCCGATCTGCGCTATTCTTTTTTGTGGGCGGGGTCAGCCAGATTCTTCCCTATCTGGGCCAAATTGCAGTGGCACCTTCCGAGATTGGTTCTATCCTCACAGATCCGGGATTCTATTCCAGCCGTGCCATCACACCCGGGTTTACGGAATTCATCGAACCCGTCCTATGGATCTCCTACGGAATCTACTCCGCCATCAAGTCAAAAGAAGATCCAGCTCCCTACACGGAAATCGTGTAAGTCGTATTGAATTAGCTGGGTGAATAATGGAGCGGATTGTGCAAAATACAGTATTTGTAAGAAGATTGTGGGCGAAAAATAGAGGACGGAAAAGAACATTAATGCCTATAAAGAAATGTTTACGTAAATTCGTCGTCGTCTCTGATGGATTTTTGAAGTTTTTTGTTGGCAGTGCGAAAATGTGAATGTTCGCACTGAAGTTCGAAATGGGAATTCGAAAAGTGTGTGAATCCAAAGTCTTCTTCTCCCAAGATAAATGTGACTTCCTGTTCTTGCGAGCAAAAGAATTATTCCGATAAGAATGAAAAGAACGAATGAAAATAACTATCGTTGCGTTTTGAAGGATGTGATGTTACAAATTTTGATAGATGAACAGACCGAAAATCAATCAAACAATTTTTTTCTATTGTAAATTATTTATTACAGATTTCCTTTTGGGTCTACCCTTCTTGGGTCTATCCTTCGTTTTTGTTCTACTTGTAACTTCTTCTTTATTATTTCTTCCGGAGGCATCACACCAGCGTCGATGCCCGACACGAAGTCGATCGTCTTGTCGTATCGTGTTGCTCGCAACTAATACAAGAAGGAGAGCCGAAGCAGCCACGCATAAGTAAGAACCATTATTTCATGGAACTCCCAAGAAATGACTTTATTTCACACTCATACTTTTTGTTTTTGACGTAGTCATAGCAACGTGTGTCCCTTACCTTGTTCGTTAGTTGTTCGGTCCGAGACAGTCCTGATGCAGATCAATCGCCGGAGCCTCGCCGCAGCGTTTTCGGAACACATACAAGGCCACAATGGACGAAGCGGCAATCGCGAGAATCACAAAGCAATGTGAATCCCACGGGAGGAGATCCCATGGAGCTAGTAGTACCATAACTCTTGAATTGACTCGCATCGAGGCCACATCGATCCACCAGACAGTCCAGAGCGTCAATATATTTTTGTTCGGCATTCCACTTGTTGGTCATTTTCTGATAGGCCTTCAAGGCTTCCATGTTGATTGACTCGCAGACAATTGTCTGAATGTTTTCGCATCCCCCCTGATTTTTGGATGTACGAGGCAAATGCCCATTGGCAGACGCACCAGTCGGTTACCGGACATCCATATTCATCTGGATCCTCGTGGCAGGGCATGTCCTCGGCAGAACACCAATCACTCTGTCCGGTCACGTCGCAAAAGTTTTGATTGTTTCCGTTGCCCCCCAGACTCGACAGATCGATGCAAACGTGGTGTGATCCGCTGTCGTCCTGTTCATCGACGCAATATCCCGTCCGCGTGTATCCCGTCAGAGCCATTCCTTCGCTGGAACACGGCTGGAGGGCATTTCCGTAGACGTTCATATAGTTGGAGTTGCCATAATTATCGGCATTGTCATCGTCGGCTTGTGCCACCCTGCTGGCTAGCAATAGAGCCGCACAGCTAGCTATCAGCGAGCAGCGGAATATCATGGTTTAGTGTGAATGGATGGAAAATGCAAGAGTAAAGTGGGTTTTTAGTCATGTGTAAGAGCTATTGAGACAATGTGTCCACCGAGTCGTTCGAATTCCTCTCTTCCATTAAAACGACAAAGATGGGAAGAATCCGTCATAGCGTGAAATGGGAACAATTTGGAAGCAAAAAAACGTTGGGCTTTTGAATTCTATGCCTGCTGTTCGTGTAACAGTACGTATGCGCTGTCAGTTCGTCAGCATTGACGAATACTAACTTTAACCCTAAACGAAATTTAAAAAATTCGAAGGCACGAGTGGATGGACAGACAGAGCGATTGGAGAAGAGCGATTGGAGATGGTTAGGATGACCGTGGTATCGCTGAGCTAACCGAAGTGTCACTGAGAGGCAATAATCCCATATTTGAAAAAGAGCGCGATTCTACCGTTCGATCGACGATCATCAGTTGAGAGATCGGTGAGTATGGTATCTTTCACTACTTGTTCTGCAAATTTTATGTCGTAGTTTGATTCTTTTATCATCATGGTGGAAGAATCTCTATCCACAAGAGTTGCACACAACATCTTGTCCAACAGAAAACGAATAAGAACAACGACATCACCATCATTATCATGTCCGAGGAAAACGACTGCGACGGCTTGGAGATTGGCTCCTTCTACTTTATAAGTGTCAATCTCTGGCCGGTAGCTCTCTCCGCCGAGGGCTTGTACCAAAAATCGGAGGACAGACACGGGCAGGTTGCCATTTTTGGTTTTGACGACATTCCGGGTGGATTGGATCTATATCTGACGGATAGAGCCTGGAGCGCAACAAACAATGCCTTTGTGGCCAACAATGTCGAGGGAGAGGGAATTGTCCGATACACAACGCCTCCAGGAGGAATCACCGCGGGAATTGCGTTTGGAATGGGAAACAACACCCTGCTCCAGGACAGGGGTGGTTTGGATTGGGTCGATATATGACTTTAATACCACGAGAGGCCGCGATACCTACTTCGAGCTGGGAGAGGACGGGGATCAAATATTCTTGTACTGCAAGGGAGGCGACGGACGAGATCGACCATTTGCTGCCTTTTCGTATGGGAATGCCTTTTTGCGGGATGCTGAATACTATACCATATATGGAACCAACACTTCCTCGGCACCCGAATACTTTTTTGTGGAACCTTCTCGAGAATTCTACCATTACGACGTCCACGCCCGGGCTTTTGGATATGCGTCCTCCCGAGGATTGCAACGGCTATGTCTATTGGTTCTGGGAATTCCAGGATCCCTGCTTTTTTGGAAACAATTGCATTCACGAACTTTTTCGATCTGCGGAACGCCATGAGTGACCCCAGCAACTACGTTGGCGAAAATCCCGACGGGACATTTTGTCGTGCGTCGGCGTTTTCGGCATCGGTGCTGCCCACCTATGGTCGGGCCTCATGGTCTTGTCGTGGGTGTTAGTGATGTTCTAAGATCGACGAGAAAAACGAAATGATTGATTCATCGTTTACTTGGGAAGGATAAAGTAATGAAATACTATCACGATGTACTTTACTATAAATGAATTCATTATTGGTGTTCGCTTCATTCTTGGTTGTTACTAGAAATCTACACGAGAGGGGAATTCCTGTTATCACTGCTGAGTTTATCACAAATATGACTGTAACTTAACTTGTAGAGCTAGTTATGGAACTGTTCATGGCTTAAAATCAATCTCCTATCAGTGTGGAGCAATATCGTTTCATAATTAGAAAAATTCGTATGGAATTGACTTCCTTCGCTATTCGCTCAACTTTTTTGGGCTCCTCCCATTCCCCGTTTTGGCATTTTGAGGCTATTTATTGCTGTAACTTCACTTCTAGAGCTAGAAAATGAACCATACAAGATTCGAAATCCATCTCCTGTGAGTATTTATGATTGTCGTTGAGAAATTGAGAAGAATTCGGAGGGTATTGTGGTCAGTATAGTATTTAGTGTGTAGCGAAACTCCTATTTTCTCCTTTTTGGCCAGAAAAGGCTATTTTTTGCTATAACTTCACTTCTAGAGCTGATTTTTTAACTCTCCAACTTTTCAAATCTATCTTAGATAAGTAGGGAATGATTTTTCGTTGATTATTTTCCAAAAAAGGATGGAATTACGGTCAGGAACTTCATTTTAGTGTCGCGAGATCCTTTCAATCGCCTTTTTGACTAGCAGAGGCCCGTGTTGGTGGCTATAACTTTGCTTCTAAAGCTTTGAATGGCACCGTTGAAGGCTTAAAATCCATTTTCAGTAAGCATTTGTCATTATCGTTGAAAATTGGGTAGCATTTTGGAGAATTTGTAGAGGACTTGTGGTCACTAAAATGTTTTATTCCTCGTATTTCCCCTTTTTGGTGGCTGGCAGAGGCTGTTTATTGCAGCAACTTCACTTCTGGAGCTATAAATTGAACATTTGATGAAGTGAAATCCATCTATATCAAACGATGGTGATTTATGAAACATTATTATGTAAAAAACGACGGAATTGCGGACAGAAACTTAATTTTTGTGTCCCTAGACCACTTCTACCTCCTTTTTGGCTAGCATAGGAGGCTGTTTATTCCCGTAACTTCGCTTCTGAAGCTAATTCTTTGGCTCTGTAGGGTTTCAAATTCATCTCCTGTAAGCTCCGATCATTATCGGATCATATTTCTGTGTAAGTAGAAGGAATTGTGTTATCATCAACTTCGTTACAGTACTACAGCAGAACAGATAAGAAAGTGCTAGAACTAGTTTGCTACTAGTGTGTGTAAGTGCGCTTGTTATGAACATTTCGGTTCTCATGATTTATACCCGCACATGAAAAACATATATAATATATCTGGCAATGTTGTTTGATTCATTTCATCTCGGAAAGATGAAGTCTTGCTGCCACTACTTGTGGCTATTGCCCAGATATTTGATGCATTGTATTCTTTGTTGAATCGAACAATCCCATTCGATTCATTTGTTCCGCTAGCGTGGAAGGAGGAGAGTTATTTTTATTCTCGTCATGCGGCATTAATATCGTCGCCTGCCTCTGTAATAATAGGAAGACGACTCACTACTGTCGTCACTTTCGTCTTCGGAGGTGGATTCCGAAATATCACTATCGACCATCCGTAAATCCCGGACATCTTCGAAGTTGGGAGCCACGCAATCGCAGACACCACCAATAATCGATGTTCCCTGAGATCGGTGTATGACCGTCTGTATCGCCCTGGTATCCCTGGACATAACTGCCGTAGCTCATTGCTGGTCCATCGTAGCTCTGATAGTCGTCTCCATCCGCCGACGCAAAGGTAACGCTTCGAACTGGAACCCTGCGATCATCCATCGAAAAGGAAGCCTTGAGCTTTTCAAGAATATTATTACGGCTGCCCGAGTAACTCGTTTCCTCATCTTCGTCATCCTCGTCCTCGTAGCGGCGGCGGAAGGTTTCCTCGTAGGACTTTTGATATATTTTGTTGTCGCTTCTAGACCGAGTGACATAGTTGATTTTCTTCATGTCCGCCGAATTGAACGAATTGCTTCGAGGACCGAAGGAATTACTCCTTCTCATCTCCTGCTTTTCGCGCTCTTTTTGAATTTCGAGCTCCCGTTGAATTTGTTTCTTGGCTTCCATGTCCATGCGTTTTTGTATCATCTTCTGTTTCCACTCTTCCTTTTCTTTGGCCAACTTTTCTCTTATCGCTTTTGACCACGAATTGCTGAAAGTGACAAGGAACATGAGTCAAAATAAAATGAGATGGAGAAAAAATAAGTTGTGTAAGTATACGAAACAATGGAATGAGTTACAACAACGAATGATATCCAAGTTTTTACATACGATCTTTTCATCGACTGCTTTGTGTAGGAATTTTGAGCATTAGTATTTCCCCGAGGAGGTTCTTTGCGCATGTCATCTGGAATGGGCATTCGCATGACAGCCGGTGTTGATTCTTGGAAGACTTTCTCATTCCTGCTGCTGCTCCTTCGTCTCCTATTTTTGCTGCCAGGGACGCTCTCCGTTTGGAATGGCCCAACATTTGGGGGACTGAGACACGCGTTCACCGCAGTGGCCGCAAGATCCACCGTTTCGCCAATTTTCAAAGCGACGTCTGGACCTGCGTTTGCATCTCTCTCCTCAGCCTCTTCCATTTGTTTCTTCATGGATTTTATCACGGAATTATTGGTGCGACTGCTTCCTTTGGTCCTCCGAGTGCCGTTGCTATTGTTGCTGTTCGCAACTTGCCGAGTGCTATGGCTATTATGACTGTTTGCGATGGAATTATCCATGTTTTCCCAATCGCTATTTTTGGACCTAGTTCTTGGGATCTCCGATTTCGCTACGACTTCCACTCCATCTCCCATTCGTGGCTTGTAGGATGTTTTGCTCACCAGAATTCTGACAAAGTTTTGATTATGTTCGTTTGTCATAGAAACCAATTCTATTTTTTCTTCGTAATTGTGATTGCAAACATCACCGTATGAGCTTGCCAAGACAGCGGAGCTGACCGATCTCCTGCTGCTTACCGAATCACCTCCAGATGGCTGAAACCTTCCCCTCGATCGAGATCTTGCGCGCTGTTGTTGCTGTTGCCGCCTCCTCATCGCCGGAGATCGATCACGGGAGGGCTGACCCTGGGAGCCTGAGGAACGCCTCACAATTGAAGGCGATCGATCTCTCGTCGAGCGCCCGGGCGAATTCCGCCTAAGTGGGCTTGTATTTTGCCTCGTGTTGACTGGTGTTGAATTGCTTACAGTTCGCCTCATAGCCATTGGAGAGGAGTTTCTGGATTGTTGCCCCTGCGAACTCGAAGTTCGTCTCATAGGCACTGGTGACGAATTTCTGGATGATTGCCCGCTCCACGAGCGCCCAATGTTAGGGTTGCTCGACGTCCGCCTCACGTTTACGGGTGACGGATCTCTCGAAGCTACTTGCCTCCGTGTAGCGCTAGAGTTACGTCTCAGATTGGAGGGAGATTGTCGATTTTCTGTACTGCTTCGGGTAGTTATACTGCAGCTGGTGGTACTACGATCCAATCTAGGCGTCCTGGCATAACCATCTTCATCTATTTTGATAGATGAGGGGACATGTTCCGACGAGAGACTTCTCAGTCGTCCTCGGAGAGGCGTTAGTTTTCTCCCCTTTGGGCTTTCCCGGCTATCTCGGCTATAGTCGTAAATCGAGGTTGCCGTCAGGCTGTCCATTGTGGAAGAAATCCGCTGTTCCCTCGTGGCACCCAACGTCGACCTGCGAGTCTTTAATTTCGCTGCTGGCCTCACCATGGTTGCGATTCAATTGTTCTTCTCAGCTGCATATGTCAACCGATTTGTCTACTCCAAGAAACAGCGGCCAACCAACCAGTTCTAGAATATAATCAATCGTCTATTAGCTACTACCGATCAATCGATGAATGCTTGGCTAGGAACAAAGTACTACCATCGACTTGTTGTCCACCAGGTGTTTTGCATTTGTTGGAGAGTTATCCACCTCAATCTGGTGTTTCCGTGTCGTTTTCAAAATGTCAACCAATCCTTTGCCCTTTTATCAAAAAAGTGGAGTATGGGGACAATTGAACGTCTTGGCGATACATTCACGTGTACTATGGTCTAAAGAGCGTTGAAATTCTCTTTCAACGGCATTAAAAATGAGCGTTCGGTGCGTGGAATTTTTCTGTCTTCATTTATTTGGACTTGAGGGACTATTTCGATCGGAGTATGATGGACGCTCAACGGCTCTAGTAGGTTTGCAACACTAGAATTTTACGTAGGAGGTATGTTTTCTGTTTTTAATTTCCACAACGCACAATCGGTAAAAGTAATTCAATTGGCATCGATTTCCAGTACAAGGGATTTTTCACGGGTCTCAAAATGAAAAAATTGAATCCCGTATACCTACAAAAATTGTTTCATATGAAATATACATCAATGACTTATGTATGTATTGTTATGGGGATCTATCACAAACCCGAACTCCTACGTGGTGCACCATTTTGCCACAGAAAGAGCAGCTGCCCCAATGAGAAGACTCGAAAAGAATGACCGATTGGGGTAACTGGGAAAGTATGTACTGGAGAACACGCACGAAGGATCGATCCAGTGTGTTGGTGATAACTATGAATGGTCCTCATGCTTCAGTTTTGATAGAAATAGTTTCGAAGGAACTCTTCCGTCATTCTTCTTCCACGGATCGGGCGGTATCTTCGACTTCAAGAATCCGATTTTCCTTCTCCTACCCCACGTTTTTCTTTTGGCCCATCTGCGTACGAGAAAATTGTACACATCACAGAAAATCGGCTTTCTGTTTGCGATCTTTATGAGAAGAACTAGTGAAAGTAGCACTGCGATGTAGTAGAATTCTCTGAACTTTTCCGTAACGTGTAACCACCACCTACTCTGTTCACAATTCTTATTTGAACTAAATTCAATAACTATTTTCCAAAATGAAGTCTGCCATCTTTGCCTCCCTCATCGCCGCCACCGCTGCTTTCGCTCCTGCTCAGCAAAAGGCCACCTCCACCAGCCTTGCTGCCTTCGAGGATGTCCTCGGATCCCAGCCTCCTCTTGGATTCTTCGATCCTCTTGGACTCGTTGAGGACGGTGACCAAGAAAAGTTCGACCGTCTCCGATACGTCGAGATCAAGCACGGCCGCATTTGTATGCTTGCCTTCCTTGGACAGATCACCACCCGATACGGTGTCCACCTTTCCGGATCCATCGACAAGGCCGGAGACTCCTTCGACTCCTACCCTAACGGATGGGCCGCCATCTCTGGACCTGATGCCATCCCTTCTGCTGGACTTATCCAAATCATTGCCTTCATTGCCGCCCTTGAAATTGGTGTCATGAAGGACGTCCCCGGAACCGGAAACGAGTTCGTCGGTGATTTCCGTAACGGATCTCTTGACTTCGGATGGGACACTTTCGATGAGGAAACCAAGCTTTCCAAGCGTGCCATCGAGCTCAACAACGGACGTGCCGCCATGATGGGAACCCTCGGACTTATGGTCCACGAACAATTGGGAGGAGGTGTCCCAGTTGTCGGAGAACTGTAAACAGTTCATCTGTGAAGGAAAAGGGTGCTTTGTCTCGGGCGAAACTTACTGCGAAGGTTTCGTTTCGAGAGATCGAGCGAGATACGGTTGGGTTGGATGCTTCGTGGCATCTCCCAGACGCATAATATGATTCTTCCGGTAGAGTAACGCTAGATTAATTGATGTATAGATCGATTGAATTATTCCTGGAAACAATACTTTCTATTACTTTATTTGTAAGGCTAGTAGTATTCGAGTCACCTCGGCAAATCGTTCAGGTTGCATAACAATGTACCGCTTCAAAAGACAAGGACGGAAGTAACTAGTGATTGAATCTGCACTACTCGGAGGTCAAATCAATTCTTCCTGCCTTCTATTGGAATCGTCCACTTGTAGAAGAGAAGACGGTCTTTTGATCTCTGGAAAATCACAAATACAAGCGAGAAATCTTGGTAACTTCTGGCGGAGCAAGGATCAGATCGCTACCTTCTTCGATTGGGCAGATTCAGGTTCCTCAAATTATGATTCGTCTCAATTTGCACAAAAGAAGAAGGTAGTGTAGTGATTGCAAAGAAGGAACCAAGAAATCTCCAAAGAGATTGGAAGTCTTGATCAACAAGTTGATGCCAGCAAAGATCAAATGCATAATACGAACTCCAATATCAATAAATCATTTGCATCCGCAGCGATCAAAACGCAACACACACGTGAACGGCGGCATTTCGGTCAACGGAACAAGAATTAATACCAGTACGTGTTTTGGACGAAAAGAATCTCAATTTCCAATCCAATCAGAAAGCTTTCAGAGCTGCTTCTTCTCCACACCCGAGTTCAGAAATACCCAGCGAGTTGACAATTAGCTGGCAATGTGCAGGCTATCCAAGAACTGAAGCGTATGTACAGAGCAGCTGAGAGAGCTTCCGGAAGAGATTGGGAATCGTGAACCAGTCGTCCAGAAACACACAATACGAATGCGCAAGACACACGATAAAAATGATGAACAGTTTCCTTTCCCTGGAGATTCGATCCAAGGCAATCTTGAGTGCCTATAAGAGGTGGTAAAATCAACGAGCAGAACAAAGCAATGGAAAGTCAGTCAACATGTGTGATTTCAGTTTGGAAATCATTCGATCGATGATCCATAAATATCATCTCCATTGGGGTCTGTCGGAAATCTCATGTAGAATTACTCTCACATGATCGATTGGAATAAACCAACCCATCTCGTTAATAGAGAAACAGTATGTATCGAAACATAGTTGTCGTCACTCAGAACCAATCCATCAATCAACCAAAGCGAATCAACGAACGAACGAAAGTCATCCATTGCAATGATCAAAATTGAAACTTACACACGTTGTTGTGATAAAGAGAATTGTGACTTGTGGCCACGACGATTTCTCCTCATCCCACTATTGCATTACAGACTTCCTGCATTCGGAAACGCGGGTTGTACAACAACATAGTGGCCATTGAACCTCTCTTGTTTGAATGATGTGAACTTTATGTGTGGTATCATTCATTAGCATCCATTTTGGGCACAAACACAATCAAACAACTCGATCAATTTTTCTTTCATGAAATAATTATATTCACGCGCTGGCGGCAGGAGTAATTTTTGGATTGGATAACGTGGGGTTTGTCCTTCTGTCGTCCGTTTGCGTTCGTCCGTCTCCCTACTCTAAAAAAGAAGGTTCTTGCGAATACCTACGCAGGATAGGTACTAGTGATAACTACGGAATATGCCAATACAAAAAATGCACAAAAGTTGTGGAAAGCCCATCTCCATTCGACTTCGCATGCATGACAAAAAGCTTTTTATATATGTTTGCAAACCCATCAACAACAACAAACACGAAATGGCGATAGGCAAACGATGCAATAGACGATAAATAACATAGAGCAATAGAGCCGAAAGCACATCGTTGAAACCCTTGTATATCAGTTGAAGGACAAAATATTCCCATCGCGACAATCTACGAAAGACAGAGAGCTCAATTTTCATACCACTCGCATATTATCAATTGCTACTGGATCTTGTGCCATGTTCAGCGGCTACAATCCATCACAAAAAGGCCCCGGGGGAACATCGGTGGCACAAGCACCCAAGGGATATGTTGCCGGACGGGGACGTGGGGCTGCTGGCTTTCAGACACGAAGTGATCTTGGAGCAGATGCCCCCAAACCCGTTGGCAATTCGCCATGGGGAGCTGCCCCCAAGGGCTATGTGGCAGGAGCCGGCCGCGGAGCCAGCAAGATGGGGGCGGGGGACAATGCTGCAGGAGAAAAAGGTCCAATCGCCACCCAGAACAACAATGCTCCGCCCCCACAAGCCGTTGAGGGACAGTACGACGATGACGATCACGAGGCAGATTTGATCTGGGCGGCCGTCGACGAACGACTCCAAAATCGACGCAAAAAACGCAAAACCACCAGCGAGGGACCAGCACACTCGGACGATCCCCGTATCAGAGAACGCGCCAAGATTCAACACTCGTTTCGGGACGTCAAAGAGGAACTGGCGAGTGTCTCGGAAGAGGCCTGGATGAATCTACCCGATGCCATGGGGGATCATTCGCTCAAGCACAAGCGTGCCCAAGAAAAAAAGAAGGGACATACCTTTACTCCCCTTTCGGACAGTTTGCTGGAATCGAGGACTGCGGCGAGTCGAAGCGGTGGTCTGGACAATCTGGCATTGAATGCTACCGTCAACGAATCGGGAGGAGTCAACATGTCGGGAATTGGGCAGGCAAGAGGGACAGTGTTGGGATTGTCGTTGGACAAAATGTCCAAGTCTGCCACCGAAAGTGGTTTGGCCACGAGCGTCAACGCCAGCGGATATCTAACGTCCATGAGCACCATCGATCCGGGAGGTGCGTTGCCCACAAATTTGGGGGATATTCACAAGGCACGATTGCTGCTGAAGAGTGTTCGGGATACCAATCCATCCCATGCCCAGGGATGGATAGCATCTGCCCGAGTCGAAGAGGCTGCCGGAAAAACACTAAAAGCACGCAAGCTCATTCAGGAGGGATGCGAAGCATGTCCGACTTCGGTCGATGTCTGGTTGGAGGCTGCACGATTGCACCCATTGCAGGTCAGCAAAAGCATCTTGGCCAAGGCCGTACGACGCGTCAGCAACACCATTCCGCTATTTCTAAAGGCGGCAGAGCTGGAAACCATTCCACAAAACAAAAAAGCCGTCCTGCGCAAAGCACTGGAACAAAATCCGCACTCGCTGCAGCTGTGGAAACATGCCATTGGCCTCGAAGAAACACAGGAGGGTGCTAAAATATTGCTGGGAGTGGCCGTCGAAAAGGTTCCGACTGCCATTGAACTGTGGCTGGCATTGGCCCGCCTCGAAACCTACAAGGAGGCACAACAGACCTTGAACAATGCCCGCAAGGCATTGCCTCTCGAGAAGAGCATTTGGATGGCTGCCAGCAAGCTGGAAGAATCGCAAAACCACCTCGACAGAGTTCCGAAAATCGTCGACAAGGCCTTTCGATCGCTATCGAAAAAAGAGGTTGTCATTACACGTCAGCAGTGGATTACCGAGGCACAGGACTGTGAGGTTTCGGGTGCTCCTGCCACCAGTGCAGCAATCATTACAAAGGCGATTGGTTTGGGAATATTGCAAGAGGACAAGGTTCGAACATGGAGCGACGATGCCAAGCAGGTTCTTGCCAGAGGTCCACGTCGCAACCGCAAGGGCGATTCTGGCACATGCTCTACAGCAATTTCCCACCAAACGCTCCTTGTGGATGCAAGGCAGTAGAACTCGAAAAGAAACACGGAAACAAATCGGAATCCGAAACGAAGGAAAGCGAGGCAACAACAACTGCAGATTCCATGGACACAACGGAAGAATCTACAACAACAGAAAGCGCAAACGACAACAACAAACACGTTCTCAACGAGGCACTCGATCAGGTGCTACAGGCTGCCAGTGAACGCCTTCCCCGCGTCGAAGTCTTTTGGTTGCTCCGTGCCAAGGAACAGTGGCTGGCGGGGAATGTCGATATTGCCCGAGACATTTTGTCGCAGGCCTTTTCGTCGAATCCCGATTCTCAAACCATTTGGCTGGCAGCTGCCAAGCTCGAATGGGAAAACGGAGAAACGGAGCGTGCCAGGGTGTTGCTGGAACGTGCACGAGAAAGAGCTCCATCGGAGCGTGTCTACATGAAATCGGCATTACTCGAACGGGAGACAAAGGACACAACGGCAGCCCTCACACTCATCGAGGAAGGCCTCTCCAAGTATCCAAAGACTGCCGTCAAGCTGTATATGATGGGTGGCCAGATTTGTTCGGATGATTTGTCCCAGAAACTATTGAATGGCGATGCTACTTCTGAAAAGAAACAGAAGAAACTAAAGTCGTATTTGGATAAGGCACGCAAAATCTACAAGGAGGGCATCGAAAAGTGCAAGGAAAACAACGTTACGTTATGGATTCTGGCAAGCAGGCTGGAAGAGCGTGCCCATACCTTTGTCGTATCTTCTGGGGAAGAAGAAAAACAGCTGAAACAACAATGCGTGACGAAAGCTAGATCGCTATTGGAGTTGGCACGTCTTCAGAACCCGAAGAACGATACCCTGTGGCTGGAGGCTACGCGTTTGGAGCGACGATCGGGGAATTCACAACTTGCCGATTCCCTTCTGGCACGGGCTTTACAGGAGTGCCCCAAATCTGGGAAAGCTATTGGCCGAAAACATTACCACATCTCCCCGTGTCACGCAAAAGAACAAGTCGGCGACGGCCATCAAGAGGAATCCGGAATCACCCCTGGTCATTGTGGCAGTGGCATCTCTCTTTGCTTCCGACAAGAAGACTGCCAAAGCCCGAAAGTGGTTCGAGCGGGCAGTGGTATTGGATCCCGACCTCGGGGATTCCTGGGCAAAGTATTACGAGTTTGAGAAAAAACACGGGACGCAAGAACAACAAGCTGCTGTCAAGAAAGCGATGCGTTGCGCAGGAGCCCAAACACGGCGAGTTGTGGCAGGCCACTCTCAAGGCCATGGAAAATCGACACAAGACTGTGGAAGAGGGACTCGAGTTGGTGGTAGCACAACTATGAATTGCCAATTGATTCGAGAACATTCGACAAGATTCGAGAGAACAAACGATTGAAACGGAACTATATTATCTTGACATTATACGGATGATTTCCATGCGATTCCAATTCTTTCTTTGATTCCAATTTGTTCTCTCAAAAATGTCGAAAGTTGGCACTTTATCCGTTGGGTACGTCCTTCAAGTCTCCTGGCCAAATTCGAGTGGGATACGGTTGAATCAAAACGATGATATCGTATTGGGCTAGAGGAATTTGATTCATCTTATATCGGCGCAGTCTTGAGAGAACTTTAAAGAAGAGAGGTGGGATATTTTTTAATCGTAGGAATTCTCTTCTGGAAGCCAATCGACTTCTGATTCTGCGCGATGAAGGGCGAATATTTCTGTTTTCCCGCGCGAACTAGACAGATTCAAGTGTTGACGGCATAAATTTCAGTGGGATTCATAACAAAACGTTGTGAATCAAGAAAACCCAACTGAACGAAGACGTAACCTGCTATAATTGCCACAATACAAATAATCAAAACTCTCTCACAATCATTAGTTTTCTTCTGTGGGAAATCGTTTCATTAGTATCACAACCAAACGAATCCAATATGCCAGCAGTAAAGCAGCTAACGTATGAAGAACTCACAAGGAGGATCGGCGCAGGGTGGTCACGCAAGTCAGCACGACAAACGGAGGAGCTTACTAGCTCTCGGGAAGGTATCCAGGACATCCACAGGATCCAAGTCGGCAAGATGTATCGCGGTTCCATGGTGAAAAAGATTGACATCGAAACGACCAATCTGGACCGTGGCAAAGTGAAAGTTCGCCGAATCATTCACTTGCAAGGTCACATGACCATCATCGAGAGCTCTATGCACGAACACGGAGATATTTTTGAAGAGGGCAGCAGCGAACTCTTGCCCTACGACGATATGGACTTTCCAAGTGACAGCACGGAAGAACCAGACGACTTTGCGTCATTTATGCGCGACGAAACGGAAAAGATGAGAAAGAAAGAATTGCTTCGGGAAAAAGCAAGGGAGATGATGAAAGAACGACGAAGAGGAAAACGGGGAAAAAAACAGAATCGCAAATCGTCTACGACTACGACACAATGAGAATAACATCGCCTTCATGACAACCATGGGGAGAAGTCGTTGAGAATTAAAAAGATAAATTGATAAAGCAGAATATATTATTTGTAATGGCACATTACTTTTTCATTCTCTACCAATAGTTCTGAATTCAGCAAAATTTCATTCGGATTTACAATACGTATATTTTAACAAATAATCGTGCCTTTCTATACAGCAAAATGTCATTCCAATTTTCATTAACATAAAATTGTGTGGTCGTACGCCATTCATTCGGAAGGAATGATTAGCGGGGCTGTTTGCCATCGCAGCAGCAGTACTTTTCGACTTCGTATCTCTCGGGTGTGATGTTACCCTTCTTGAGTGCAAGGTACAATCCAAAGTGGGGGTAGGCAAAGAATACCCGCAGGGCGCAGCCAAGAAAGTCCATGAAAACAATCGAGAAGACACAGTCCAAGAAATACCAAACGCCTGTGGAAAGCACCAGGCACTTGTTGTATTTGGCAGCACCGACGATTCCCAGAATACCAAACAACAGGGATAAAGCTAGCCTGGTAAAGTATAGAGCCATCCAGCCATTGAATGAATCCTTCAGTTCCTCGAAATCTCCGGCCATAACATCATCGTCGAAGTCTTCGGCGGTCACGTTGTTTACGAGCGCGAAGCCCGAAATCATGGCGAGAGTAGAAAAACCACTAACAACAAAGACAATGATATTCACAACTACGACAGCTTTCAAATACTGCAACATAAAAGAAGGAGATGTGCAAATTAAATGAACAGCAACTCTGTATTAGAACAAATGAAAGCACGCAGAACACTTTATCTCACATCGTCGCACGGAACAAAAACTACTCACATCGCAGCAACTTCCGCAGAAGAGCTCAGATCTTCTCTTATCTTCCGCATCCACAGCGTTGGCCAATTCCAAGGGAACGACTGTAGCTGCCTTCACTGCAGCTGTCTTTTCGGTAGCTTCGGGAGACTCATACACGGATGCAGCAATAGTAGCGACAGCCGGTTCACTCTCGACGTCATTGTTGTCGAGGACTTTTGCAACGACAACGTCTGCCTTGTTCTCATTTTCAATATCAGTAGTGACGGTCATGTTGAATTATCTGTCTTTCTTTTTTTATGATCTTTATGAATGATAGATGTTTGGGACGTTTGTGTCGTGAATTTTTATGTGCGTTTCTGTATGAAGTGATGAGATCGGAAGATTTTTTATGGATATACAGCAATGTTTAGTCGTGAAGAAATACAGCGACCTGTTACTGTATGGGCTTATGCAGCAAAGTTCGGTACTTTTGCTGAATTTCAAACACGACCCAGGAGTCGTGCTAAATTGAGTTTTGCAAATATAGTCAAAGGAGAACCAGAGCACCCACTTAGTCACGACTTGCGTTTTATTGAAGAATGATCCAATTTTTTTAGAAAAATAGAGCTCGAATGAAACACACTTGTTGGTCTCACTCGTAAATTGATTGAGGATCACTCCTTAGCACTCCCGGAACTCCTGAATCGCGATTCAGGAGTTCAGGAGTCTTAAGGAGTGCTCCTCAATCAATTCACGATTAAGACCAACAACGAGTCCTGAATTTCATACGAGCTCTCTAACAAGATAAATAAATCGGGCTCGAAGTAAGATAATTTGATTTGGTCGTGGGTGCAACTATGATCTAAATAATAGGTTTTATTTTTATTTTTTTGACAATGCGTCTGTTCTCGCCCGTATTTCAGCAAAGGTACCGAACCTTGCAGCGCGATTTAAACAATCGAATTCTCCTCCGTGTGTGTGTACGTTCTCCTTCAAGGCCTTGAATAAGCTCTGCCAATCAAATTGTGAAAATTACGGTATGTTGGTTTCCGATCATTCAATTCTTATGGAATCAACGGTCGACGTTTTGATGCACTTACTTCTATTCCTATAAGATACTAGAGCACTCTTCTTGCGGAGACCAAGTCGATCGAAGTTTTTAGGATTTGAAGCAACATGCGTTCAATTCTTGCTGAATCTCAACTGAATCTGAAACGAGCACGACTCAGGAGTGAGTCGTGGAGGAGTACCTACTTCTGAGTTTCGAATCGGAAGAATCAATCAATCGAACCGTTGGAACTGAATTTGGATTTCAGTTCGGAATAATGGAACCCTCGTAACTTTAGTACTGTTGAGTACGTTAAAGTAGGAATAAAAGCGGTATTTTTCCTAAAACGGCATTTCATTTCTGACCCGGTAGTATTCTTGAAGGTCCCAGTTATTCTTCAAGGTTCCAATTATAATTCATGCCCGAATTTAGGCCCAAAGTGGGCGCGCGTTGATAAAAAGAGAAAACTGATGTTCGAAACCCATTTTGTTTTGATTCATTTAGAGTTACACTGGACACAAAAAGTCTGCGAATTCGAGAAAGACACTTGAGTATGACCCTTTCGGCATTCATCAACAAAATCTGAAATATTCATCGATTTACGTGCAAATCCGCCATTTGCGATAAAGTGGTATCTTGGAAACAACCTTGCCATAATATTCTGTGGAATCCAAAATCATAATCCCATCATTCAAAAGATTTTCCGTGAACAACATTCGTTCTACTCCTACTTCTTGCATCCCAATAGCAACCAGTCAAAATCATGTCACCCAAGCGCAGCCAAAAGGATGTTTTCTCCAACTCCATCAAGGTCGGGAAGCCTTACCGTGGTTTTGTGGTCGAAAAAGTTGACTACGAAACAACCAATTTATCTGGAGGCAAAGTGAAAACCAAACGAATGGTTCATATGGAAGGCGGGGGCGTCATCACCGAGACACACGTTGGACCAATCACTTACGAATAGAGAATTGACAATCGTCTGCTACGACGACACAACGAAAACGAAAACTGCCTTCATGACGACAATGGGGGAGAAAGAAAATGGGAATCGCAAGTACAATAGAAAGATAACCATATTTAGTGGTGCATTATAAATTATATCCAATTGATCTGATTTTGTCAATCGTCTACTTTTACGAGAAAATGAAAATCACAAATCGCATTCATGACGACCATGGGATGAAAAAGGTTGAGAATCGACTGTGAAATTGTTGGCGAAATAAATTTTTTTTTCTAGTGCATAATTTCTTTTCTCTAATTGATCTGATTTTACTCTAATTGTATTACTTAGTTGCTGGTTCTAGTGGAAAACACGAAGCATCACTGTCCTTATTCGTTTCCAATATCGTATTCGCAGAGATCGCAAGTCACGGGGCAAAAGTAGTCGAGAGAGTGTCCTTTCCAATCTTTTCCGCAACGAGCTTCTGGGTTTTGTGCCACCCAATCGCAGTTTTTGTTGGGATCTCTCTTGAAGGCCAACTTATCGTCGTCGAAGCAGGTGCATTCACGGCAGGCACCCGGGCAATATTCCCAGAGGTCGGCACCTTCCCATTCCAAATAGCATCTCTTGAAATACTTTCTTCCTACCCAATCGCAATTTTTCCAAGCAACATCCTGGTATGCGAGATCGGCATCATCGATACATTCATCGTCGGGTTCCTCTTGGGGAGGCGATGTTGGTGCTGGAACTGGAGCTGTAGTAGGCGCTGGAACAGGGGCAGTGGTTGGTGCTGGTTGCGGAGGCAACGTTGGTTCTGGTTGTGGAGGAAGTGTAGGTTCGGGCTGTGGAGGCAATGTAGGATTTGCCGCAGGAGCAGGGACGGGCGCTGTCGTAGGTGAGACACCACCTACTAGCTGTCCGTTACAGGTTCCACGGGGTAATTCTCCAATCACCGCTGTTTCTTCGGCAATGATGGTTCCCTGAACGTCCAGAGCTGGGCTGGGCTGAATGGCCTTGATCTTTTCAAGGAGTTGTGGGTCTCCAAAGTCGCACGTTGCTTCGTCGGTACACTTGGGGGCATCCCGAAAGGTCAAAATGTCTTCGCAGAAAAAGTTGGGCATTGCCCCGTCTCCCTCGTTGGAACAGTCGTTCAACAAATTTTGCAAAAAGGTTTCGTCCCATCCACTCACGTAATCGGCGTGGAAAACATTGGAGCCATCTGCAAAGGTGTGCCATCCACCATCATAGGGCATAATGCGGAAAAACAATTCAATCTTTGGAATCTTGACGGGGTGGGAGGCGGGACAATCTCCGTCGTTGGAATAGGTGACATGAGCGGTGTGCATGGGAGGGCTGTTCTTCGAAACACCATCCCAGCAATCGGGCATGCGCATCGAGACCTCCAGCTCGTCGCACTTGGAAGCAGGAAAGAAAGTGCTTTCGGTGTAGCAATCGCCGGGCTCACAGGGTTGTTCGTTGACACATTCCGCTTCTGCCAGCGAGTTGGCCGTATCGAAACCTCCAATCATCTCGAATCCATTGGGGAAGGCAGTGGTTTGTCCAGTATCCCAGACATAGTAGGCACTGGATTGGGCCATAATATCGCGGGTGTAGGTGCCAGAGTTTCGGTCGTATTTGTAGACAGTAGGATGCCAGTACATGGATTTGTTTTCCTCGACGTTTCCCGTGTTTTCGCTGACAGGAGTATTTCTCAAACGAGTATGGAGTTCGAGGGGATCATTGATATCGTTTCGTCTTGGATCCATTCCCGATTGTGGGCCATAAAAAGTGTGAACGTGATCGCTCGGGCAATCGTAGCTCAGAATGGGATCAACGCGGCCATGTCCGATGGGAAGGCTGATAATGAGAGCAAGGAGAACGAGAGATGGTTGTGAGAAATATCTGTACAGCATGAATACATCAGAAGTAGGGAAGATTCCACGAATCATATTTCACTTACTAGTCCATCTTGATGCTAGTGGCATCGGCAAAATAATCGACCGTCCCGGCAAGGAAGACCGACGAAAGCAGGAAGAATTTCGACATGATCATTGTTTCTAATGTAGATTGTTATTTGAATATAAAATGGTTCGGTATCGTTGTTGTTCGAGGTGTTTGGTTTTCGTTGTTGTAACAAATTGATTTTATGAGCAAAGGAATCTCTTCGAGGATGGAATCTCAATCCAAATCCAATCACTTGTGTCGTTCATCTAATGCCATTGTTATCGTTCGTTGGCATTCCTTTCGAACAATTCGTCTTTTTACTGGGTCACAGTTTGATTTGACTATTTAACCTTAATTTCCACTTGAACCTGCAGACCCGCAAATCCACGAATCCCGCCGACACTGAATCGTACCTTGGTGTGTCCAATTAAGACTTAATTAATCTATATTTTACTCGATCTAGTCGATCAACTCATGATCAACTCATTCAGAAAAGCTTTTGTCTTCTTTCGACCCGAAGGTGCGCCATACTGAATCATATCTCCATCCTCCAAAGCCGAATTTCAATGGACGAGTCTAGTGTTAGTTGATAATAGTGTAGTGTTGGCAATCGTATGAAATAATTCATCGTAGTGAAAAACTCTACCATACTGAATCATATCTCCATACTCCAAAGCCGAATTTCAATGGACAAGTCTAGTTGATAACAGTGTAGTGTTGGCAATCTTATGAAATAATTCATCGTGTGAAAAACTCTATTGTTCTCTTTCAATTCGTTCAAGAGACCCGAAGTCGTCGTCCTGGGATTTCCTTCCTCATAATGTTTGATGTTCGAGCGTTGTTCGAGCTAGTCGATTGATTCATTCTAACACACATACGTGATTGATTCGTGCTAGTCTACTCCAACTCATTCAAGTCTGCAACACGTGCGGGCGCAACAAGACGAGTCAGACCCGATTCAGAATTCCCTTCCTTGCACGGAACTTTTGCGCCTAGGTACTGCAGAAGCTCCTGGATGGGCGATTGCGTTATGTTTTTATCGCCCCAAAACAGAACATCCTATTGGATGATACTTTGATTCCGCCCCAAAACAGAACATGACATTGGAACAGTCGAATCGTGGCCCATCCCACTCGACTAAAATCACCAGCCGGCAGGGAAGTGTTGCTTAAGTAAAACACGGCCTAGTGGGCCATTCTGTACGTAAGACAAAAATATTGCATACATGAATGTTCGTTACCTCCGGAAACTAATGGAAAGTGTGGGACTCCTAAAATCAAACACCTACCTCGACAATAGCAAGAATTCTACGGTTCCACGGACTCTGAGAGTCCCACTCGTAGTCGTACTTTTACTTCGTGTAATGAGACGCCTTGTACATGATTCATCGCCTCGAAACCCAAGATCAAGACTCTCATATGCCTCACCATAAATTCGTGGTTTGGGTTCTCCGAGTTTTTCGGTTAATTATTACCACCTGTGCATTATTCATGCCTCCGATCCCTGTCACTATGATAATTTTTCCTCTTGCGTCAAAAACCTTCACATCGCTGTCACATTGCCGTGATAATCGCCTTGTCGCGGATGTAGAATTTGGGTAATATCGAAATTCGTGATGTTCAGTAGTGATTCGGCTACTGCCTATAAAATTCTCCTCAAGAATCTACAACAGCAGAGCAGTTGTACAAAGAATCATAATTTCATATCCTGAGTTTCTACACAACCTCATTGTACATCATCATCAATGATTGAAATCATGACATCTCTGGACACCTCTCGACATTCGGGCATTGACATTGATCGTCTGAGGAGATCAACAATCTCTGCGATCACTCTCGATCTCACCCTTGATGACCTCGATGAATTCGATTTGGACTACCTCGAGGAGTTCGAACTGAGCCTTGCCGATTGCAAGGCCGGAGAAAACGATGAAAATGACCGAGAACAAGCCATCATCAATCTTCCAATCGACGAGAACAATAACTCCTCCTGTCGATGGTCCACTACCGAAAAGGCCATGCTGCAAGACTCTCCCGTCTGCGCTCAACGAAAACCGTCCATCACACTTCGATGGAATGACTCCTCCAAGTTTAGTGACGCAAGTCCCATTGCTGCCTGCCGACGACTCAGTGTGGAGCACGTCGTGCGACGAGGCAAGCCACCGAATGACGAAAGCCCACGAGCCGCCATTCGAAGACTCTCGGTGGAGCACACCCGACGAAGCATCCAGACTGCCAACGACGCGGACGAAAGTCCACGGGCGGCCATTCGAAGATTGAGCGTGGAACACACACGACGAAGCGCACAGTCTCTTGCATCAAGTTGCTGCAAGAATCAATCCAAGAAATCTCTCTCCTGCGATCTCGAAAAGGCGGCTGCCATTGCCACGGCGGAAGTCATCGGATTGTCAGATCGATGGAGCTAGCTTGGCTTGATTCTCGCGACAAAATTTTGCAAATCACACTACTACTATATCTCCGTCCACAACAACAATTTTGCTAACAACTACATATCATTTTAGAGCTATTTTACTACATACATCCCATATTTCATTCTATTCCTATCATCGTTGCTTCTAGCCTGTATTTACCATGATCTAGAGTAACATTACACTCCATGCCCCCAATTGCGTCCGGAAGCAGCTGATGCTAGCGCAAAACGACATCCCACATGAAGGAGATTCGTGGAAAAATCCTGAAAAAATTCGTGCCGACAACCAAAACACGGCTCGAGCACCCACCCAATGCGTGTTCGGCTTTCGATGGTTCATCCAGCGTTTGTTCCCCAAGAGAATAGTCTGGAACAAATATCGAATTTTGGGAACGTTTCCTCGGGAAAATTCCAAACAGATCGTGCCAACACTTCTCAAGCAGGAATGGCGAAAAAGCAAAACTAACAATTGCGTTTGCTCAAACTATGTGGATAACCAAATATACGTGTGTGAGTGATGTTTCTAGTACTCTACACAGTTTTCCAAGCAATCGTGTTCTGTGGTACTGCTTCTCTATCAGGATGGGTTGCCACAGCCCCAATCCCGTCCGTTTGTGGTTCTATTTTCGTCTGGCGCTACCATAATTTTGTTAGCAAAAATCGCCATAAATGCTGGAAAAATAAATATCGTCTCGAGGTTCGGCGTTTTCCCTCTTCAAAAAATGAGAATGTCGCCGAATCGGCTCGAGCAGGATGGGAAAAAAAAGAATACCGGTATTCATTATCTAGATTTAGCAAACCCGTTTTGAGGTACTCTAGAATAATTAATGTTACTATACGATTGCATTAAGAATACTATACTCTCACTATCGTCAATAGTGTACGAATGACAACAGCAGTTCATTGTAGCCCGTCACTGGCATGATCTGCCGACGAACGACGTTGCCCCGATTTGTCTCCGCTCGTGCTTACAGCCCACTGCCTGTAATGAACCCTACAAGAGGTAGTCGTATCGCGGTTCGTTGTTTCGTTGCGAACCTTGCAAGAACACTGTAGTGTTCGCGCACATGTGGCTCGGGCAGGATGGGGAGTTCACACGAAGAGAACTGTTGTCAGTCCAAGAGAACTGCCACATACACCCAACACGATCGTATGATGATGATCTCAACCCTATGGTATGTCATTTCATCGGAGATCAAGCTGCTTGCAGCTTTCCTTTGTTCAGGTGGGTATGTCATGTCATGCTATCGGAGATCGATTCGAGCTGTTCTCGTTCGTTCAGGTGGGTATGTCATGCTATCGGAGATTGAGCTATTTTTATTCGTCTTGGTCGGAAAAGTTGCTATCGGAGATCAACCCACTTTTATTCGTCCACGTCGGCAAAGTTGCTATCGGAGAGGTTTCAGTTCGATCACCTTTAGGTCGTCCGGGTCGGATTGTTTCGAATCCAGCAGTGCTGGCAAAAGTTCGGGAGCATGTTCATCGTCCATGCTGCTGCCGTTGCTGCTACCACCATTGCTGGCAAGCTTTTTCTTTTGTTGCTTAATGTGTTCCCACTCGACTCGCAAAAGATTCCAAATGGCTCGCCGAAAGACTTCGAGGAATTGCGTGCACAGGACGAAAGCATCGTGGGATGGAAACAATCTCGGAACAAACTTGAGCAGCCAGCTGAATCTCAATATAGAATCCGCAAAGACAATCAGAGCACTCAGCGTCAAACCGAATCGCAAACTCGGCCGCAGACAAACCTGATGGCAGGCCACGTTGGCATGTCCCTTTCCCTTTGGAACTCCGATCGCACAGGCCGTCTGTGCGACCTTTGTAAGGATCCTGCATCATGCCCCAATCCATGACAATGTCCCAATAGAGCGAATAGGACGAATTCACAATCATTAAGACCACCAATATCCGGTTGAGAGTCGTCGTGTTGGTTCCGGCCGCAAGCGTTTTCAAATAAGCCGACAAGATCAGTGGGTACATGCTGGTGCTGTACTTGAAGGCATTCATCAGATGGTGGTGCTTGTGGGGATCTCGGCTCAGCTTTTCCAACCGTAAACATGATGAGGCATTGTCTGGCACGGATCAGATAGGGCATGGCCGCACAGAAACTCGGGACGACAATGTTGTGCGTCGCCGCCGGTACCGGATGGGGATAATGAATGGCCTGGTGGGCCAGCATGCCCCAGTCAAAAAAGACCTTGGACAGAGAACACATGAAATCCGCAAAGAACACGTCCACAAAGGGAATGCGACTGGGGAGCAATGCCCGTATTGTGCAATGTAATGCAGGAACACCGGGGATGAATCAGTGCCCAGGATCGTTTCAATAAAATTCCAAAACTTCTTCGCAACCAACTGTTTTGCGGAAGGGGGACAAAAATATAAACGACCATGGTCAAATAAAAGAAACCAACGGCCCCGATTGAGCTTCTCTTCAAATGATCCATCCAGTAGTGCGTCGAAGTGTGCAACAAAAACAATAGACACAACACAAAACAAGACCATCTTGTACCACAATATCGATGATCCAATATCTTGATTTTGTGTTGATTCTTCCGAAATGCTTCTCGTTGTCTTGCCCATGGGAGGAGACAAGGGTCTACTCCGCGTATTGCTGCTATTGTTGCTGATGTTGCTGCTGATGTTTTCCGAGAGTTCCAAATCGTGGTTTTCCGTCAATTCAAATCCATCCCTTCGTTTTCCTTCGCGAATCGAGACGGCGGTACATTTCCATTGCCATTGCCATTTCCGCTTCTCCGCAATTCCGCCTTTTTCGATTCTTCTTGTTCTATTTCAATCAAATCGTAATTCAATACGTATCGATAATCGATTCCAAACAATCGATAAAAAAAGAGATTCATTCCCCACAGGCCAATGCACAAAATCAAGACGGTTGGGCTCCGCAGCATGGCCTGGGCGGAACCCTTTCCCTCGCCAAATATATCGCCCACTTCTTGTGTGGAAGACATTATAATAGATCTTGTTGCTCAATATATATTATATAACTGCTTCCAACCAAGTAGAAATAGTTTCGTTTCGACAAGAGTTGTTGTGACCCTTCTTCTTTTTCACGCTCTCTCTCCCTCTCTCTCCGTCTTTTGCAAATGAGTTGCACCCTTCCCTTGTCTCGTGTTTCTTTCTTGGTGGTTTGTAATGCGTATATTGGTCGTTTTTGTTCGAAGGTCAACCTCCAATAACACAGACCTTCTTATGGATTGTTGTAATGGATGACTGACGATTGATAAGAAGAAGAATGCTGTAAGTTGCGCGATAAGGGTTTTTCGGTTGGGTTGCGAAATTGGTCATTTTTCCGATTGATGGTGCAAACTGGAGGCAGATAAGAGGTACGTTGGGTAGTCATCGTAGGTCCCACGTATCGGCACGCCGGCAATGCCCAATTCAAATTCCCAAATCGAATCATTCGATTCAACTTTACTTGTAGTGTTGTTGGCCAGATTTAGTTTCTAATATCGAGAAAAAAAGTTTTCGAGTCTTTTTCATTCTTTTCTAGATTATCAATTAAGATTAAATTTCTATTCAGTTTTCTTCAATGCGGGCCTTTTTGGCAATGGCATTCACGCTAGTTGAATCCTCTTCGCTTTCGTCCTCAATGTCAATCTCGTTGCTGTCCTCGTTAGCATCTCCATCATCATCGTCGTCGTCGTCGTCATCGATATCAATGTCAATCTCGTTGTCATCCTCCACTGTAGCTGCTGCCTTGGCTTTTTCGGTATCATTCGTATTCTCGTCGTCGTCTTGCTCGCTTTCGATATCAATCTCGTTTTCGTCTTGCACCACATCGAGTTGTTGGTTGTCTTATTACTGGTTTTCCCTGCAGCATTGCGGAAAGCATTGCAGGCGTCAGCGATGGATCATAGGGAACCGTCAATTTGTGATTCAATTGCAAAATTTCCAGCAGACGATCCGTCTGTGGGTTTCCCATTTCCGGAAGCGGCCTATGGCATCGTCCCTTATAACACTCGTCGGTAGAAAAGGGTACCGTGGGAACAAAATCCCGGGGAATCTCAAACAAACTGCTGCTGCTGCTGCTGCTGCTGCTGGACAGCGACGAAGAATATTCCTCGTCGTTATTCGATGATGATTTGGCGTTGGAAGCATGCTCTTCAAAGCGCTTTGTCACCCACGCGACATCACAATAGCCTTCACTGCCTTCTTCTAGCGGAGGGGGTATCGTGACGTGTCTTCGCTCCGTTTGATTCCAGTCATGTGTGTTTTTCAGGATTGCCAACCACTCGGGATCGTACTCCAAATGATATTCCTTCTTGCCTTTTGCAATAGTAGTGTCTGCCTCGATATTGTTTGATATATCTGCAATCTTATCGCCTGTAGTAGCCTTTGCATTATTCTCTTGCGTTGTTGAATCGATAGCAGCTTGTGGAACTTTCAGGTTGAGTATCGATAGAAATTGTCGACGCGGCAAACACTTGTCGAGGGCCAAGAATTTGGTCATTTGCTCCGTCAGGTCTTCTACCGGATTCATCTCCAATATGTTTTCATCATCACCGACAATTGGTATGCATCTGGAAGCAGCGGTTTCCATTCCATGGAATTGTGTTGTTGTTGTTGTTGTATTTGTTTTAGTGGTAGTGTTTTCCCCCGTGTCGGCAGCAGTGTTTTCGTCAAAGACGGGAGGGCTTTCTGTCTTTGCGACAGAGGAATCTTGAGCAGCATCTGTTTCGTTTCTTTCCGCTGTGATTGTTTCTGCTTCGGTATTACCGCCTTCTTTGGATTCTTCCCCGTTGGTTTGCCTGGCAAACAAGGCTTGGATCGCGTCTGCTTGGTCGTTTCTACGCACCGATCGCAAAGATGATTTTCCTTTTTCATTCGTCGTTTTGGCAGATTTTGAGCTACCAGCCTGTGATGGCATCAAAAGGCTGGTGGTGGGACGTAATGTAGATTGCTTGTTTTGGCTGCTTTCGCGTTGATTGCTGCTGTTGGTACTTTCGTTTTTGTTGTGAACCACCGTGGCATGAAACTTAACGTGCAGATGGGCAGAAAACCAGTGCTTGGGTTTCAAGGCATCCAAGAGTTCGCGGTTGGGTGGGCTTCCCAAATCGTTCCTCTCGATTTCTTGGCGAAAGTAGGGTTTTCGTTTGATGAGATTTCGGGTGTCTCCGTGTTGCTCGATGCCCAGTGGCCAATCGTGGCTCACAAAAACGTCCAATTTTTGTTCCGATGTTGCTGTGTCATTGTTGTTGTCCTTCTTCTTTGATTTCGCCAACAGCTTGGCCCGCTCGACATCGACGTTTCGGACGTGATAGATGCTCTTGACGGACCGTGGATTCACCGGAATAGTCTCGTGGTGCCCCATCGTGTAATCATGAGACTTGTAAATGCCCGAGATGCCCCCGATGCGAATTCCTCGATAGGAAACAAAACCACAAGCTCCCAGGTAGTAAATCTTGGGGGCGACCCAGCCTCCATAATACAATTCCCGAAGAGGCTGGGAGGCCTCGTGGTTCCCCCCAATGAAAATGGTGAGAATTGGCGCCACGCGTTCTCCGGAATAATATTTGCAAAAGTCTCCGAGCTTTTGGAATTTTTGGGGAATGCTCGAGGAAGGCAAAATCCGATGGGTTCCGGAGAGACTGAAAGTCCCCGCAGCAAATCAGCAGATCAATGGGATTCCCACTAGTTCGTTCATGGTCCAGCAATCGTTCGTAGATCAGATCGAGTTCCCCGTGGCAGCATCCCTCGACAGCGATCCGAACCATATTCTGTTGCGGTGTTGTCACGCTCTCCAACTTTCCGTTGTTCACATCCCCGATCTCTTCAATGGGATCAAAGGCCGAAGGGTTGTAATGAATTTTGTCATCTCGATTGAAACGGCGACGCTGATTATGGTGATTGTTGTTGTGTCGACCACCGCGCCCCTGACCATGGTGGAATGGTCCTCGTCCCTGTCCTCTCCCGCGAAACCGATTTCCCCCACGGTTGTTCCATCGCCCTCTACCTCCGCGTCCGTAATGATTGTTCTGGCGAAAACCCCTGTTGTTGCTTTGTCCCGGAGGAGGTGGAGGTGGAGGAGGATTGCTCATTCTGTATCTTCCAATCCATCGATCGACGATTGGTTGTTTATCCTTTTTGTATTGGATAACAGTCAACAACACTATCGATAGAGGAGGATTGTCAAAGAGGAAAGAGATACAGATTCTATGAGTACGTACAACACACAAAAATTGTGCCAGTTTTCGACCTTTCGATAACCCTAACCCAATAAATGAAATAGAAACGATTCCCGGTTCTGTCAGTCCCGGTGATGTCGTGTTGTTTGATCGCTTTGTCGAAATTCAAAATAGCGTTTCGTAACTGCAACCTACAACTTCAAACTGCGAATACCGTATTTACAAAGGGATTTTTTTATTTCGGAAGCATCATATTTTTCTTCTTCCCTGCTTCATATTTTCTTCTTCCCTGCTTAATTAACAAACACAAAAAGACCGCCAAGAAAAAACATCTGATTCGTCAATACAAATACTGTTTTGTAGGAAGGAACGTTGATTTCGGAAGATCAATTTCCTTGTCTGGCCCAACTTGAAGAAGCACAAAAAGACTATTCTCTTTTTTCTTTGCTTTACGAGTGGACGCGAGTGAGGAACAGACGTCTCACGCAACAGATGTCGTTTCCACGGTGTGAAGCGATGGTTGTTATTCTTGTAAGGTTTATAATACAGTAGTTTTTTTAGAGTATGTAGTTTTACAGTAGTTGTATATTCACATGTCAAACGACGAAGGCTTCTGTTGTTGCATGCTGAAGCAATTTACGACGCAGCACGCCGCCTCGACTAGTTGTTTCTCGTCGATTTCGTGATCCAAGTCAAGGGGACGAGTTGGTTGTTCGTAGTTGGATTTAAACATCGAGGTGTCGGCCGAGAGAATGACTTGCGGACGTTTTTTCAGTTTGACGCGGACCGATTTTCGAAACTCTTTGATCAGATATTCAATCTTGGAGTGAATGACCTCTTCGTCCGTGAGTTCGTTCCAGCCTCCGTTTTCGTTCCATATCAAAAATCGACCCCTTCCGTTGGCCCGAACCTCGTCGACAATATCCAATACCATTTTTTTCCTCCGTATTTTGACGCCGGGAATGTCTCTCGAGAGTTCTTGCTCTTGTACTTTGCTGACAATCAAATTCCGAAATGCATAATTGGCTGCATGCTGAGAACAGGAGGAACCCTGTCGAAAGACGACATCCTCTGGCTTTGGAAATTCAATGAGTGCCTCGACCGTCGGTATGGTTTCGGGAGAGTACATGGAATCTTCGATAATTCGCCTAACGCCGATCAATTGTCGAATATAACCGAGTTTGATTTTTCCCGTGTACGAAACAGGGATCTGGTCCCCCCCGATTCCAAAACTCTGCAGTGAGTATCGGTTCTCCATCGAATTTCCTAAAGTGGCAGAAGTGTGAGAGTTTCAAAAGCTATGGCAGCAAACAAAGAAAGCAAACCAACGGGATGTTACATACCTATGTGTATTTGCAAGCTCCTTCGAGCTCGACCTAGTCGCATCGTAAGAACCGCTCCTCGGAAACGAAACAGTGGTGTGTCTGGCATGCACAGATGAATAGCAGCAGCCCGTACGGTATGAGTCCTGTGTTCCACGATCTGTACCTTTGGCTTGGGCGACACTTTAAATTCTTTGTCGAGCCAAACTAACACTACGATTCCTTTTCGTTGGCTCTCGTCGTCGGTTGCCGAAATCCAAGATGAATAGAAGGATAATCTAGCCTTTGATTTTGGCGGGATGCTTTCCCAGACTTCGTCCGGTATAATCGCGAGTATTCGCCTGCCTAAACGATCTCCAAAGGGGAGAAACTGGTATCGTCCCAAACGAAAGAGCTGCAAGTCCTTTTTGGAAAAGTCGCTTAGTCGAATCGGCCGTTTTAGGCCAATTTCCCCAAAGAGGTCGACCACAACATTACAAAATTCCACCACTTTTCTGGAGGCTATTCCTATATGGAAGGCAGTCGCTCTGAGTATTCTCAACCGAAAGCTTCTGGTCTGAATGTAGCTGCCGGGGATCTCTAAGCTGCGCAGGTACATCGTTTTCTCCTCTGCCGGAATTCGTTCGATTCCTTCGGCAAGATCACTCAAAGCCTTTGCTTTAATTTCGGGCGTTTCGTCAAAGAAGGAAGACTGAATGCCATGGACTTCTTCTTGTAAGGCAGTCCGCTCTTTCATGTCGAGAGCGAACATTTCTTTCGCAAGAAGAGTATCAACCGATTTTGATGGGTCATTGTCCTCACCAACGAGCTCAGCATCGTCCGGATAGAGCGACATGGTGATTGTTTTGTTGTGGTTAATGTTACAAATAAAGCATGAATGCGGTGTTCGCTTCCGTCGATGTGTATTGGTCGGAAGATTCGTAATCAAATTCTTCTTCAGTTTTGTTTCTTGAACAGAACTTACGTTGTGAGATAGTTGCTCGTTATGCATTCGGTATTTTACTTGGCAGTTGAAGCACAGATAATAAATAATCCATACCAAACCATAATTGACTTTGATCTTAGGCCCAACGAATGATTTGACGCAAACCTAATTATAGTTCTACTCGTTTTTGGGAATAAGTCTACTTAAGAATATATCTTCAAGCACCCCAACCCTTTTAATTTTTGATCTTAAAAAAGGAAACAGGAACCTACTTAAAGCTCTCTCAAAAACCTGTGTTAAGTCTTTCTTGATTTTGGGATGGGGAGAAACAATTGGGGATGTTAAAAGAAATCAATTAAAAAGCCACGCAACTCTTATTAATAACAATAATTGAAAATGTATGAAGGGTTTCGAACAAACAAACTTATTTGTTCGTCACCTCCACATCAGTTCTGTTTCTAATTAATGCAACAGAGAGAAGAAACATTATAATATGTTGCATACTTCCGGCCCCGTTTAGCATTACTCGGAAAGAATGAATCAATCATTCTTCTTGTTCCATTCAGCATTCCTGCTGGAAGAGGTTCCAGCCAATAGCGATGGCCCCGAATACGGAGAATCCCACGTCATTCGCATTCTTGGAGATGGAGCGCTCGATTCTTTTTTTCCAGCCAGAGTTCACATCTTAGTCGTTCGAGTCATTTTCGAATATGTGAGATACCTACTAATAGGACCTACGATCTACTATTATTCACATATGATGTCGATCCAGATTGGGGAGACCAGCATCAGAAGTAAATAATTATATGCCTGAAGAGGTTCTCTTTCTGACGGAAGCATGACCTATACTGGAAACCAACTCTAGCGTTAGTTGGAAAGAAACGACAACAATATTATTACTGCCCTCGAGCGAAGGAAGAGAGGAAAGCTTCCAAGTTGAATTGGAGAAGTTTCCACTTTACCATCTTGTATTCTTTATGCACAATCTAGGCTTCTTTTAGGTACGTATGAAAATGCTTTTATCAATCTGATTCTTTGAAGAAGGGTGTCACTGTGATCCATCGTGTAAAACGGTACTCTAACTATTTCTTTCCGTTCTATTGCTTACCAAATCTACGTTAACCCCTGTGCCATCGCGTAACATCGGGCATCACTCACCTTTTTATGTCTCTGTTCACGACGAACATGAATTCGAGAACACCAAAAAAAAATCTTTGCTCACAAGCATCGCGTAAAAAATTAAGTGCATAAAATCATTTTGGATTGAGAAAAAAATTCACTTGATTGCACTTTGTGATTGGTTTTCGACAACCGAATCCACTCTTGTATTCTTTTTCTTCTTAATAAATCTCTGCCACCATGGTGTCAGCTGAAAACAGAGTTGGTCTCTATGTGACCATTCCGATCTACTTTTGTTTGTTGGCCGGGGCGACCTATTGGGCCTACAAGCGCATGGAAACGATGGCTGCCAACGGAACAGCGTGAGTGAAGTTCGAGTTGACGAATATTGATTGATTGATTGTGTGTCAATTCCATTGTCGTTTACTCACTCGCTTTCTCCTTTGTTGTTTCTCCATCTGCTAGCGACAAACTCTCGGCTCATTATATAGGAGGGCGGGCCTTCGGGCCGCTCATCATTACCGGAACCCTCTTTGCCAGTTTCTTCAGTGGATACACCGTTGTCGGAATTCCTAATGAGGCATTCAGAGTTGGTTGGTTTTCCATCCGTTGGGTTCCCACCATGGCAGGGAGTATCCTGGGGTCTCTTGGGAACCGGATTTCGGCTCCGAAAGGTCAGCCAGTTCCGAAACCACCAATCTCCAGCCGATTTCATCACGGATCGCTTTCAGTCGCAGTGCCTTCGTTACACTGTCGTCTTTTTGCAGATTTTGACAGCCCTCATCTATCTTGCCGCACAGGTCATTGCCCTCAAGAAAACTTTCAACAGCATCTTTGAACTCGATCCAAACGCGGTCTATCCGGTCATTATCATTATGATTTTGATTTTGATCTTTGAATGCATCGGTGGTTTGAACAGTGTGGCCTTTACGGATTCCATCCAGGGTATCATTATGGTGTTCAGTTTCATCGCGATTCCCATTTTGATTGCCGTGAACTATGGCTCATGGAGTACCCTAGATCCAGAAACCTATCCGCAGCCGACATTCTACCAAACTCCCACCGGCGACGAACAGTGGAGATGGTGGCAGTTTGTCCTCGTCAACTTTTCCTTTTTCACGCTTCCGCATTTTGTGCAACGTATTTATGCCGTCAGAGATCTTCAATCTCTTCGAATTGGATACGCCGTGAGTGAAAAATAATACCATATTCTTGAATTGCGTTTTTGCAGCAGAATTCTCACGTTTTTCGTTTTTTTTTTTTTCTCTTTCAGGTCTTGTCGCTCTGTCCTTGGGTTACTGCTTTTGTCGGTATATTCATGGGAACTATGGGCGTCACCATGCTCGCCAACGAGGACGGAACTCCTTCGAACCCTGACGATCCGTTCACCGCAATTATGGAAAAGCTCATTGATGTTGGCGGGTTCTCCGAGGTTGTTGCCTGCGTTGCCATTACGGCTTCGTTGGCTGCCGTTATGAGTACAGCCGATTCCCTCATCATTGCCATCTCACAGTTGGTAACCGTGGAGATTGTGTACCCACTACTGCCGAATGCTACACCCGCAACCATGTCCTGGTATGGACGTGGGGTCTCGCTTTGTTCCGTGGCACTATCGCTCGTTGTCGGTTTGGCCTGGAACGAAGGAATCACCGATCTCGGAAAGATTCAGTTTCCTTTGACAATGCAGACCGTTGGACCCTTCTTGATTGGTCTCTTTGCCAACAAAATGCTCGATTGCCATCCATGGACAATCACTGTTGCCGTCTGGTCGTCTTCGTTCTACGTTGTGGGTATCTATTTCGGATATCTCCGCACCGGAGCCCATGAGAGTCCGCTTGCCATCGATTCTGGAATCACCGGTATTTGCATCCAAGTGCTTCTCATTGTTATCATGGAAACAGCTCGTCGCATGCTCCCAGCGAAGAATGCTGGCGACGACAAGACTCCTGACAAAGAAAGACTCTTGCATCCCAATCGCCCTGCGTGGGACGTTCCCACGATGAGTCGTTTCGGTACCAGCTCCCTCTCTCCAGACCTCGTCTGGAAATCCATGGATGGATTTTATGAACCCATGACGAGCCTATACTGGAACGCTCTCATGTTCTTCACGCTTTCTCTCACTACACCCTTGGTGGCACCCAGCGAACCTCCTTTTGCCGAAGACGGAAGCTTCCTTTATGCACCCTACGTTATCCAAGGGCTTCCATGGTGGGCAAGCAAGGCTATTATCTTGAGCATTATTCCGTTCATTGTCTTGCTCGTTGGTGTCTTCAAGGTTCCCAGAGATTTCCCAATGTTGGACGAAAACGAGGTTGGCAAAAAGGGTGTCGATGTCGATACCGTCGACCTCACACCCAAAGAATATGGACGTCGTTCCTCGTACGATGAACCCAACGTTGGTATTCGTCAGCGCCGAAGCACAATTTCCACCACCATGCAAGAATTGGGAATTCAGCAAGAAAAAGCACCGGACGAGGCTGATATGTCTCAATTCAAGCGCCTTTCGACTCTCGTATACCATGATCTAGACTATTGTCGACGAAGCTGCCGACGATGAACCAGCCAAGGATCAAGTCGTTGATGCCTAAACGGTGTTTTTCGACAATTGTGTTGTCTTTCATTCGTTCAGGATATAACGCCGAATCATTCAAATTCGCGTACAAGAATTCAATGTTACCAAATTTACGATCTACTATGTGTTATAATTACAAAATTTATTTGTTCATGTTACTACTATAATCGTCCCAATTACTAGGCAAATGGAGGAGTAATGAAAATGACTGGATATCGTGCCCTCATGACATGACAAAGAAGAAGTCTTTTCTGCTGTCTTCTCTGTCATCATCGTTATTCTCCGATCAATTCTCACAGCGACATAATAGCAATCAACTCCTGAGAAAGCTAGAGTACGACGAGAATAGGGCGAAGAAGAAACCTTTTATTTTCTGACGTGAATAGCACAATAAATCTTCATAAAAATGCATTTAATATAATCAAAATTTTATCCGAAGCAAGCTAAGATCTCACGTATTTTTGAGAAAAGATGCTTCTTAGCAAGATACGTCTCGCAAGGCGCGCTTTGCTGCCTCATAATCCAACTCTAAGGAAGCGGACGGAGACGAGGAAGGGCTCGTCTTTCTTTCATCACACGGATCTAACGTTTCCAATGACGAAGTTCCCGTGTCGTCAATATCACCAAAACTCAGGTGAAATGACGGGTGCTCCATCGTCAATGACGGATTTTCCATCGTCAGCCCCAGAGTGGACAGCTCAAATGCGGTTGATGCTCTTTCGATGATTCTACCCTTGCTATCTCGCGCCAAATTCTCTTCGAGGAGTTCCTCGAATTCTCGAATCTTGAACGGTTTCGGGAAGACAGCGTTCGCTCCACATGCGTGGAAGTAGCTAACGTCGTCTGCCATAATGTTGCCCGTAAGTCCGATGATATATACATTGGATCCCTGCGATCGAATGTGCTTGACGGCTTCTGGTCCATTCATGGTGGGCATTTCGTAGTCCATAAAGATGAGGTCATAGGGCTGGCCGAACGATTCTGCTGTCATGGTCATTTCCAAACCAATGTGCCCATCTTCCGCCTGCTCACAGCGATGCCCACGCATTGTCATGAGTCTATCCAGCAGTTTGCGATTGCTCTTCGAGTCGTCTACCAGCAATATTTTGAGCTCAGACATACCATCATCACGGGAATCGAGGGATTTGAGGGTACAGTCCTCCATATCCCCATCTGATTCATAGTCGCCTTCCTTGACAGTCTTTTGTTTGATCGCTCTTTCAAAGGAATCTCGTGTTCGTGGACGTCGTCTCTTCCAAAACAGTTGTGAGGAATCCCAGACGTCTTCTGGAGGAGCGTAGATGGGAAGTCTCATGGTAAATGTGCAACCCAAGCCCTTTCCATCGGAATCAGCCACTAAACTTCCACCGTGTTGTTCCACGATGCCCTTGGCAATGTACAAACCCAAACCAGACCCCTTTCCGGATTGAAGCTCGTTGACATCGAATTGCACCCCAGCACCAAATAGATTTTTCAGTTGTGCTCTGGACAAACCTGCCCCGCTGTCCTTGATGGTGAAGACGATTTCGCCCGTCATTTCGCAGGTGATAACCTCCTTGCTTTTCATTTCAAAGGTCTTTTTCATTTTCTTTGCTTCCGCTCTTCGACGTTTTCTTCCACCGACACGTTTGACGAATCTTGTAGAAACATAAATATCGCCTCCTTCCCTGGAAAACTTGATTGCGTTGCTGACGAGATTGCGGATAACTTGTGTGATTCGAACCGAATCCCCGACGAGTTTTTGCTTCTGAGTAGTCTCTAACACATCGGATTTTCGTCCTAGTTCCATATCGGAGATCTCTTCGTCCTTTTTGGTCTTCAGCATGTTGCTCTTCTGAATAGTGTCATCGCTACAAAACAGACTAAGGCTGCTGCTCCTGCTTTGCGACGAGCGCTTGGATGCCGACAAACGACGCCTGTTACTTCGTTGGAAGGTTTCGTCGCTACAGAAGAAGCTGCTCCTACTGTGCGAAGAGCGCTTCAATTCGTCCTTGTTGGGGAGGGATTTGTGAAGTCTGATATTTTTCTTTGTCATGGGTAGCTTGAATTCCGCAACTGTATCTTGAATGAGATTGTAAATGGGGATGATAGTGTATTCCAACACCATTTCTCCCGTCGCAATCTTGTCGTAATTGAGGAAATCATCGAGGACATCCACCGAAGCCTGAGCATTGGCCGAGATCTCGTTGGTGAGGTCGAACCATGTCTCTACCTGCGCTCGATCACATGGTTTAGAAGAATGTTGTTGTTTCTGATGCTTTTTCTGCTTGTAGTCACCATTCTTATCCCGTAAATCGTATCCAAGTGTCATGGCGGCCTCTTCCTGGAGAACATTCAATCCCATAATTACGGAGTTCATTGGCGTTCGTACCTCGTGAGAGACGAATCGAACGAATTTGCGCTTTGCCTCGAAGAGCTCCTTCTTGGATCGGAATTCCCTTCGAACGAAATAATCGTACAAAAAAAACAATATCGATGTAAAAATAATGATGCCAATGGCACCAATCGCTGCAATCATGGGATTGGAAGTCTGGTAGGTCTTGAAAAAGTTCTCGTTGGGGTAACACGTCATGTAGTAGGAGATAGAACCCTCACTCAAGAGGGTTGGGTCGATGATGGTAGTTGTTATCATCATATCGTCATAATTCTCATCGTGACAATCACCCTCACAGAGCATAGCCGCTGTTCCACTTCCGTCGAGTGTATATGTGTATTGGCGGCTGTTGGGATCATCGTCTCCAAAGACACAATCGATTCCAATCGCGTCCTTTGGGAAGATATCGCACAAGACTTCCACCCAGTAGACAATGCCGTAAATGTATCCAACCAGTTCATAGGGATCATTAGCGGGGTAGATAGGGGTTGCGAGGAATCCAGCAATCCCGAGCTTCTCATCATCGTGGATGTTCTTTGGCGGGAGAATTCCGCTCAGGGCACTGCAATGTGAGTCCTTTGGGTTGAGAGCATCATTGTCATTCTCGCTGTCGATGACATCCAATTGCACTCCTTTCTCTTGTTGCCCATGGAGAGCAACGTAATCGTTATAATTCTCCTTGCGTGCAATCGAACAATTCATGACGGCATCGAGTGCCAAACCTTGTGTTTCAAATCCGTGAACGTTCATCATGAGGTGGGGGTCAAGGTTGGTCAGACCATCCTGTAACTTGGGAGCCATATAGTTGTAGGGGCTTCCTGGATAGATTGGAACTCCCGTCGTGTCGTGGTATCGATTATCGACGGTGTGGACGCGTTTTTCGTCCTTGACCCAGATGCCCTTTCCGAAATGCGAGGATTCGACCTTGGTAGAGTTTTCTCCAAAGGTTTCGGAAATCTTGGAATAGGCATATTCCTCAAAGGACGACGCTTGTTCGGGTGCAACGATCGGAGCAAGATTGAGGCCACTATAGATACTCGTTGGTAGAACTTCCTCCATAATATCCCAGTAGGATGGAAGCCACACAAAGGGCCAATCTTGGTTGGCGTCCGGAAAAGCCCATCCGACATGTTTGGCCATGATCTGGGATCCGTGTACGAGCTTGTTTTCGGCGAGGTTCTGGGCATTGTTCAGAGCCCCAGTTGTAACACTGACGTATTGTTCGGCGGCGAGCGTTGCTTCGGAATTCCGTAGCACACTGTAGGGGGAAAATATAAACGATAGAAAGACAAAAGTAATGCATAAAACAGAAAAAAATGAAAATGAGAAAAAGAAAGGCATTTTGATTTGGAACATTCGTGCGAGAATTTTGTTTTGACTCAATCGATCAAAAGACAATCGCAATCACGTAGTACAAATAATAATACGCATTTGGGCCCAAACAGAAATCTACGATCTGAAATGTGCCCATGACGAACGAACCGCGTCTCATTCAGAAGCGAGACCACTCGGTAGTTGTTGTAGAGTAGGAAACTTACTGGAAGGCCATGGATCCGAAGACACCCGCGGTGATCAAGATAAAGACGATGAAGACCTCACGTCCAATGGTGACGGCCGAGGATGTTTTCTTGTCATCCTCGTTGTGTCTTCCGTTCAATGATTCTTGCGGATTGCTGCGATTGCTCCCTGTGAAACTGTTCCCGCTCCCCTTGAGCGTGTTGTTCAGACTGTCTCCGCTGTTCCGCCCCCGCATTCTCGATGGCTTTTGTGATCGGCTGCCTTTCCTTTTGTGATTACTGCTTTCTCTTTCTAGGCTTTTATCGAAGCTGAGGTTGTCCCAGGATATTCGGCGAACCGCCGAGATTGGTGGAAGAAAGGGTTTGGATCTTCGTTTCGGTTTCTTCTTGTAACTGTATGGTTCTTCTGGACGAAGGCTTTCTTCCTGTTCTTGCTCTTGGTACTGCTGTGGGAAATACTTGAACGTCGATACCGTCGAAGCCGAGGTGCTTTCGATGTCATCATTGAATTGATGCGCCATGATTTAATGAAAGAACAAATGAAGAAGTCCTTCAAGTCGGATCGACTTTTTGCTTCTTGTTCTGACGATCGAATTTGTTCGTATCGAACGATAATATCGAACGAGGCTTTAGAAGAAATTCTTCTCGAGACGTTTTTCAGTTGCTTCTGGGATGAACTTCCCTTGGGAGCATTGTGTGCAACAAGGTACGAAAGAATGATGATTAATGTCAGGTTTTGGGAAGTTCTTTCACATGGGAGCTAAGGAGCGATGCTCAATGGGACATATTCAACTTGTCAAAGAAAATCAGTGACTAGATCGTTAAACAGAGAAATATCAATAGGCTTATCGGCATTGCCGGTTTTTGGGCTTCAAAAAGAGAATACCACTGCGTTATTTGGACTTAGTCCCTCATGGAGTAGAAATGTCGGTGAAAAGAACTGGCATAGATTTTGTTTGTTTCTAGAGGAAGGAAGAGCATAACTTGTTTTATTCACCGCGTTTCAAAAGGGTTATTTCAATACCGCTTCGAATGCCACTTAAGCCACTCACGATTAAGGCGGTATAAGCTCTCCCGAAAATTGATGCGTGTACGATGCTCAAGAAGTCTTATTCGATAGCATTCCGACATGCCGGCTGTCAGGTACTAAGCCAACACGGCCCAAGGAGGATCATGTCGACACCCCAGAGCAAAGAACGAACCTCTACGGAAGTAACACGTAATATATACTACTGAACGAGTAAATTCTACGTAGAAATACTACTGAAGTTAGGTTCGTTTTCTAACGATTCGGGAAGCGATTCGTTGAGAACCATGATCGATTTAAGATTTAGCAGGACGAGTCCCCAATCAATTCTCCGAAACAAAAGAAAGGAGTGACGATGGCGCGTGCCCCAAGAAGTCTTGGTTCAAGTGTTCTTATCATTGAGTGGCAATGTACCAAAACGTGATCGAGGTTAGACATGAAAGTCATATGAATCCGTATGTCGAAGATAATAGATGTATGAATGAATCGTTGAATCCCGTAAATTAGTAATTCGGTAAACGAGAAGTAAGAGTGGAAACACTCGTACTGAATAAGTCTTTTCACTTCGTTAGATGTATCAATGAGCAAGCGTAGTTAACTTGCTCTTGTGTCTTCATTCCCGATAGCAAGAACAAAAAAATATTCTACCACGCGATGGGTTGCTTTAATCACCATAGTGTCATAGCAAATCGTATTCTCTCAACAAAGACATTAGCTTTCGTACGATTGAATACGTGATGTCTTATACGATTGAATATCCTCCAATTCGCATAGTTTGTGTGCAAGGATATCCACAAAATTCTGTCCGCCGGAAATCTGGACTGTGATTACTCGTTGTTGTGAGGAGAGATTTATGGGGAGTCCCGGAGATGTATGTTAGCGGGAATCGTGGTCACATTTTTGTCCATGCGCGGAACCAGATTGATCATTCGTATTGTTCACGATTAGAAACAAGATTCATAATCGGCCTAATAAATCTGTAATTTAAGACTTAACGTTCGGGTTGATAATTGATTCCCCAAAGAATGAGATATCTATACGGAGCACGTGCCTTTTGATTTTCTGGAGTTGAAGTTTAATGCCGATACAACTTATAAATGACCCTAAAATACTGCTGCCTTTATACGTATGGCTATACCCTTCACAATGAGCTGGAACACTGTCCGTCGGAGTCGATATCCTACCTATACTCGTCATTGCATTTTATAAGAAACAAATGTCAATCACATTCCCCTGAACCTCATTCCAGGAAGTTCTAACTAAAAGTAAGTGCCTTTTCGTCGTGTACTCGACAAAATTTCATTTTTTGAAGGGTTTTTGGCATGAAAGTCGACTCGTTCTTGATTCGATACGAAATCACGAAATAGGCTCATAATTCTAAAATTACCTTCTATCGGCAAGAGGCATACCCCAGAAAACTCTACAAGACCGTACCAAATCCCGAGAAGATACACATTCTACCATTTTCAACCAAGTTCAAATACATTGAACCCACAATAGACCAATTGCAACATGGTGGCCCTAATCAAAACAGCATCTGGCAGAATTATAATAGGCTGCATCTCTGGTTACACTGCTGATGTTCCAGATCGGAAGCGTCGAAGGCAACAGTTTGACGAAAGCATTCAATGCAATCCATGATGCTATTATTCCCGACGACACAACGTCATTATCATTCACAATCAGCGTTCCCCATGACGCTGCTTCCTCTATCATCGATACTCCTACCGAAGATAATTACGACGAGGAGGAGGAACGAGGACGAGGAGGACTTCGAAGACGAAGACGAAATGGATCCTTCGGTATCTCGACGAGCAAAGAGAATGAAGAAGAGAGGCAGCAGCAGAGCAGCAGGGGGCAAGACAAGCGGAACTGGAGGGGGCAAGACAAGCGGATCTGGAAGGAGCAAGACAAACAACAGAGGATATGATGACGATGTGGATAGCCGAACCACAGGCTTCGAACTAGAACAATGTATTCAAGATATCCTCGATTCACCTCCTGACTCGCGGTCGAATGAAACCACAATAGCGCCAGAAACAAGATCTCCTTCCGTTTCAACCTTGTCGCCTTCCTCGAACTAGTACAGGAGGAAAAACTATTAATTCGACATTTGTCGACAGATATCGACGGATCGATTAACAGAGTAATTGCTACCTGCGACCAAGAAATCACGGCAGAAATGCAAGAAATGGTAAGTGGATAAATGGAAAAGAGCATAAAAGCAATTGATGATTATTTGTTTCGTGTGCGATTTCAACTGATTTTTCGTCAACTCACAAAAATTGTTTCTTTTTTCGCAAAAATCACAAAAATTGTTGCTTTTTACGCAGATTGACCAATGTTTCGAAATGTACGGACCCGAAGACCTCTGTAATCCTGAACCAAGAACCCAGCCACCTGCCGGGAAAGGCGGTAACGGCAAGGGCAGTGGGGGAAGAAATGGATACAGAAAAAGAAACAAGGGAGGAGGCAACAGCGGAGGAGGCGAGGGAAATAATGGCTCCGAGAGAAACTGTATCCAACGAGACGTCATCCCCGACGAAGATCCAGACGAAGAACCACGAGAAGAACTTCCCGACGACCCTGACGACCCTTTGGAGGATCGAGACGTCACTGGAGACTTCACAAAGGGGGGAAGCAAGAGCGGTGCCGGAAGAAACCGTTCAAGAAACAGCGGTGGTAACAAGAGTGGCACCAAGAGTGGAGGAGGATCTCGTGCTAGAAACAGTGGGGGCAACAAGGGAGGTAACAAGGGAGGAAACAAGAGCGGAGGAGGATCTCGCGCTAGGAGTAGCACGGGAGGAAACAAGAGCGGAAGCAAGAGTGGTGGTGGTATGGGCCGCAGGCGAGGATTTGACTTCGCCGAAACCCAGCCCCCGACTGAAATCGATTCGAGAAATTCTACACGCTATCTCGAGGAAGAAGAAGTTCTTTATTGTGACGAGCTTGAAGAACGAGATGTTTCAACAAGTGGAAGCAAAGGAGGAAACAAGGGCGGTGGTAACGGAAATAGACACAGAGCCCGCAACAGTAGTGGTGGAAACAAGAGTGGAGGAAATAAGAGCGGTGGAGGATCTCGTGCTAGAAACAGCGGGGGAAACAAGAGCGGAACCAAGAGCGGTGGAGGAAACCGTGCTAGAAATAGTGGTGGAAACAAGAGCGGTACCAAGAGTGGAAGTGGATATCGAAGTCGAAGCCGTTATGGTGGTAGCAAGAGTGGCAGCAAGAGCGGCGGCAGTGGCAGCACCGGAGATTCCACTGAAGCACCAAGAGATTCCCCGGGAACGTCCGCATCACCAACACAAGCAGCATCAGTCAGAAGACGTCTGCAATTTAGCTCGTGTGTCGATTTTATCATTCAGGTAAGTGAAAATGGAGAAATATTTATTTGCTGTTTGGAGACCATGATCGAATCTATGCGCTAACGGAAATTTTTCACCTTTCCTTTTGTCTTACCAAAACAGAGTCGAACCGAAGAGGAGTGTTTCCCTCGAATTTTGCCAGTCACGCCAGCACCATCCCCAAGGCCAACACCATCTCCAACAAAATCTCCATCTGAATCGCCATCATCTGACCCTACGGAATCTCCAACGTATTCACCTACACAATCTACTGATTTACCTACAGATTGGCCGACATGGAGCCCTACATCCTTCCCTACCGAGGAGCCCACGGATTGGCCCACCGAGGAGCCCACACTAAGCCCAACCGAGGCGCCCACGGATAGCCCTTCAGCTTCGCCATCAAAGGCTCCCATTATTGGAACATTAGAGCCAAGTTTGAGTTCGGCGCCTTCTGCAAGCCCAAGCGCAAATCCAAGTGAGGAGCCCACGGATAGCCCTTCAGCTTCGCCATCAAAGGCTCCCATTGTTGGAACATTAGAGCCAAGTTTGAGTTCGGCGCCTTCTGCAAGCCCAAGCGCAAATCCAAGTGAGGAGCCAACGAATTTCCCAACGGAATTTCCCACGTTCAGCCCATCAGAAAGGCCATCAAACTTACAACGAATGTTGACGATGGATCCGACAGATAGTCCCACGGATTTTCCAAGTGCTTCACCCAGTGAGACACCAAGCGACTCTCCTTCTGCGTCGCCTACCACTTCCGCGCCAACTACTAGTCCGTCCGCAGAACCATCAAGAGCTCCTATTGTTGGCACAGCGGAGCCAAGCTTGAGTTCCGCTCCTTCTGTTAGCCCAAGTGCGAACCCATCTGAAAGCCCAAGTGATTCACCAAGTGCGAACCCATCTGAAAGCCCAAGCGATTCACCAAGTGATAGCCCCAGTGATTCGCCAAGTGATTCACCAAGTGACTCACCCAGTGACTCACCAAGCGAATCTCCATCTGCATCGCCTACCACTTCCGCGCCAACTACTAGTCCTTCCGCAGAACCATCAAGAGCTCCTATTGTTGGCACAGCGGAACCTAGCTTGAGTTCGGCACCGTCTGTTAGCCCCAGTGCTAGCCCATCTGCTAGCCCAAGCGACAGCCCTTCCGATAGCCCAAGTGAAAGCCCAAGCGACAGTCCTTCTGCAAATCCATCAGAAAGTCCGTCTGATAGCCCATCCGCTAGCCCATCAGATAGTCCTTCCAAAAGTCCAACGGGGGAGCCTACTCCTAGTCCATCTGCTAGTCCATCTGCTAGCCCATCCGCTAGCCCTTCCGCAAGTCCTTCGGCAAGTCCTTCAGCAAGCCCCAGTGCCAGCCCATCCGCTAGCCCATCAGCCAGTCCTTCCGCAAGTCCTTCAGAAAGCCCATCGACTAGCCCATCTGCCAGTCCTTCCGAAAGTCCTTCCACCAGTCCATCTGCTAGCCCATCTACCAGTCCATCGGCTAGCCCGTCAACGAGTCCATCAGATTCGCCTTCGTCTGCCCCAACTCTTTCCAAGGGTTACTCAAAAAAGATGAGGAGACCACCTGAGGAAAATAGAGTTCCAACATACAGCAAGGGTAACTCTCCCAAGCCAACGGAATCACCAACTATTACTCCTCAGCCTACAACAACTTGGTCACCAACAAATACCCCAACGAGAACTCACTCTCCAACCGTCAAGCCCGGTATGAAACGCCGAAGAGTACGTGCCGTCACTTCACAGCAGGCATCGGAACGAAGTGGTAACACAAGGCGTACAAATCGCAAGCTTCAAACCGGAAAGGAACCCCGAAATACTCAGGTTGGTGAACAGAAGGAAGGAGACAAACTTGTGGGTATTGATTCTCTCATTGCCATGAGGAAAAATCTCAACAGCGAAAAGAACGTTCCTAAGAATGAAAATGGAAGCGAGACAGCATTCGAAATCAGCGCACTCGGAAACCTCGCGGGCTTTGTCATCGAAAGCGAAATCCAAGAAGAATCTCCCGGAGACATTGAAGGAAAGCAAGGGCAGACGATTCGCAAGATTCCCCCGAAATCGATATTCCAGCCAGAAAGTCGAACCGACACTCGCGAATGGAGCTTTCCAATCAGCATCAGTGCCCATCCACCAAATGCGACTCGTCCAGACGATCATACCGAAGATGAAAGAATACACGACGAAAAAGACTACTTCTCGAAAGACTTCTTTGGTAACAGGACGATACCTGAGATGGAGACGAAACTGATACTCGATCGAGACGAGGAGGAGGAAGAAGAAACTGGTTCTACGATAGTCATAGGACGAGGGGGTCTTCGAAGTCGAAGAGATCGAAAATGATGAAGCACACTATTTTGCACACGAACAATAATTGCATCACACAAACAAAACAAAAACGACAAACTGTTCCATTAGATACATACACAAACATCTTGGCTCATGATAATCGCCAAGATCAATATACATACATCCTATAAGTCCACGTTCAAACAATTTTTAACCTATAAGACTACAATTAAAATCAGATACATTCTTTTCTTTTGTACACTTTTGTATTCGATTCGAATTTCGATTCGAATTTCGATGAATTGCAAATGACAGAGTCGATTGATGTTCTTTTTGTTGTTGTTGTTGTTGTTGTTGTTTTGGAAGCAACCATCGTCTCGAATCAAATATGCATAACGTGCAGCAGAATTTTCCAAGCGAGAGACTGGGGAGGACAACGCCCGCCCAGACGCAAGGCGAAATCATATCGGAGTGGCAGAGTTCGCAGCGTTTGCCATTGGCCAGCCTCAATAAGCGCAGCGGGCATGGTTTGTCTTGTTTCGGTCTTCTGTGTGGTGGAACAATTTCGCTGTTTCCATTGAGGCCATATACCTGGGCAAGTTTGTCGAGTATCATATAAGAATTCCTATCCGCAATTCTCATTTGGGAGTTTTCCACAAACTCCGCGTTTGATTTTGACGAGAAGACATGATCGTAACGCAGCAATGAAGCAGTCTTCTTGGTAGTTCTGCACATGGCCAAGAGGGATCGAAGATCCAGAAACGAAAGAATTTCCGAGACCATATCGTCTTGTTCACGAAAGAATACGGTGGCAGTGGTTGCTTCTGTGCTTGCTAGAGACGGATGATCGTTCATCGCCTTGGTATTGCTTCGAGAAATTTCGTCGATCGATTGTGCTTCAAGTTCCATCATCGTTGCGTTTGTCGATTCGTTCTTCCCTCTGATTCGATTCATTCTTTCTTTGGGAACAATGCCTCCTCGTAGAGTCTTTTTCCGTTACGACTTTTTCATGGATGGCGAGAATTCTAGCAGAATGATTTACAACCAAACCACCCCGGAAGAATTACGATCGAAAACCGTGCCGGGCATGTGTTTCGCGTGCATGGCGAATATATATTGTGGGTGATGTTCAACTTGATGTTCGACAGGATGTTCTGTTCGACAGGATGTTGAGTTTTTCTGCAGTTGCGAACTTCCAAAACCGAATTCCGATTAAGAATTATAGAACGTGTCATTGGAAACATGATTGCATCATTCTTTTTTGCAACGAGGGCTACACTGCTTCTATGGAAGGCACTTATATCCGTTGCGATGATGTCGTCCACACTTCAAGTTCGACATGCATGCAGTTTCAAATTCTTAAATTCACAAAATAAAATTCTCATTGAATCCCCAAGTCACGGATGGGACTACCATTTACGTACGACGGAAAGACGATCATGTCAACGACTCCAGTCTCTCCATGTCTGGCCCACCATCCGATCTGATGGAAAAATAGTTTGGCTCGTGCACTCCTCGCGTCGTCTTTGTCTTGCCTTCGTGCGAGAGCACGATGGAGATTTTTCATTCGAGATAGATTCAATCGAGATTTTTCGTGGGAAAGGTTTTCACCGTGCGTTGTGTGACGTTAGGCCCAAACTAGGTGCGCAATGAGAATACGTAACTGGAAAAATCTCAATGTTGCCAGTCTTCCACAACAACAGGCAATGGAAATTCTGAATTTTTTTCTTCCAACAAGCAAGGAATATATGCGTTTTGGAACACAACAACAAGAAGGCAATTCGTAATCACACCAACAAGAAGACGAAAAAGAATTTCACAAACGACGACGAAACAGTCCATCCCACCGTACTACAAAGATGATGTATATATTCGAGAGTTTTCGAAACGCAGTATTGTTTCTTCGGTTTCGGGACAGGATTTCTTGGATTCGAGGAATGTCTTTGTGACCTACGATCGAACCATCAGCCTACCGGGAATAGTATCACCAATGGGGGATGCCTCGATTTCTTACAACAAGCATCAAAGGCTACAAGCAACATATCGATTTTCAGTTTGATCCATTCTTGCCAGAGGCGGCAAGTACAATCAAGCTGTAGAGTTTCGATTTCTTCGGAGCAAGAGCGAATGAAAAGCGGACAACAAGAACACTGAGATTGTTTCATTTCATCGATGGAAATATCGTTCATTATATTGACCCGAAAATTCAAAATCAGATATACGTCCATGTGCTGAACGCAAAGAAGAGCGATTCATTCCATATCATCTCTCCTCGAGCAACCCCGAATGAATCTTGCCATCCACAATCATGTCGATTTTTGTGCATGGAGAACGACACGATGACAGCGATAGCTCATTAGAGAATTCTTTCACTTTTTGTGATTGCGATCACGATCGATTTATTGGAAAAGGCATCAAGGACGTGGAATGGTTCGGACTCCCTGTGCCAAAGAGGAATTTCTTCAGCCTCAAACGAACTGGGGCACGAATTGCTCTTCAAACTGCACGAGTGATTGAAATGGAGACAAAAGAATATCGATAGCGTTCAAGCGATTACATCTATCGTTCATATTTCATTTGGAATGCTACTGCAATGGGGATGGGAAGGTTTTTTCTCAAAACTATTTTTTTATGAATTATTTTATTATTCTAAAATTACATCACCTATAAAATTCGCATATCGACTGACGGTCACTCGTTGTGTATGATGCATGATACTTATTGGAAGGTAACATTCGAATTCTTTTTGATCACTTTGCTTTGTTCTGTTTTGTAGGCAGCCGACGGTAGGGCTCTGGAGTGAAAAAAAGAAGGAGGGGAATGAGCTCGGCCTTTCCTTCTCCGACCAATGCCAACTTGAGGACCTGCATGAGCGACATGGCGGTCGTTGGTGTGTTGGCCAAGATAGTGTTGTGGACAATAGGCCTGTCTGACGAGGCACTGGAATGTCGGCTTGGTGTGGATGGGAGCTCATTGGGTCCTGGAAGAACAAGATTCCTCCCAAGTCTCCGCTTGTCATTAGCGCCACAAGTTCGGCGTCACCACCGAGCGGACCTGATTGGCAGGAGGGACCGAAAACGATATCGGGCTCGTCCTGGAATACCTCGGAGAGCATCTTCATGGTGCTCTGGGTTCCTGTCAAGCGGAACTTTTTGAGGATGTGCTTGTGCTGAAGGACAAAGTCCTTCATGGTGGCCTTCATTCCGTTGTGGGAAACGAGGGCGAGGCAGCGCATGTCATTTGGACTGAAGGCCGATTGGAAGTCATGAATGTCGTTGGCGCTTTCTTCGAAGGTTTCTTCCGCATCTGGCTGAAACTCGCCCTGGATACAAAGGCTTTTTCGTTGGCCCTTGAGTTTCGAAGAAACATCTCGAAAGAAATCGGCCGAGCCGACAGTGTGTGATGTTCTTTGGCTCTTCGTGGACATACCGGAAATACCGGACATACCGGAGAGAGAGGCACCAGTGGTTGTGGTATTGTCATCAAAATCGTCCTCACTTTCCTCAGCAATATCGTCATCAAGATCAAAATCCAACTGGGAGATATAATCAGTGTCTCCTTGCTTGGCTGTTTCAGAAATGGTCAAATTAACATGGGTCGGAATCTTTATGTCCTCACCATCCGATGTGTAGCCGTGTCGGAGTTCTTGCAATTGATTGACAAGACTTTCGATCTGGCTGAAGATCTTTTTATCGTGCTTGGAAAGTTTCTTGGTCTTTCGCTTGCTCTTGCTCTTCTTCTTCTTCTTGCTGCTGTCCCTCTCTGTCTTCTTCGAGGAGGAGGGACTTTCTTTCTTCTTTTCACCATGCATTTCACGCATGATCTGTCTCACGATGGCTTCAACATCGACGGCTTTGGATTTGGTTGTGTTCATTTTGTTCGTTGTGTTTTTGTATCTTGATGTTTTGATTTTATGAGAACGGTTGTGGCAAACCAGAAAAATGAAGAAAATTCTTCTTGCAAGGCCTTGCGACTCTAAAACTGCTTAAAACTCATTAAAAAACTTTGTATTCTCGCTTTCCGGTTAAAATTTGTCTGATCCACGTCTCTCCACGTCGCTCTGTACTGAACATAGGTTATGCGAGTTTAATAAGTAATCATTTGTGAGAAATATATATGGGTCAGAATCCCTTCAACTTGCTTCGATAACGCTCGTGGAGTTCTGCCATAATGACGTCAGGCATAAGTGGCAGGAATGTTGAGTTTTTTACTTATGTTTTCAATTCTACAGGAATAATAGAGACAGAATCCTGTTGGCAATGCGAGTTACATTATGAAACTCTGTCCAACATTTCTTATGGCTCACAGAAATCATGCGTCCCCATGTTTCTTAACTCTTTTGGAGAGATACCGTTTGAAGAAACACGTCACTCTTAACCCCTCGATGAGATACCGCTTTCGCATTGTCGTTCATTGAACCTTTCGTTAGTATTTTGATAAATCGGCATTGAAAACCTGCGTAAAAGAAGGAATCTTGTGGACCACTTAGGCAATTCTAATCGTTGAAAAGACGTATTTATGGAACTCTGTCATCCGAAGCATGCGAAGCAACATTGCAAGCTCTTGTATTTAAGCAACTCTCTCTTAAATCCAAACAAAAAATAATGGCGATCAATAAGTGCAGGGCTGCTTCTGAGGAAGCTTCTAAGGGTTTCCAATGATTCCCGAGCTGGTTGATGGATTGGAACTTCGTCGAATCGATTAGAACCAGAACAATTGTGGTCCCAGAACGAACAAAATACCGGAACATTCAAAAGTATAAGCAGTATTCGACATGGTCACATGTTGTGGGAACAGAGGATGACGTCCTAGGTCTACTCGACGAGAAAGTCGGTTTCTTGGTTCGAATCTACAAGACCACCGCCCGTCGATTCTTCTGCTATCTTTCCTCTAGGATAGTCCCCCTTTTGTGACGACGAGATACCCAACGATCGATCCAGTCATGCTGCCCACTTGATTGAGAAATCCCAAAACTCTCGTCACGTGTTCCCCATTCTCTCCATCCTTGCACCTCGATCCAACGACCTGAAAGCAGGTCGTCGAGATGTATCCATATAAAAGATTGAAGACAGCATTCATGGTGATCGGAAGGGCCGCATTTTGCTGGAGGTTGTGAAAGTTGGACGTGTTGTTGACTATACTCAAGACCACCACGGGAATCCAGACCAACGAGCTCACCACCAACAATAGCATACAATTTTTCGCTTCGTAGTCTTTCGATCCCCGTCACGGCGATTCCCGATTGTCTGCGCAACCAATTGCGAAATCGTCAGATACTGCAGAGCGTGATTAGGATCAGGAAAGTGGTAGACCGAAAAGGGTGCGACGCCTGGCAAGAAAAACGTAAGAGCATTCAGCAGCAATTGAACCAGCATGGGTTCCATGAATCGTGGGTCGGACACAATAGGCCATAGGACAGTCCATGCCTTCGCTCCCTTACTGAGAGCCTCTGCACCAATGTCAGCACCTTGTCCCGTCATTGGAATTCCGGAAGTCGACGGAATTCCGGGAGCACCTGGAGCTTGGTATGGAACTGCATCGGGGATGTGATGGTCGAGTTGTTCTTGGACGGCTTTGTTGCCGGGGTTGGTGACTTTTTCTGCTTTGTCGATTGCTTCCTCCAGTTGATCCACGTCATAGGCCGTTTCTTGCTCAGGGCTCTCTTGTATCGACCTTGGGTTTGAACACAATGGTTCCAAACCACCCCAAAAAGGCCATGCCAAAAAAGGCGACGCAAATCCCAAAGTAAGCTTGCATAGAAAACCTGGGGTTTTCCATTCCAGGGCCCTGTACGATCGCCATGGCCGCCAAAAACAAATTTGCAACCGCCGTCCCGGTTCCCAAACTGGTAATCGACCATCCATTGTCGAGGACGTGCCGATTCGTAGGCGTGTGGGAAAAACAAGACGAGGCTCATGACCCCGACGACTCCCGAGCCCGTCGACAATAGCAAAAGGAGATTCGATCCATGGTCTCGCGTCCATTCCGCAATATCCACGAGCAAAAATACGAGGGCAATGGCCAATCCAAAGGCCAGAAGAATTGCTATTGCTTTTTGGGTGGAAACGATGGGCTTGCCATTGCGAAGATCTGCCGCAATTTCCCAGGAAAAGGCAACCACGTTCGATAGAGCGATGCACAGACTGATACTGGAAGCCAAACTCCAATCACCATCCCAACCGAGAATGATTGGAAGCTGGGCAAAAATGGCATTCACCAACGACCAGGCGCAAGTTCCCAGAAAGAAAAAGGACGCGACTCGAATCGGAATAGGGCCACAAACTTTTGTGGATGATTTTGATGCCTTTGATGGCGGAGATGCTTCTTCTACGACGCTGGACATGGTTGTTGTTGTATATTGTTTGATTATACGTGGGAAAGGATACAACTCGCAGTGTCATCTATCTGACATAGCACAACATCGAGTCGAAGAAAGCGAACGCGATGGATATCTTCACAAAAGTGCATATCGTCGTGAGAACAAAATCGAACAAGAATACCGTTGTGTTGGTTGTACAAGAACCATGATGCCTCGTGTCATCGCGCGTGGGGACTAGTGTAAATTATTTATATTTTTCAATTTTTCTACATCGCGTTCCATTTATACCAGAGTGGTCTAAACAGTAAAAAAGTTCAAAATAAAAACAAATTTCACCAGCCCCGACAGATGTCGAGTGAGTTGAAAACCATTCACGATTAGAGCGAGACAGCAAATAATAATAAGTCTGAAAAAATTCACGATTAGCGAGAAAAGAGGCGAGACAGCAAACTGCTAAAAGCCTAACCCTAATATTGAACAGAAAGAAGACTTCAACAGTTTTGAAGCAGAAAGTATCTAAAAAGTATCTAAAGTATTACAGTATACAATATTTCATATGTGGAATGCTGAACATGGACACAGGATGCATAATCTATTTGGATAGATTTGCTGTTGTTTCGAATCAACGCAATGCCGCAGGAGTAAGATCCGTCATTTCCGCCAACGCTCTAGCTGCTGCTGCTCCCAACGTTCTGTGATGTGATGTGATCTACGCCGCCGGCGCAAATCGCTTGTGCGAGTCCTCCGGTGCGACAATGAGATCGATCACGTTCCCCATGAAGGAATCCCAAGTGGCTGATTTGCTGGTGGCCGGATTGTTGCTGCAAATAAATCATGGTCGTCAGCAGCCTCCGGAAACAAGTTTGTGCCGTCGCCTCGTTGCCCATAAGCCGGTGAATGTGCCCAATGTTGTTGAGAATGATCATGGCCTGCGACACCAAGACGCGCTGTTCGCTGACCAAAATGCGATAGGCAATCTGGTAATACGAGAGCGCCTGGCCCAAAAGTACCGTATCCACGTTTGCATCGTTGGTATTTTGGTTGGAATTGCAGGGAATAGGATTTTCGGGATTGGTAGGATGTGGAATTGGTAGTGTTTGCGATGGAGGATGGAACAGATGCGTGCCTTGGACAATGGTGGTTGGTACCTTTGTTGCAAAGCGAGACTCGTCGTTGTTTCTTTTTGGGACGGGTATACTCACAGGAGGAAGACGTGCTGTCATCCGGCACCATCGAGGACGCGAGTTTTGCGCAACCCACTGCTGCTGCTGCTGGGTGATGTATCGGTGTTGTTTGCAGTGATTGAGGAAATTTCGTTCTCATCGTTTGTCTTCGGTGTTGTGGATAGAGAATTGTGGTCGCAGGTGCATTCGCTTTCGGATGGTTGGTTTTGATATATGTTGTCCTTATCGAGAGCCGCAATATGGTAGGTCAATGCCATGTTGTACACACTAATCAGTGACAACTTGGAGCAGGTTTCCTGGTCAATGAGACGTTCGGGAATGTTGTTTGCGGGACGAACCTGCGTTGTTGGACGCACTCCACGCTTCGATACAATGATTGGATTTCGAAAGACGTAGGTTTCGTCGGCTGCTTCGGGAGTATCAGGAAGCCGAAGCATCGGTTTTGGTGCTGTTGTATTGGTTGTCAGCGCACCCCTCTTGGCATGCGTCGCAGGAGCAACCCTGTTGCTGTGTAGGATAATGGTTGCCGCCATCCGCGTCTTGGTCCAAGAGCAAATAAAACGAATCGATTCTGTCGCTGGAAGAAGAAGAAGAAGACGGTGTTTCATCACTGCCGGAAGCATATCCATCGCTGGATTCCATCGGTGAGAGAGCTTGGTTCTGGGCATTATTGTATTGTAGTGAGCTTGTTTCGTCGCTGCTGTTGCTACTGTTGTGATTGTGGAGGATATCGTTGTTATTGTGGCCATCGGTATAATTATCCGGAGAAATCGATCGGTGTTCGTTGATGTATTTCACCGCCTGGCAAAAGCAGTTGGCCGCGTCGAGGTATCGTTTCTCGCGAAGCCGAATGACACCGAGATTATTCTGGGCAGCATACAAACTGAAAGGATATTCGTACCCATTCTCGGAGCTGCTGCTGTCGCCGCCGATGATGGGAGGGGAATTCTCCGCGACGTCTTCGTTCCGCCATTCTGTATGTGGATCTGTACCTTGTGTTTGGTTTGAAATGATTGGATCACTATCGAAACATTCACTGATTTGTCATCAACTTTCGTCTTTTCGGGGTATCTCTATCAAACCTGTTTTATTGAACATGTAAAGTTTGCTTCACAAGTTTCAAGTTGCACAAAAAAAGACGGGATCAGCTAAAAAAAATTGAGATCTGTCATGTGACAGTGAAGGTATGCAAACTATAAGTACGAGTAGAGAAGTCTTGTCTGGTGTTCTCCTATTTCAAGACCAAGCAAAGTCGATCAGGCTATAGTATCGCGATTCTATTGAACACCTGGTAGCGTCCTTTCCATTTTTAAGGGTTCTCAACCTTCTCCTTTTTTTTGATTTTCAGATTTTAATGAAAGAGGTCTCGATCACACCATTAAAAGAACGCATTCATGGCGAATGCAGTTGAACACGACAGCTTTTTTGTGGGGACAATAAATAAAAAAGCGTTTCGTTGCAATGGGTCACTTCTGACATCTTCAAGTGGAAATGAGTCAATTAACGCACTTGGTCGTAGTTCACTCCCTCAAAAATAGACATTAAGGCCTCGATTCCCACTTTCCGATTTTGCTTCCCAACACTATCTGTCATATTAAGAAACACATCTCCTCTGTGCTCACGGAAATGCGACCACAAATGAGAATCGGAATGTACTTCAGAATGTACTTCAACAGGAGAGAATCACATTTTTTCTATTGAGATTCCCAGTTTCCAGATGAAGTCGCGGGTTCTTCATTCCTTGTCTATTCTTGTACACAAACACACATGTTCGCAAGAAGAAACAGAACCGTTCGGAATCACTTACTGCGCTCACAGAGATAACACCACCACAAATGAGAGTCCAAGACGATCGTAATAATCGTCAAAGACTAACGCAATAAGCATTAAAATCGAAAAAAACTTTTTCTTCTTATCCGCAGACAATAAGAAAATAAACCATACGGATGTAACTTGAATGATGAGAATCAATCGACTGGTTCCATCTGTCAATGTGCTGCAAGCAAATCGCTCTGTGGTTATTCGATTGTGGACTTCCGTTGCTAGGTATTCCTCCGCGTCCACCATGAGAGATATGGTGTCGCGTTCCTGTTCAGGTGGGGAAGAATGATTATTTTCTCAACGTTGCAAACCAAACCGATATGATCACGAAACAGTGGGGTCAATGAAACATGTAGGCAATACATAAAAAAAGAATGTCTTTCACTGTGTCACGAAAATTTCGGACGTGAAGTACGTGTAATTATGGCATCTCATTCGACCGACAATATTCCAAGAGCAGCTGATTGAATCTACGAGACGCTACCGTTCGATGGCTACTACGATTCTCGCCGAAAGCATATTATACGAGTTCAAAGTATCTGAAAGTGTAAGAACAACTACGAGTACTCGAGAATAAGTTTTCGGCACGCTGTAACTCAAAATACCCTGGCCATTGGATCAATCTCCTCGACACCGCTTATGGGGACTGTGGCTTTGATTTGATATCCATCGCTCGTGAGGACGGCGAGAAAGGTTGCATCTTCTGGTAGTGGGTTGGGGGCAATCACGTGGCACGTTTGCGGCATATTCGTATCGATAGTATTGAATGATTAGAAAGGAAACAACAACGCTGCGAGGAAGTTACCGCTACGCTTTTTGAGGTACTTGTTCCATGCCTTGATCTTGTACGTCTTGGTTCGCGTTTTGATGCTCATGGGACAAGTCCTATCCAAATACATATCCACGACAAACGATAGAGAATCGTCGGATTTGACCATTCGGATATCCTACGATTCATGGATTGCCACCGACAAACAATTTTTCTATGATTCTATCTTTAGTTTCCTCTTTTTGTGGGGACTGGTCAAGAGAAAAAGAAAAGTCGCCATGGTCGCCATCCTTTGTAGTTGCGGTTTGAGTCTGCAGCTCATTTGGTTTGAGGGACATCCCGTTAGCATCGAGAGGGCCGTCATGTTCGGTTTGACTATGGTTTGGATACTGATGGAGACGATCTGTAGGGAAGAGCAATCGAGATAAATCAAGTGTATGAAACTACCAAAAGAGGATGTTGGGTTTCTCCAAGACGTGGCCGCCAACGAATAAATAAATACACACACGACTTGTGTGAATCTACTGTAAACGATTGTGATAGTTCATGGAAAATGATGTTTTCATTCTAATAAGAATACGCTTTCTCTAAATATAAATATATTCGGTGCAAAGACGCAACTATGGAGGTCGATACAATTCCAAGATCTGGAAAAGCCATAGAAATGGCCATTGCTGTAACTACTGTGTTTGCCAATTATGTTATATATCCGTCAGAATCCACATTCCTTCAACATCGATAGTCATATCGAACATAATTCTATGGCATGAGCACGGAGCGTTCGTCTTTCTTGTGCAATGTAGTGGCGATTGTGTCGAATCTTCAACAGCAGAATAAATGATCGATGCATGCATTCGCATTTTTGGAGGCATACGATTGATTGATTCGCGCAGGACACACATCATCGCCGAGTATAGTACAGTCGAATGCAAATGCTAGTATATTGTTCGAAATCGTACCGTGACGTGTTGCAATCTTGCTGCGAGTGGCATGTCTCAGCGGCGACTGACTGACAAGCCTTTTAGAACAATTCATCGTCGTCCTCGTCCTTTTTCTTTTTTTGAGTCCCTCGGCATCCTTTTCTTCCACCGCTGGTGCTGGTTTGTTGGCCAGGTGCGGCAGCAGCCACTGCAAAGTTTTCGAATCCAGCTTGTCCGGATGGACAAATAGTGGTGTCCCGTTGGCACAAAAGTTGGCAAAGGGACGATTTCCCTCGTATTTGGTAATAGTCCGTGGTTGGATCAAAGACGTGTGTGTTTTTCTTGAATCCCAACACGCTTCGCGTAGTAGCCTCCAACAGATTCTTACTATTGTCATCGTCGTCGTCGTCATCATCATCGCTAGACAAACTCTTCATGTCCAAGAACGTAGGCTCCAAAGACAAAATGCAAGGCGGCCGTCGATCCGGTGGCACCAATCGTCGCAATCGTTCCCATGGTCGCCTGCTGGGCATTGGGCAAATCCCCGTTTTTCAAAAAGACGAGGGCGGGCATGACCACCAAACTCAAAACACATCCGGTAATGGACACCATTTTCAATCGCGAAATCAAATCGCCCAGGGGAGAAACGTAGTCGACCTGCACATCAAAGACAGCACTCTTGTTGTTGTCGTCGTTGTTTTTGGACTTCGTGGAGAAAGAGGAAATGGAAAGTGGATGTATAAGATTGAGCTTCTTCTGTTGTCTTGTTTTCCGTTGGTCGAATCCCAATCCTCGAAAGGAAATCGATCTCTGCTGTTGCTGATTGTTTTGCTGTGATGAAATCTGTATGGAACCAAACGCCGAAACAACGACACGGTTTCGCTGCTGCAATCGACTCCTTGCCATTGTCATCCTCCACAGTGTTGCTGATGATGAAGTTGCCATTATAAATTTACTTTTCGATTGATTCTATTCCGACTGATTTCTTTCTTGCTATGGCCAAGAAGATATTGTTGATGAGTTGTGGATGAATGTTGACGATTGTAGATTCCAATCGTTAATAGCAAGAATCGAAGAAGGAGGAAGGAAGAAAAATAAAAACTTGCGTAGATATTTTTGTGAGGCTCGGAAGCATTGGTCTCGAATGAGGTTGTGTAATCGAATCAATCGAACATTGTACTATGATGTGTATGAAAGGTAGGAACATCATACACATGCGCGTCGGACTGCGCAGTGCCAATATACTTCTTCAGAACCCAATATTTGCAATGTTCCATGCGTTAAAGGGTACTCGCTTCTCCAGTTTCCATTATGGCGAAGCCAATGTATTGGAAAATTCTGCGATGCATTATGGCCAATCTTGTTTCCGCCACACGACTGGGAGTATTGAGAATGGTGGATTGATGTGCCTTGCCTACCGCACGCGTACAGAGCTAACGGTACAAAATGGTCGCGCAGAAGAACCAATAATGCATTCTTGTTAGTATTGAATTGAACTGTAGTTGTATTGAATCGTTGTATTGTATTGAGATCAATCGCATCGTTTGTTGTCTGGAAGTGTCTACCTGCGTCCGACAACAAGACAAGGTTTGCCGCAACAAGGAGCACTGCAGCAATAGGAACTAAGCGAACGGAAGTTAACGATTTAAGTGTCTTGTAAAGTATACTATTGAACAGCAATCCCATTGTTAGCAAAGGAGGAAGAAGGAGATTACAGTGGAGAGATTTGGTAAGAAAGACAAAAAGTCAGCGATCGAATCAATATCAGACGTAGACTCCCGTACAAATCGTACGGAAAGAAATTGCGCGCCCGCAATTGAGAAGCATGATCAGAGGCAACATCAACGAAACACACACACACACACACAACTCACGAATACAATATTGCTTCTCCCTCTTTTTCCTTTGGCAACTCCGAATATACATAATCAACAATACAATACAACGCAACAATAATCACACTGCAAATTGCTCCCTTGCCAAACTTTTGCTACTCGAATTACCATTCCTCAATCGATCGATGAATGGATGCAACGCATATTCTATTGCAACATTCATATTTGACTCTAGCTTCTGAGATAGTAAGCAATCGAAACAAACAGAGTATCTCAGTCGAACAGATATTGGTTATTGCATCAATTCTAGATTGATCTTGAGAGATAGTCATTGATTTGGACAGTACCATTACACTCGACAAACCCACAGAACAACCAAAAAAATCAATTCACACACAACAACCTGCAAAAGAATTTACAAACGAACAAGAGTTAAAGACCTATATAGAATTGCAATCATGCCATCATTACAGCGCGGACGGAGTTCCGGGCTAATTGCCGAAAACAAGGCGTACACCAATTCTCGAAATCCGGTCGTTTCTGCTTTTGAGGCCCGCAGAAGACGAAAACACCGCAGCAGCAGTGACAATCACCACTATCCATCCAGTTCGGATTACGATCCGGCCGCACAGGAAAACAACAACAATGATGGAATCAAACGGGGACGGGGACGCCGAAGCAATGCTGCTACTACCACAACAACAGCCACAACAACAACAACCACGCCCACCAAGGACCTTCCCAAAAAAGAGGCAGATCCCTACGATTCGGATCCCGGAGAATCGTATCGCGACCACTGCGAACGCATCCAGGAAGAACGAAGCAGAAGTTGTTTGGCCATGCCCCGCTTTTTAAAAGACGGAAAATTCAAGAGACACAACAGCGTTGGAAACGATACGACCACCACGGCCACGTCTCCTCCGTCTCCGTTGATTTCGGAACCCGAAACCTAGTATGCTGAATCCACTGCAGGAAACGAATACACATACACCGGCCTTCGCTTGCCGCGAGATTTGGCCAGGGTGCGTTACTCGCTGCGAACCAGCATTGGGGACGGGACGGACGTTCAACCGGGGGGATCGGCGTCCATGATGGAACGGAGGGAACTCCGGCCAAACAATATCCATATCAATGTCAGCCACTGGAGCGATTTTGGTGGAAGAAATTACATGGAAGATCGGTGAGTAAAAGTTAGTTTAGGAGTAGTAGTGTGTGAAAAGAATGTTGGAATGAAATGGAATGTATTGAAACAGAATCATTCATTGAATTGGTGTCTGTCAACAATATCGTTTCTTTGACTATCAACAATATTGTTTCTTTCCAATACATATCTCACGATGATATTTTTGTCTTTCTTTTATGTTGTTCAATTTCCAATACATTCATCGTGATTCCATTATTATTTCATTTCCAGATATGCCATTGAAGACATGGGAGCCGTCCAGGTGGAAGTTTCACCGATTCCCATGAAGAATCAGAACCAAAACGGCGTCGAGGTCACGTATCAACGCCAAAAGAATCGCCGCCTCAAGATGCCACTGACCTGGCTGGGAGTCTATGACGGCCACGGGGGCGACAAGGCTTCTCAGTTTTGTAGCGACTGGATGTCCTTCTTACGTCCGCAACGAAGAATCCTATCCCTTTGATTTGGGCTATGCCATGAAGAATGCCTTTACGTCGATCGACGAAGACTTTGTGGCAACGGGACAACCGGATGGATCGACGGCCTGTGCTGCCACGTTGGTAGGAGGACGACGCATTGTCTGTGCCAATGCGGGAGACTCGAGGGCGATTGTCGTTCGAAGAGACGGAACCGTTGTTCGATTGAGCCGAGACCACAAGCCGGGCATGCCCGACGAAACACGGAGAATCAGCGAACTGGGTGGGAGAGTGATTTACTGGGGCCGATGGCGCGTCGAGGGATTGCTAGCAGTGTCCAGAAGCGTCGGCGACGCCAGTTTAAAACCCTATGTTACCGCGGAACCCGAAGTGTGCGAATACGACATTGGCAAGGACGATTGGTTTTTGGTGTTGTCTAGCGACGGCGTCTGGGACGTCATGGACAACGAGGAGGCTGCCCACGTGGTGATTGCCAGCTCGTGTGTCATGGACCAGGGCCAGCTCAAGATTGACACGAATCGATTCAAGTGGGCCGCACGGAATTTGTGCGATCACGCGAAATCGTGTGGATCGACGGACAACTTTTCATGCGTCGTGGTGGATTTAAAATCCTGCGGGAATCCACAAGCCAAAGAGGGACGATATTCGCCATAGTGATGAATGATTGAGATTGAATTTATTTGTTATTATGGATATGATTTCACTTCTCTTATGGAGAGGCACCTATACTGCAGACGCATACGATTATTGGCACACACACTCCTACAACCAATCAGACACAACAGCCACATCACGCATTTTCCTCAACAAACACCGTGCACTTTCAACGCACTATATACTAGTATTATATTTTCCACCAATCCGAATCAGCAGCACCATATCACCATATATACACGAACACACACACACACGCAAATAGACTAACAACATTTGTATAATAGAACGAATCCATTAGCGAATGAACAAAATATAATTACTGATAGTGTGATTATTCGTGTTACATGTAGAAGGACTACGATTGCTCCGCGGAAAGGCAGATAATTCGTCTTTCGACTAGCGCTAGGATGTTTTTAATCGATGCAAGACAATTTGTTTGTCGAGTACACTAGCGCTACGTTTTTTTGAATCGACACTATGCACATGTCGAAACACGAAAATGGCATTGCACAATCGATTGATTCATTGCTGTTTCTACAACACCCATATATAAGATTAGGTTACAATATCTTACATTTTCGTCCACCGATCCTTGTCTTTGGCACTGATGGTTTCGTCCGCCAATACAATCTTTTCCGAAACGGCCATGGCCGTCGTGTGATAACACTCCAAATAATGCCGAAGCTGTTGTTGAAGGACTTGTTGTCTTGCATGCAAATCCTTGAACTTTAGGGTTAAATCCTCCAATCGCTTTTGTTCCGTCTTCATTCCATCATAGTGTTGTGTCAGAATGGGCGCCTGTGTGACCTGATCCAATCGCAAAGTGTCGCCAGAAGATCTGCGACGACGATTCTTGTTGCTGAGTTTGTTGTTGCTGCTGCTGCGCAGTGGTTTCGTCCTTTTTCTTGTTTTCCTTTTTGTCATTCTTGTTGTTGCTGCTGGATGATTTGCTTTTGGTGGTTGCTGTTTTCGAATCATTCGTTGACGATGAATCACCAACTTTATTGTTATCGGCCTTGGTTCCGCTCGTCAACAATTTCGAAATGCTGTCGAGCTGTTCAAAATTTTGTTTCAATTCCTCCGCACTGGCCAGAACCATTTGCCGCTTGTACAACAATGGTTGCTGTTGATGGGTCAGTGCAATTCCCGGATCCAACTCCTTTAGGAGTTTTTGAATCATCTTGTGCGATTCCTGATTACTAGCCTTGTTGCTTTGCGAAAGCTTGCTTTGCAATTCCGATTTGAGTTTAGCGAGTCGATCGTCCAACGATGAAACAGAAATGACACCGTCTTTTTCGAGGCGTTCCGTGCCCACTTTGCGTTCCAATGCAATGAGGCGTTGCTCAAAGTCCATGGCTTGGGATGCTGTTATTGTTTGTGACATGTTTGTTTTGTTGTTACTTTAGTTTGAGAATGGTGGTGTCGCAATCTACTCCAAGATTTGTTTGTCCTTCTTGCTTCAGTGTATTGTAATAATAATAATATGACTATCGTTTTGTTTGGATTGCGTGTTTGTGTGCCTATCGATAATATCAGCATTATTTCAATTCTTCTCGTCGTAGTAATTCAGCGTTCAAAACATCGCGCACGTAACGTTCGGATAACTTTGGTACGAATTTGAGTAGAGTTAGGGATAGAATTGTCCTTTTGTAAGACTGAATTAGTTTTTCGCACAGTATTGGCACAAAGACTACATTGGAAGGTCATTCATTTCAAAAATCGCAATTTCAATTCAATCCTCTCCCTATTTCACATACCATTCACATCACACATACCATTCGCATCAGACATACCATTCAAATCACACAACAATTCACATTCTATTATAATTCATAAAACATGGCCAAACGACGCTTCTTTCGCCGACTTGGATCTGGTGGGAGCCTTTTTGTTGGGATGCTGTCTTGCCAGTGTTGGTATCGGTGTCTTTCACTTTTCGGCCTTGGACGAATTGCACAGCATGTCCATGTCCGACTTCCGACGGATGCCCATCATCCAGCGGTGGTAGCCAAGATTCACTCGGAGACGGCCAAGGAACACCACAATAATAATAACATTCCAGCACCCAAAAAGCAAGAATTGGCGGCCAATCACAAGAATATGGTCCATCCGGTTGCCGGATTGAATTGCAAAGAACACGACGGGCCCATGGAACAAGACGCGACGGACGAAATGGTCTACTGGAGGGATATTCCACAGGACAACAGCTGGGTGTCTCCGTTCAAGAATGCGGAAAACAGACAATACTTGACCTTTGAACCGGACGGGGGTGGTTGGAACAATATTCGCATGAGCATGGAAACCGTCCTGACCATGGCACTTAGCAATGGGCCGAGTTCTAGGTCTTGCCATCCGTCTCAGAAAATGTATCTCTTGGGACAAACGACGTTCAATTTTGCCGATTTCTTTCCATTACAAGAATTGGCGGAAGAAGCACGCCGGATTGGAAATTATCAGCATGGAACAATTTCTAAAAGAAACCATGGGCAAGACTGTCGACCAAACGACGCACGAAATCAGTTTTCCTCCCCAAGACAAGAAAACAAGCTGGGACGGGGACACGCGGGGAATCAAGTCGCAGCTGGCGCCGTGGATTACGATCGATTGCCAGCCAGCCCGACTTGGGATCCGACACGGTGCATTGCGGCCTTTCCCAAATCCAAAGATCCCAAGGATGCTCAACTTGTTGCAACAAGAATTTGACGAAATTTTGCAGGAAAAAGACGGATTGTATGCTTCCCGGAATGCCTACCAGGAATTCATCAATCATCCCACACCCGTCGATGCCAGCTTCCAAAGACCGATTGCGGGAACTCAACTGCGGAGCGCCACAAGCTCTGTGTGTACGATCAACAATTGCAGCAAGCCCAAATCATTCATTTCCACGGCAAGGCCAAGACCGATACGGGGGGTCGTCTCTTGGTGCATTTTTATGCCTTCTTGTTCTTTCAGGACTACAAGACGGATCTCTGGATGAAACGATTTGTGAGAGATCACGTCCGGTACGTCGACAACATTCAGTGCGCCGCCGCACGCATCGTCCACAAGCTGCGAACCGAAGCACGATACAAAGGATGGAAGGGGCAAATTCGACAGTTTTCATATACGACGCGGCGACTTTCAATACAAGGCGACGCGGGTGGAAGCCCAGACGATTGTGGATAGAGCGAAAGGACGTAATAAAATCAGGACAGAACCGTATATATTGGAACGGACGAGCGCAAAAAGGAATTCTTTCAGCCACTCAAAGACGCGGGATGGAAGATTTTGTTTCTGGACGACTTTTTGGACGTTGTTGGGACTAGCATTGATCCCCACTATTACGGAATGATCGATCAATTGGTGGTCAGCCGGGGCGAAAACATGTTTGGCTGCTGGTTCAGCACCTTTTCGAGCTACATTATGCGGTTGCGGGGATACCACTCGCAGCGGGAAATCAGCGACTGGAATCCCGATTCGATCAAGTTTTTGGACGGAAAGCTTCCCCACAGCTACTATTATGCGCTGGAGGATTCCAAAACCAAAATGCACGACTACTGGCCCGTGAAAAAGGTCTTTTACGCACGAGAATTTCCCACGGCGTGGCGAAATTTGGACTAATAGAAGAATGAACACAACGGCAACAAGAAGAAGAACGAAAGAACGAACGAAAGAACGGACGTCCCTTCCACAACAACGATTGACAACAACGATTGACAACAGGGACACGACATCACTACGAAAGCTCGTACAACGAGCGATAGTAACCGACAGTAAGAGCTACAACAACAAATACAACAAGTAATTCCATTTTGTTTTGTTTACAATAAATGCTCTACTATTTGCTCCGAATTGCCAAGCATCAAAATATACCATATTATTGTACGATTCAAATCAATGAACGATGAATCATGGTTCCAGACCCGGGCGCTCGGAAGCAAAGGCAGTCGACAAATTTCAATCCCGAGCAGGACTCGTCGTCAACGAATCGTAGCGTTAAAAATGGGATTTCGATTTTCCTAACTCGTGCACAACGGTGGATCATGGGTCTGAATTTGACAAGATCGATAATTATTTCCATCTTCACAAAAAGTCTGAATTGATCGAGATCCTCACAAAATAAAGGATCCTCACAAAATAAAGATTCTCACAAAACAATCATTGATAGACAAAATTCAACATGTACTTCTCTTCACCACTCAAGCTCTCTGCTGTTATTGGCATCCATTTCGACAAAATGGTCGGAAGCAGCATCCTTGCGTGGACTCATTGTGAAACAACCCAAGATTATCGGAGGCGCTGACGTCGATCCCGATCGATATCCCCTACTTTGCCCTTGAATGAACGGAAAGGGTGGACTCTGTGGCGGCGTTTTGATTTCAAAGAAATTTCGTTCTCACAGGCAGCTCATTGCGTTGGATCTGCGGATGATTTCGAGATTGGTGTCACCGAGACCGATCACGATAATTGGCAGATGGAAAGCGGGTACGAATACGACTGGAAGCGAGGCATCATGCACAAAGATTGGAACGGCCAAAAAGACACCAACGACATTGCCATTTTTGAACTGGAGACTGATTCCGACAGTTTCCCAATTCGATTGGAACAAACGCCTCTTACCGCAGACGGAACCGAGCTCACCGTCATTGGCTTTGGCGATACTGATCCAAAGGAAGCTATCGATAAAGTCAGTGATACCCTCTTGGAAACGACCGTAAACTATGTGGACCAGAACCGATGCGTGGATTGGATGGAGGCAGGGGATATCTTGCCCGATATGATCTGTGCCTATGACAAGGGTGAAGATTCTTGTTCGGGCGATAGTGGAGGTCCACTCTTTCTCAAAGGAAACGACGTCACGGACGACTCGTTGGTGGGTCTCGTGTCCTGGGGCTATACGTGTGGAGGCAGTACACCCGGAGTGTACACACGCATTTCCTATTTTTACGACTGGATTCGTCGAGACCATGTGTTTGATGAATCCATCCGCAGTCCCCGACTATGTCAATTGCAACGGTATTGACGGCGAAATCTATGGCAAGGAGATTGCTCCTGGAGACACCATTGGAACAGAGTCTCCTTCCGCATTTAGTTCGACTTCGGACAGCGAAGGTTCCTCAGAGAGTTTCCTCGGAGGGTAGCTCCGAATCTTCCTCGTCTTCTTCCAGCGAGTTCGATGACGATGACGGCTTCGATGACGACGATGATTGCTGGGATTGCAACAAAAGATCATTTTTTGGAGGAATCCTTAAACATATCGAATCACCATCCCCATCGAAGACAGAAACCCTTGATTGACGCCATATATCGCAATAACCAACTGCAATCCCAGTATCCCTTACGTACAACTTCCTAGCCCAAATTGAACTGATCAAATACGGGTTGAGGGATTAAATGCCTGGTGTCAATCATCCATATTGCATAAGATACGCACTGACAAGAAACATTTGCGATCAGGCTATAAAAGAAAAAACATTATTTTTATATTCAAGTACTTGTCCTCGTGTTTGGTTGCTTGCCTGATTTTTGTATACTTCCGTGTTTCATGTCTGAAACGCAAAAAGCAAAAACCCTCCTCTCGACGAGAATTTCATTCAGCAAATACATCAGAAAAATGAATTTGTGGGAAAGAACACACATCGAGGCCAATTTCGAACGATATATTGTCGAGATGTTGGTCGAAACACATCCCGCCGTTGATGCTTCTATGAACTCGTCGAATCACGAAAAGAACCACTTCACATTCAGATACAGGCACACGAGAATCCACGAAAGCTTGAACCAATTGATTTTTTTTGTCAAGTCTTTCGTATTCTTGGAATATGTTTCGTCGTCCCCGCCATTTGCATCCATTGCCACCACCAGAATATCTTCCAGCAAAGTACACAGATACACCAGAATCGCCGTCCCAATTGCCTGTTTCGACGTCAGATCGAGAATGACGTAGGCGATCTGTAAGGCACCCCATATTAGATCCTCCGCCGCTGTTTCTCGCTTACCACGGGCAATCTTTTTCGTCTTTTGGACCTTGCGAATCAGTTTGGGAGGCTTTTTCTTCTTTGCTGCTGGATCTGCATCTGCATCTGCATTGATATCGGAACCAGTTGCTTTTGCCACAATCGCCTCGAACCCCATCCACCTCCATACGGGTTTTGGCAAAAAGAATTTCCAAAAGACTGCCGATTCCAATTGAAGTTGATCCTGTCGCTAGCGTTTGAGCTCTTTTTGCTGTTGAACAATAGGCCGGGTTTCGATCGAATCCTGGACAGTCATCAAAATATGAAAGACGAGAGCTCCCTTGATGACAATGGAAGGATACCAATTGAAGAGTCCGCTAATCACGCAACCCAGCTGCACCATGGACCAAACGAGGCATTTCGTGGCAAAGGATGGATCGTCGAGGGGATTTTCGTAGAATGCAATGAATTCCTCGTTCTTCGTCATTTCCATTTCGAGGCGTTTTTTTTCTTGGTTTCGTTCCCGAAAGAGTTGTTCCCGAACTTCGGACGACGCAAAGGGACGGGCAAATTTGCAAAAGAGGGCAAACCCCAATGGAAAATTCGCAATCCCTATGGAACGGATGCGTTGGTGGCCAAACCAAACTGCACTCACGAAAAACAAGAATCCCGAGATCATTTGGATCAAAATCTTGTCGCCGAGCGTCAGAGACGCAGAGGGCATGAGCATGGCTGTATTGCGAATGTACCGATTATTTTGTGATTTGATCCGTTCTTCTTGGATGTGAGCGTGATCGAGAGGGGATCGATGAGATGATGAAAAGTCTTGGACGAGTGTTGCAAATCGATATCAGCACTATCACCGGCAATTGCGACGAAGATTGTCACGAGCTAGAAGAGTAACAACATATGAAGTACTATTCTTTTCCATTGTGAGAAAAACGAAAGAAAAAATCTTGATTCATTATTTCCTCGTTCGAACAACTCGAGTCAAAAGATTCTTTCAACCCGAGATTTTTTTTATGAAAATGGGACTCATCCACTTTTGAAACCCGAAGCGCGCCATTTTCTTCAATGGAACAGAGCCCTGCCAGCTGGTGCACGGCGGCCGAGCAATGATTCGTGCCCTCTTCGATATATATGGTTCTTTGAATCATAGTGAATTTAAGATTTATGGAGTTTTCGCCTTTTTTCAGAACTTTTGCACGTTCGTTTTGGTTTCCTGCTTAGGTTGACGTGTGAGGTCCCGAATTCTGGGGATAGCTATTAGCGAATCAAATGTCTTGCTTAATTCGTCAGGTGAACGTATGTTTTAAAATCGGACTAAAAAATCCGACGTAAGCGTGATGATTTCGAAATCTATTTAAACGCCCCGAGTTACCGGTGACACCAACCTTCTCCTTACCAAAACCACGAGCGAATGCCTTCTGAATTTCTTCTCTGATGCACAAGTGTCACGGAAGACGAGGAAAATTCATTGAATCAGAAAGATTTTCTCACCATCTCACTTTCCAAAAATCCTTGCAGTTTCAAAACCGCACATAAACCTTTTACCCTTCTTTTCTTTCTATTTCCCTAACTTTCTATCATGTCTGACGAAGATAAAGCCTGCTCTGGACACTGCATGGTCGGTGGTCTCTGCTGTGGATACGACGCCATTGATTGCAACAACATCGAAATGGGCTGCCGTACCGAAGAAGACTGCTTGTGCATTCGCCACACCACCTGCCTCAGCATGACCGCTAAGTCCAAGGGATTCTTGTTGACCACCGACAAGGATGCCGAGGAAGAAATCTGCAAGCTCGGATTGTTCTGCTGCGACATTGGTCTCATCAAGCCCAGCACCTTGTGCAGCGGTGCCGCTGTCTTGTGTTGCTTTTACGAGGTCTGCGCCTTGCCCTGCAGCGACCAGTACGTCCCCAAGTGCGTCTGCTCGTACTGCTTTTTGCAGTGCGCCCCCAAGTGCGGATGCTGCATTCCTCCTCCTCCCTGCCCCGCTCTTGACAAGCTTCGTGCCGATGAGGTCGCTCCCATGACCATGGAACGCGGAGATGAACCCGTGGAAGCCGAAGCCGAGGTTGTTGAAAAGAAGTAAGCAAACAAGACACAATACAAGTGAGTCTTACACGTAGACAAGGACGATGCAATGTCACTCTTGTCGGATCAAGATACGGACAATGATCGGATCCTTTTCAATGAGTATAGCCAACCCGGCCAGTTACCGGTTGGCACTTCACACTGCTTGAATGCAATATTATCGAGCACCCAACGCACAGTTCAGGGTAGCAACAAGAACAACAACAAGTTAAACAACATACGTATATGTTAAATGATCAAAAAGTGAAAGTTATAGTGAATTACATTACAAAAAGATTGATGATTGACATTCGTAGTTATATCCGTAAAAACCGAAATGCTAGTAGTGTATCGTTGGGTTATCGTGTCTATTGTTATCTAGAATACCTGTCTCATCCGGATCTCTCTATTGCGATCGGATGAGATGCAGGAATCCAAGCATCGGAACATTTTCCTTCTCCTTTGAACGATACTGCAATTCATTGGCTATTGTCAATGATGTCAGAGTGAGCGGATTTTCATCCATGAATTGTACTCGATTAGAAACACATCAATATCCGTTTCCACCAATGTAATAGCAGCATACAATCCTCGTTCTTCGCTCACACTCGAGTCACGTTAATTCTGGTCTTCGGCGATTTTCGATTGCCTCGATATGAACTTGAACCATTGAATTCGTTTCTTGGTCATGGTTCTGTAAATTTCGCAAACTCTGTGGAACTGTGGTTGTTCTTATATTCGTAGCCTCGATATTGAAACAAACTTCAAAGCTTGGATCGTTGGCCTTTTCCGACCTCGGAGGACGACCTTGCCGACGTTTGTTCCTTGGAATAGCGACAAGAGTGCGGGATAGAAATTGGAAATTCCATCGTGGGTCGTGTCTTCTTTGTAGCACTTTATTTTGCCCTCTCGAATCCATTGGACCAAATCCGAAATGCCAGCAGGAAATTCCTTCTGGTAGTCCAAGACGACAAATCCGGTCATTGTGGCCCGTTTCACCAACAGATTCATGTAGTTGCGGGGGCCAGTGGCAACAGCGTTGCTATTGTTGCTATTGTGATTCTTGCCACTCGGAACGTTGTATTGGGAAATTGCTCCGCACAAGACAATTTTGGCACCCATGGCAAGGTTGCTCAGAGCTGCCTCCAAAAAGGTTGATCCGACATTATCAAAGACGAGGTCTACTCCCGATTTTCCAATAGTGGCCTTGTAGATTGCCTTGGCCAGATTGGACGTTTTCTTATAGTTAATGGCCACATCGACAATCCCATTGTCTTGCAACCATTGGCACTTGGCGTCCGTCCCGGCCGTCCCAATGACTCGTTTGCAGCCCACGACGTGCTTGGCAATCTGTGCAACAATCGATCCCGTCGCCCCGGCGGCTCCCGACACCAACACAGTATCCGATTGTTTGGGCATGCCCACTCTGAGGAGTCCAAAATAGGCCGTCAGGCCGGTAGTTCCCAGAACGCCGAGAAAGGAAGCGTACGAAAGGTTGCTGCTTTCGAAAGGCAATGGATAGTGATCGAGGCGCGTCAAGAGCTTGTTGGCTTTTTGTGGAGTACAATTTTGGAGCAGACAATACTGCTTGGACTCCAACAATTTCCGTCTTGACGATACTCCCGACTGGAAATTCCTTTTGGAGGGTATTGGAATTTGCGGCGATGATTTTGCAAATGGCCGAGGCCCGCATGACGCTTCCGAGTTTGACGGGGGGTAGATAGCTTTTGGCAGGACGACATCCATCCCCGCATGGCGGGATCGATGGATATATAGAGTGTTTCGAGAAGCAAATCGCTCTTGTTTGCTGTATCGGTAGCATGCGAATGGTTTGCTGGAGCAAAATACGAGGCAGGGACTTTCAAATCTTGTATTTCCAATCGGAAATCCTCGCGTCGGGGCAAGCCATCCGGTCCGTCGCATCAGGAGGATGCGTTGGTTTTTGAGTACGACCATCGCCATTGCTGTTGGTGTGAGACTGTAGCGGAACTTGTGGCATGGTGGAATGTCGAAGCAAGGCAGACGAACTGACTGACACCGGAACAAGAATGTTTTGTGTCTTTCAGAATAATTGAATGGGATTCTTTTTGTGCAGGAATTTATTATTTTATTTTGACTTTCGAATGAATCCAAACACCTAAAACCGTCCATCCGCCAACCGAATCAATCAATCTCGCGATCTTTGTTTCACTTTGGGGGAATCCGGCTGACCAATGATATTCCTTGGAATCCGCCAAGGGGTATGCGCGCGATTTAAAATCGAACCGATATTTTTTTACGATTGAGAACAAGGAGCGAGCGTGACACAAAAATTTGCATTCTCATTTTCTTGTTTCTTCTATTATCTTCTTTCTTCGCTTGTGACACATCATAATATGTCATGAAACAATCTTTGTGCACAACTTCCTTCACTTCCCATCTCATCCGACCAAACCAACCAACCTTTTGGCCTTTTGGCATTCGAAAGTGACATATAATCGAATACACTACACGATATACAAAAAGACAAACAATACTACAACACTACAATACTACAATATACTACTATGAGCAGCAATACAATGTTTTGTGTCGACGAACGAACTCCTTGCCTCGGCATAATCCAAGAAGACGAAAGGGAGCTTTTGCCAAGCGCTGTTGCTGCAAGCCCAAAGCGCCGGAGCAAGATCCATTGGCCCATAGTTTGTGACAGTGTGCAACAGCAATGCTGGTGATTCTTTCGTTGAAAAGCTCGGGTATTGCACATGCAACTGCAGCATCAAGCCTATTCAATACACAAGCAATTGGATTCCAAGGACGAAACAACCATTGAGACTGCCGAATCGGGTTTGATGACCTTTGACGAATTTGCTTTCCAATTTGACAAGACGTATGAATCCCAACAAGACTATGCAGTATCGCAAGCAAGTCTACGAATCTAATCTTCGTTACATCAAACAAACACAACCAAGAAAAATCACGGATACACCTTGGGAGTCAACCAGTTTGCCGATATGCTCCCCCACGAGATTCACAAGGGCTTGGACAAGGCGGCATTGGGAGCTACAATGGAAAACAGTGCACACATGGATCACCAGGAGGTCTTTGGATTTTCTGTTGACAATATGGGCAGCGAACACGAACTCAACAATCTCCGAACTCCCAATTCGTTTCAAGATTCGCAACAACGACAACGACAACGACGACGACAGCTCTTGCAAGATCTTCCCAAATCCGTCGATTGGAGAACACAAGGCGTGACGACTCCCGTAAAAGACCAGGGCCACTGTGGATCGTGCTGGGCCTTTGCGGCAACGGCGGTATTGGAAAGCCATGCGGCCATTGCCAGTTCGGAACTTGATGAGTTTGTCGCCACAGGAATTGGTGTCGTGTGCATCCCAACCCCAATCACTGTGGAGGTGACGGGGGCTGCACTGGATCGACGGGAGAGCTGGCGTACGATTATGTTTCCAAGCACGGAATGGTCACGGAATGGGAATACGGATACACGAGCTATCACGGCAAGTCGGGAAGCTGCCAGCTGAAAGAACTGCCGCAGTTTTTGTTAGAAAATGGAAATCAGGAAAAGGCATATGTGGTGGGTGCCAAGGTGGGTTTGGTGGGATATTCGTCGCTCCCCTCCAACTCGTACGACGCATTGATGTATGCGGTGGCCAATTTGGGTCCCGTGGTCGTCTCGGTAGGCCGCGAATGGATGGGGATTGTACAAGGGTGGAGTATTTGACGACTTTGCAACGGTAGATCACTACGATATCAATCACGCGGTTGTCTTGGAGGGTTATGGCACCGATGACGTTACGGGACAAGACTTATTGGTTGGTACGAAACAGCTGGGGTGCCCTGTGGGGAGAAAAAGGTTACATTCGATTGAAGCGAAGCGAAACAGATGACGAACAGAATTGCAAGACGGACATTACGCCCTCGCACGGTGTAGCGTGTGCCGGGCCCGATGGAAACGCCACCATGCCCGACGAAGTAGTAGTGTGGAACCTCGGGAATATTGTACGCAAATGTAGTTCCCGTCGGTGCCTATCTGATTGGGCATTAACGAATATGAAATAGAAATAGGAAACGGACTAAAATGGTATAGGTCTAATGAAGAGAGAAAAATCTAGTTATTTTTCCATTCGACATTATTTCTTCCAATTCTTTTCACGTTACTTTCGTTTCGATATCGATAATATCTCCATCGACCACTGCAACTTTTTGATTCAGTGTCGAGTAAATGTTTGCGTAAAAGTTCCAGATCGACTATTTGGACGCTCCCGCGTGTGATGCTGGTCATTGCCGCAATAGTTCCGGCTGCTTGGCCCTAGAATCATAAACTGGGGTTCCATAGCGTAGCGTGCTATAGGCCACGTGACTGGCGCTTACACACACCGACACCAACAGGTTTGGAATGTCGGGAGGCACCATGACCCAGTATGGAATCTGATAAATCGGAGGTTTCGGATTTCGCTCTAGGTCGCCTTCGTTTTTCGTTTTTGCTTCGTGATTTTTGGTAAAGACTTGGAACACGCTGGGCAGTGTGGGAATCGTATTTGTACGAGCCAAGGCCAATCGACTCCAATCCGATATCAATGTTGGCTTGAGTATTCGATGGAGCATTGCGTAAACACTATGGATCCAAGCATGCGAATAACTTCCCGCACGTACAATTGCGGAGGCCAGTGATTGTTGGATCGGAATTCGTCTGCACACAGTCCCCATTTTTTCATCGAGTTGCGAATATCCATTGGAACCGAAATATCATTTGCCAGAAACCAAAAGAGCTCCAAAATGTATTGCTTGTGGGCCTCCCAGATGACTTTTCGTTCGTTGTACGAAGCAAGGGGGTACTTCCAGCTGCCTCCGACAAAATCCGTGCTGATTGGACCTCCGTTGTTGCAATCGAATTTGCCAGTTGGCCAATGGGCCCAAATTGGGTGTTGGAACCTTGATGTGTTGGTGGACTTTGCCCTCCGCCTACTAGTTTGGAGATATATCGTCGCAATAACTCCCATCGCTCGGGTTGGTAATTCGTCGGAACTTCAAAGGGAATCATGTTGGTTGTTACGTTGGTCACACACAATCGAAAATTGTACGATTGTATTTTTGTGTCGGAATCTCCAATGGATCCTTCCGGTGAAGGTGTCAACAAGTAGGGCAAGAGCGTCTGATTGGTTTCGTCTGCATATGGATTCACCGCAACGGGAAATACGTGCCCATCGTTGTGTCCCAGATTCCCGGCAAGTGATTCGTCATAAGTATCGTGACCTTCTCGACCGACCACGAAAGGAACCCCCGCTTTGGCCATCAAATCTCCCTCGTAGGAGGAATCCACAAAGACCTTGGCATTCCACCAGACACTACTGGTGCTGTTCGATGTCAAAATTTTCTGGATACGAGAATCGCTGTCCCTCCCATTCCAAAGCTCGGACGCCTCCCGCATTTCTCACAACCTCCACCCCTGCTTCCGCCAAGAAATCCCAAAAGACGGATTCCGCCACGTGTGGCTCGACATTCCACGGTGCACGGGGTTGCGGAATGGATGCCTTTTTATAATACAAGGCCACTCGTTCAAAAAACTCTTGTGCGAATCCACCAATGACTTTGTCTGTGAAATAGCCAATGTCCGATTGCCCCAGGCCGCCCGAAACCATCCCACCCAAATGATTGTTTGGATTTAGCAAGAGCACCTTTGGATTCACTTGCTCCTGTTGTTGTCGAAGCATTTTTGCGGCTGTAACGCTTGCTATGATGCCGGAAGGAGTGGCACCATACACAATTACATCGTAGATGCGATCTGCTTCGTTGGAAGTCAATTGTGGATTTTCTATTGGCGTCGTTTTTGTGAACCACAACCATTCTGTGTGGATCCAGAACAACCACAAAGGACTACAAAGAATCACATATACAACCGCAGAAAATCTGTGTCGGTTCCGCATAGTGATGAAGTTCGTTTTGACTGGTTACGAGTGATGACACGAGAACACAACACATGTGATAGATTTAGCAATCTTTGTGATATTTTTCTTTCGAAAAAATCTTTTCGTTGTGTTGCATCAAAATTGATCATGTTTGAATCATTCGATTAAATTAGAAACAAAAGGAATTGTTTGACTGATTCGACTACAAGACGAATTTTACCACTTCCACGCGGCACCATTACTTCCACAACTTCAACATATCTTTTTGACCGTGATCTATCGTTGCAACTGTTCTTGTAAGAGTGTTCTCTTCTTTCTTGTGAAGTCTCGTACGTTTTCGTGAAATATATGCATCAACGAATTCTGATTTTCCGATGATACCCAAGTCGTCGATTCCTGCAACTACCGACCAGATCTTTTCATCCAATAGGAGAGAAGATTGAAAAAGCTAAGATAAACTGTGATACCAAACAGTCTTTTCACTTTTGCCAACTATATTGGAATCAAAGGAAAGAACGAAAGGCTACACTGAGTGATTTTTGGGATTGAGGCAAGAAAGAAAAGAGGAAGAGAACAATCGACATCGACTCGAGAAAGGAAACGAAAAATGGCACACGCAGCAAAGAAAACGATGCTCTCGGTATGGGTTGGAATTCTTCTCTTGGCAGTTGCTCTGTCAACTCAAGTGAATGCATTCCAAACCAATGTCCCGAGCATGGGAAGTCGGACAGCGCTTTCTTTCCAAAAAGCTCCAGCGGTGGCGGAAGAAGTGAAAAAGGCCAAGGAGACTGTTGGTACAACCGATACTAGCGATGCTGGTTTGATGACAGAGGAGGACGAAGATATTTTGTTTGGCCATGATATGCTAGAAAAAAGAAAGCCACCCTTTCCCCGTCGGCATCGCCGAAAAGATCGGGTTGGTAATGTTTTGGCGGATCCCACCGTCAAGCTCAACGAGCTGGATCATTCCGACACGAATCCCCTCATCAACAAGCTGCGAACGATTCGAACTTCCAAGCTCGAATCCTGCCCACAAATCTGGACCGAGCTCACGGAGGTTCACCCCGATGGAATCGCACTCATTGACGATCACCTGTGCGACGACAAGAAAATTTCATTGACATTCAAGCAAATGAACAAGGTGGTCAACCAGGCCGCTTTGGCCTTTGGCCGAATGGGACTCTCCAAGGGACAAAATGTGGCAATTTTGGCAGAAAACTCGGCGCGGTGGCTCCAGGTAGATCATGGAATTCAGCGTGCCGGAGGTGTTTCGGCGGTTCGCGGTGCCGATGCCCCCCTCGATGAGCTGCGATATATCTACGAACATTCCGATTCTGCCGGAATCGTCGTCTTGCAGGGACCTCGATTACTCAATAAGCTTCTAAAAGATGCCGAGTCTTTGGACATGACGAATTCGTGTCTGGGATTATCCAACGAATCAAATGGCCCAGTGAAGAATGTCGTTTTGATGCACCGGGAAAAGAAAACACAGGCTGACCTCGATGCCATCATGGCCAAGTGCAACAACGAAATTAGTATTACCTTCTGGGACGATTTACTCGAACAGGAAGAATCGAATGCGGAGAGCGTCAAAGTTTCGGACTTTCCCAAGGTCACTGGTGATGATTTGGCAACGATTGTTTACACTTCTGGTACCACGGGACGTCCCAAGGGAGTCATGCTGTCGCACGGAAACTTGCTTCACCAAACAAGCCACCGGTTGGCACCTTCCAAACCCTACGAAGAATCCGAACCTCTGCCGGGCGAAACCATGGTGTCTCTCTTGCCCGTCTGGCACATTACGGAACGATCCTTTGAGCTCTGGATGCTCACAAGAGGCTGCAAGGTTGTCTATTCTTCCATTCGCTATTTCAAAAACGACATGGCCAAGCACAAGCCCGAGTGGCTAGTGTTGGTTCCCCGTGTTCTGGAAAAGATTGCTTCAGGCGTTCAGGACAAGTTTGCCAACGGAAGTGCCGCCGTCAAGGCGCTCAGCAAGTTGTTTACGATGACTGGAGGAATCCGTGCCAAGAATGCTGCCATTGCCAAGGGTTTGGCCGTCGGAAATGCCGATGAACCTTCCGGATTGAAGCGTCTTGCCAGCAAGGCAGCCGTCAACTCTGTAGCCCCTCTCAATGCTGTTGGTGACAAGCTTGTGTGGTCCAAGGTCAAGGATGGCTTCGGTGGAAATTTGAAAACCATCATTAGCGGTGGTTCTGCCTTGGCCGGAAGCCTCGAGAAATTCTACGAAACAGCGGGATTCAAGGTCGTGGTGGGATACGGATTGACGGAATGCGCACCTCTTCTTGCCTACCGCCGACTGGACGGAAACCTGGCCACTGCCGGATGCTGTGGAAAGCCTTGTTTGGATACGGAGGTTCGAGTGGTTGATCCCGACAGCAAGGCGACACCGGAATCCGATCGACCATCCCTCCCCGACGGTGAGGTGGGTGTAGTCATTGGACGAGGTCCCCAGATCATGAGAGGATACTACAAAAACCCCAAGGCCACCGCCGAGGCGATTGATGAATATGGATGGTTCGATTCGGGAGATTTGGGACGCATCAACCCTGCCACGGGCGATCTGATACTGACGGGACGTGTCAAGGACACGATTGTTCTCTCGAATGGTGAAAATATTGAGCCAACTCCTCTCGAGGATTCCATTATTGGAGGTGCCAGTGGTTTGATTGAGCAGATCATGCTGACGGGACAGGATGGTCGTCGTCTGGTGGCAATCGCTGTCTTGAGTCCCACCGAACTTGCCGCCTCTGGATACTTGACCAAGGACGAGGCTTCCCGCCTTCAGCAGGCCAACGAACAGATCAACGACCCCAAGTGCGACCCCGAAGATTGCGAGATTGCTTCCGCGTTATTGAAAAAGGCTTCGGACGACTTGAGATCAAATGCCGATTTGCAAAAGACCCTCGATGGCCTCGCAGCTTCTTCCACGACGGAGGGCTTTCGAAACTTTGAACGAGTCAATACCGTGTATTTGACTCTAGAGCCCTTTGCCATGGTCAATGGGCAGCTCACGCAGAGCTACAAGGTCAAGCGTGATTCCGTCTATGAACGATACGGCAGCGAGCTGCCTCAATAAACTATATAAAAAATATCTATATACTACACTACTGAGTAGGTAAAACTCAGTTTCAATTTCGAATATGCTATGGCTCTGTGCGTCGTCGGGTTTAGCCTGCGGAGGCAGGGTTCATATGTGAATAGAGTATTTGTGGTACGACGAACATGGTATTGCTCTGTGCGTCGTCGGGTGTAGGAGATGCGTCGACATTCACAGGCCAAGAACCACAGATGGGGATTTTAAGTGATTTAAATAATGAAGTTTGAAAGTGGGCTATTCTTGACAAAGTAGTGGAAGCGAGAAAGCAAAACGAGTCTACTAAATGGATTCAATTAAGTGACGCGATGTGAGATCAACGTCCACTTAAGACACTTCACTCGAATGCGAGTCTTCTAAATGAAAATAAGAATCATCAACTGCCATCACATAATGAATTCTAATCACCATCGCGTTTGGCAGGACTGATTTAAGGATAGACTTTGTCCCACAAGACTCTTGTGCATACTCCAAAAGGCAAAGCGGTTACTCCATATAATGCGGCATTCTCAATCTTTCTTCATAATATGACACAAGGATTGTTTCGACGACGACATGGCAACGTCAGCATCCGCAGCAAAAGGGCAAAAGCCTCCAGACAAGATTCCGCCTGGCAAGAACCGCAAGGATGGCAATGCTTCGTCCCAGGCGCAATCTCGAAGGGATACCTCCACTGCTTTGTTTGAAGAAAAGATCTTTCGGGGAGCTTCAAATAAGGCATTGGCGGATGCGGCTGAAGGCAGTCAAGATCAAAAGAAAGCTGCTCTCAAGGCGCCTCCTCCAAATGCTGCTCCAAATCCTCCGGTGACACTCCCATCTGCCGTTCGGAGCTGTTGGCCCGATCTCTTTCCAACCATGAGCAGTGCCAAAAAGAGCATTCGAAAGGGGATTTTTTTCGTTCGACAGCAAGCCAACGACGCCAATACGAACACCAAAGGCAAGTGTGACACCCAAATATCGGTAGGAGACACCATCCTGCGCAAGCTCCCCAACCAAGAATCCCGATTTCGAACCCGAGGGCCATCCACGCAAGAGATTATGGCCCGTTCCGTGGGTGGAAAGCTCAACATTGCCTATTTGGATGAGCATTTGGCGGTTGTTATCAAGCCCCACGGAATGCCAGTCCACAAGGTTCACGGCAACGATATGGAAGACGACGATAACGATGGCGAAACTACCGTCAAGAATTCAAAAGAGGATGCCAAACAGAGCAACAAGGTGGTAAGCATGCACGAACTGCTCTTGCACTGCCTTCCAACACCAAATAATGGTGTCGATGTATTGAGGCGTCCAGCAGCCATTCATCGTCTCGATCAACCGACGTATGGCTTGTTGGTGGTTGCACGCACAAGGCCATCGGCCCGCTTTTTGTCCAAAGCATTCGAGGAACGCTCCTTGTACAAGCGCTACAGGGCATTGGTTCATGGACACCTCGATGGGGAAATCAGCTATAGTCTGCCAACCAAGGGCACCGGAACCTTGGTAAAAGTGCCAATAGGTGGCAAGGAATGCACTTCGGAATACTTTATTGTGCAAAAAATAGTCGTGGGTGGAGGTGCTGTGTTGACGGTTCCCGGAGAAAACAGCGAAATGCTTTTGACACTGGTCGATTTGGTGCTGCACACGGGACGCAAACACCAGCTCCGCAAGCACATGGCGTCTCTGGGTCATCCCATTGTGGGTGACACGCGATACGGAATAGCAACTGCCGATCAAGACCTCTCCAAAGCTCTCGTGAGTTCGTCGTCGACACCCACGACCGCTGCCAACAAGGATCAAAAACCCAGCGCGACCCCCAAACCAGTTCAATTGTCTCTGGCTTTGGCCGCAGTCGAAATTACCTTTCCGCTTCCCCGTGGTGCGATTCCGTCAGGCACGGGGAACGATGGGAAGAAACAAGGCACAAAAAGTAACAATGACGACGACGAAATAAGTAATTCCAAGTATTCCGTCATGGCAAAGGACGCCAAGCATTCCTACAATGCCATCAAAGGCACTTTAAACGTGACCATTGACATGCCCGAGTCGATGAAGAACATTTTGAAAACGAGGAAAAATTGTCCCTCACAACTAACCGAACAAGTAGAGCCTCGCTGTGTGGATTTTCAATTCTTTTTTTGAAAGAATACATACTTTGAATAATGCTACAAAACAAGTAAGAAGAATACTTTCGTTCAGATGCCATCACATAATGCTACGTCCATTATCGTTTTTCTGGTACCGGCAATATCAATATCGAATGGTTGTGACAAGTTATAATCGTGCAGGTATAGAAATGGCGAAAATTCCGCATCGACTCGATGCACAACAAAAATTGAAATCGTTCCCGTTTCGCTTTTATTTTCTCACGATAATGTCATCATTCATAGATGATCATGATCGTTACTGCATACATCATTCTTAAACGGTGTATTCCTAGTTCAAAATGTGTTTTTTCGCTCGTGTTATCATTCAGAGTTTTTCGTGATTCACCATTCCTTCTTCCAATAAAATGCTGCGAACAATACCAGCAGTGCTATAATCCAAAAAGTGCCATCCTTTTCGGAACTAAACTCCGCGTACGCCTGCAATTCTTCGGGTGTTGGTTCTGGGGACAAACCAGCCTTGTTTACTCTCCAGTATCGATGAGCTTTGTGGGCATATTCGAGAAAGGGCGATTGTTGTTGTTTGCTATTGTGGTCGATTGGGGTTTCGTCCTTGGATTTTTTTGAAAACGAGACATGCGTTAAGGATTGCATCACCCCTTGAACGGCATCGGTTTCCGTTTCCTCGTCGTATCCGACCAAGTCTTCCAGGGAGTAGCAGACAATGCCCACGCAGGACTTTGGTAGGCCATTCCGCCGGCGATCCCTTCCTCCCACCATAATTGCTTCCAGGCATGCCTCGAGCCCGGGTGCCGCTCGTGCGTGATCCGCAAGTCCCAGTGTGGCACCGCAGAGTCGTATGCGATTTTGATTGTGCTCCGAAAGCAGAACGGTTTTTGCCAGGGCTTGCACGATTGCCAGATGCTTTCGAAAGCGTGTTTTTCGTTGTGTATCAGGATTTTCGTTCTTCTCGTCACCATCGGACCATATAAGCGCATCGACAACAACATAGATATTTAGAGGTAACGATTGTTTTTCTTTCGAATCTGGATCGTTCTTTTGTCTGTATTGGTCAATCTTTTCCGTCAGGCTCTCGAGTTTTCGAATGGCACCTTCGAGAGGCCCTTTTTGGAATAATTCCGCTGTTTCTTCGTCCGAATCAGAATTTTTGTCGTCGCTGCAGTTCCATAGTAAATACAAAACGACAAAAGGAGGAAGCTCGCATCGATAGTCTTCTATTTCGGAGGAGATTGTTGCAACTGTCTCACCCTCGCCCAGGCTGTCGTTGTTTGCAAAGTAGTCGTTGAGATACACGGGTTTCAGAGCGTGCTGCTCGATTTCGCTGAGCATGTAATATCGTTCAACGCTAAAATTCTTTCCCATGACGGTATTTTCATCGATGGACGACGAATCTTGCGGTATTTGCGACATTGTTGAGTTGGTTGGTTAATATGATGTGGAAGAGGAATTGGTTTGTGTTTGATCTGGTGGCTGATCTCCTCTTTCTGATCTGCTTTGGATGAGACGCTGGGCCAATTCGCTGTTGTAAAATTTCGATTCGCTGCTGCAATTTCTATTTCATCTGACGGTGGTTGAAAGAGTTTAGAGATGTTGTATGGAATCTTTCGCCTCGTTGTTCCTCCTTTACATCAGTATTGTGGAGAGTGATGTGAAACAATCTTACTGCATCAGATCGATTTTTTGTCTTCCAAAGATTCATTTTCTATGATTTTGTGACAAGAACACAAACTGACGTAGTCTTGAAAGGCTTTTTGAGTGTACATACGTATACAGACTTTGATATAGTGTGATAGTATGATACGTACGAACATAGTCCACAAAATAGCGAGAATCGGGACTGACCAACTCGGGAATCAAAAGAAAATCCTTCTCTCATTTTTTGGATTTTGGATGGGGAAAAAGTCGAACAAGACGTGACACTTCGGAACACCACAAATCGACAAAAAACGATAAAAAAGCACGTGCATCAGATGGAAAGCGATTCCCATACGCTTCGAAGATCATCTTTTCTCACAACACAGTCCGGAGAAGTCCCAAAATTCTTTTCTTCCGGCGGACAAATAGAATGTCAAGCGGTAGAACCGAAATACGACCATTGTGATACAGATTTATGCTATTTTATTCGCCGCTGTCACACGTTCTTCACGCTGAAGTTAATTGACTTTTTGAGAATGCCTTCATTTTTTGCCAAGGACGAGCACCAATTAATCGCAGTTTCTTCGCTTTCTAAACCCGTAAACAACACATTGTTTCTTTACATGCGCATTTCTGTCACCTGCTTCTGGGCACAGGTGTATCGATTTTATCGATAATGTTCTTCATGTCAAAGATTGCGAATGGGTTCGGATGGAAACGAGGGCATCGATGATGGCGGAAAAAAGGATTTCAAGAACATGCCCATCAAGAAAGAAATATTTCTCGCTATCTCACGCAAAGACGACAAAATGCACACAAAAGACGATTATTGTATATTCGAAGAAATAATTCTCGCTTTTCTCACAATCTGAATTCGACGTGATTTCAAATACCCACAAAAAAATACTCAACTGTAACCCAACACCATGTTCCAGAAAGCCATCATTGCTCTCCTTGCCGCACTTGCATTCGCAAGTGCAGAAGACGTCGTCGTCGAGGAAGTCAACGTGAACGAACTTCCTCCCATTGCGGATCTCATCGAGCGTGCCTATCCTACCTGGTGCATTGACGAAAACGAAAACCGCATCTACGACATTCCAATCTGTGATGACGGAACTCCCAACGGCCGTTGGTCTCCCCTTTACTTCACCAAGCAACACTCGGGAGCCGATCCTGCCCTGGGTGGATACCCCTCCAACATTGACATTGTCTATCCCTTTGAGTTTGCCGCTCCCTTTTTGGGACAGGCCTGCGCGGGATCTCCCCACATGTGCGGGGAAGACTTTGATGGCACGTCGATCAACTGCAAGAAATGCCCCAAGGTCAAGACGATGGACGACAACGGTCCGTACGGCCCAGGACATGTCCCTCCACACATTTCTCTCGCTGCTCTCTCGTGGTAAGTGATATGAATTTCGGTTTTGATGTTGTCGTTGTATCACTTTGTTGATTTTTGTTGTCGCGGAAACTCACAATTGTTGTTTTTGCGAATCGTATATTCTGCCAATCATCAATTTCACAGGGCATACCAGCAGGGAAAGGGAGGCGACATTAGTACCTGGTTCGATTTCGATGCCAACGCGTGCCGCGTTCTTCCCCACAAGCTTCTTTCGTTGATTCGCATCTATTATCCCCGCGAGGAGGACGGAAGCGTCTACTACCCACCACCCTTTTCGGATTTGGGAGGTGCCTACCCCCTCGAATTCGTCAACCTGGCGGGAGAAACCTGCGAAAAGGAGGCATTGAAGCATTCGACGGCGGGCGCTCTGGAATGCTTTGAAGATCACTCGGGAGATGTTTCTCAATTCCCCGACTACCTCGCCGTGGGACACGGAAGTCCCCACTACTGCACCAAGGACGGAATTGCGGCCGACATCAATCCCGATTATTGTCCCTACATTTTCTTTGGTCCACACCGTGGAAAGTATCGCCATCCCCACATTGCCTTGTCGGCTGTCGAAGTCTATTTGTCGAATCTCATCATGCCCGACAAGTGTGGAACGACCTGGGATGATTCCAACTAGTGAGTAGAAAAAGATTGTTGCATTTGGTTGTGGAATCGTATTACGCGTTACGAATTTTTTTGTTTGTGGAATCATAGTTCAAGATCATTTTCTCACAAATCATCTTCTTGTTCATTTTGCAATTCCTTCCATTTTCATTATTTTCGCAGCCCACCTGCCGTCGATACGACTACCGCCTTCCCCTTCATGTCCGATATTGACAACGATGACGTCTTGGTGCATCCCCAGCAACCCACTCTCGATGAGGAAGGAATGTGGATGTGGCCTGGCCCCGATGGTTACAAGAAAAAGCCCGTTATTGGAAATTTTGCCGTCAATTTGGTCACGGTCGACGAAACCAACAACGATAGCGTTGTCGAAGACGATGAGGGATCCGTTGTTAACACTTCCGGTGGAGCTTTTGTTTCCGCGACTTTTGTATCGATTGCCCTCTTGATCTCCATTGCCTGCTCCGTTTGAATGATTTGAATCATTCTTATATGTCGACCAGAACTTTTCACCGTGCCAAAACAAAAACTACATCACCTGGAATAAACACTACTCCATGCACGCATCACATGGAAGGATGATGTGCATGGAAGTAATAAGAAGAGAAAAAACTCAGAAATAATTCAAAATATTCCTAAACTTAAAGAAAAATCTTGATTCGTCGTAGGGTGTAGAAAAAGGAGGCGACTGGAAATTTTCTTCCGAAAAACAACAGATGCTGCTATCGCTAGCAATGAACATGACTTCAACGAGGACAGTAGGTGTTGCTACGTAGACCCACATCCCCCCTATGCTCTTTATCGTGGAAAAGAAAAACGATGGCTCTGTTCTTGAGCATTCCCCAAGAGAAGAAAAAGAGAAGCATGATTTTACCCAAGAGAAGGACAACAACAACATCCTATGATATCCTGTTTTCCGTCGAAATCGTAAAATGTCAGTCGTACGTCTTCGCATCAATTTGAGTCACATAAAATATGCTCCAAAGTATGCACGATTGAAAACGTACGTACATGATCACAGACGTGCATGCGCTAGATTGTTTATGAGCTTATGGCGACTATCGCCCATGAAAGGCATGCCGCATGGGCGAATAGTGCCGTTATTGCCTTTGTTCCATAAAATCCCGAAGAATTTATACAATCCCAAAAGTTCTGTTGCACAACTGCCTACTTGGTGTCCAACAAACATCAAAACGCCTCAAAGGGTGGACATAAACTACATCACTTAGTTGATTCATCGTGCAAACCAAGAGAAGGCATCAATTGAAAAACGAACCAAGACTGTAACACCATCCAAGACCATGACGGAAGAACACAACCCAGAAGACAGCGAACGCATGGCGGATTCTCTTTCCAGCCTGGAGGATAGCAGCGGGCTTGATGGAAGAGATAGTACCATAACCAAACAATCGAACAAAATGGACAGCATCTTTTACGGGAATTTTCCAACGGACATTCGCAAAAAGTACCATCTCATGGACGACGTCCTGGGAGAGGGAAGTTTTGGGACCGTCCGAAAATGCCGGTTGCTGGGGTCGAATTTGGTGTGTGCTCTAAAAACAATCGACAAGTCCAAGCTTCCGGATCCTACCCAATTACGAAGAGAGGTCGATATTTTATTGGACGTGGATCATCCCCATATTATCAAACTCTACGACGTCTACGAAGACGACACGGTGAGTGACAATGAGTTGCAAACAACGAGTTCTTGTTGTTGATCATGATGATGATGTACCCAACAACAAACAATTCTAACTCATCGTTTTTCTTGACAATCACCAATACACGAACTGCATATATATTCACACAACAATCTTCAACTAAATTAGAACATTTATCTGGTATCGGAATTGTGTTCGGGAGGGGAACTCTACGATCCGGGTGGTGGAAAAAACAAGGTCCAAGGAGGGACATTTCAGCGAATTTACCGCCGCGAGAATCATTCGAAACAGTTCTGAGTGCGATTGCGTATTGCCACGACGTGAAAAAAATCGTGCACCGAGATTTGGTGAGTGGACAGTGGAACAATGCATCTACGCAGCTCTCCGCGCTTATGTTGTGATATCGACGCAAATTGTCGACTTGAGTGATCGATAAATTTCCTTCGTTGAATTCTCTCATGGCTTTCTTTTCTTCAATTCTTTTTCAACAGAAACCCGAAAACTTTTTGCTGACAGACAAGACAGACAATGCGCAAGTGAAAGTCATTGATTTCGGGTAAGAATGAAAATGTTGCTATCTTTATATTAATTGTATTCGAAGCATGAAGCATGACTCAACGTTTTTCGGTATTCAACGCATAATTCCATCGTTTCACTAACCTTCATCACTTTCGATTTTTATCGATTTGAATATTGTCCATCTATATCGCGAAATGTAACGTGTTGTATTATTTTCTGAATTCGCAGTCTGAGCAGGTACGCGGCAAATCGAATGAACAGTTGCGTGGGAACAATTTATTATGTCGCTCCGGAAGTGTTGTTTGGAGAATATACAGCCAAGGCAGATATTTGGTCCATCGGAGTCGTTGCTTATGTGTTGCTGTGTGGTTTCCCTCCCTTTAATGCCGGATCAGAAGGCTTGACATACAACATTGTCAAGGAGGGCAACGTCAAGTTCCCATCTCCCGCCTGGGACAAGATTTCTCCAAACGCCATTGAGTTTATCAAGAGATTGTTGGATAAGGATCCCGAACGTCGTCCCTCCGCCGCAGAGGCCATGGAAGATCCGTGGATCACCAACGAATATGTCAATCCCTTTTCCAGAATCTGGCACGGAACTTTCTTGTCGCGAAACTCTGTCGAGGCCAAGGCGGTGCCAGCGGTGAGAAAAATCAATCACGCCGACACGAATCGACGGGACGAATTCATCAAGATTCGAAGTCAACGAAAACTCCAAAAAGAACGATTCACCTTTACCAGCAGCCTGAGATCCTATCTGAATGGAACATACAACTCTGTTCACAGCTCGGTACCCTCCAATTAGTAGGACTGCAATAATGATAACAATAATGATATCCGATTCCTCGAAACATAGATGATAGTTGTTCTTAAGCAATCTTTTGTGTGATTGGAATTCAATCCTTGGTTCGTTCGATTGCAGGATCGAGTCCATGTGCGAGGCAGAGCTCGTTGTGAAGAAGAGCACAAATCTCCAGCTGTTGGAGTTTGACTACTTCGGCACACTCTTCTTCTGTGAGGCTTCCCCTCATGTCGCAGGCGGCACAAATCGATAAAAGCCAAATCGTCCCAAATCTTCACAGAATCTGAATTTTGCCTTGAGGAGACCTTTTGCCACGCAGAGGGGTGCTAGAAAAGGACCCCGCATGGCCAAAACCTCTCGCAGCGGATGCTCTGCTGGCTCGTGCAGGGATTTTGGCCCACCCAGTGCCCAGTATCTGGCATTATGAAAGCCTGTGTGGTCTCCCTCGCCCACATTATTTCCCTCGAGGCGATGGAGCACGGAATGAATCCAATCCGAAACGTCCGTAAACGAAGAAGGGTGGTCTTTCGCCCAGGATGTCTGTCCCGGGTGGGATGCCGCGTATTCGGCGGTTTCGATATCTTTCGGAGTCACCCCCAGCAGAACCTCGTGGGCAGCACCCAGACTGCCCTCCAATAGCAACATGATGGCAGCTGCGCGATAGAGAGAGGATAGTTTTTCGTCGTCAAGTGTCGAAGTGTCTTGAAATCCATAGTGGGATGGATCAAACAGTGTTTGTTGATCGTCGGAAAACGAACGGAGCACCGATACTCCACGGTACAAGCCATAATCCTATTTCCAGTGATGTTTTTCGACTCAGAATTTCGGCATCCTTCCAAGCCTTATCGAGAATAGCTGTCGAAGCTTCTGGAAGTCCGTTGCTTCCCATTGTCGAAGGAGTGAATGCTAGCGCTAGAATTGAAACAGAAGCAATTGATATCATCTCTCATTGGTCGAATATTGACTCAATGATACGTTGCTTTCGATACGTGTTTTTGTGGATTTTATGTGATTCTCGTTTTTTCTTTCTCGAATGCAAAAAAAGTCTATCGTAGTACACTACCAGTCTCGAATCCTAAAAAGCCTATCGTAGTACCATTCTCGAAATCCAGGTCACGGATTGTTTGAACAACGGTATGTTTTTGTGACTTTGAATGCGCGCCGGACGCGCCTACCATTATGGAGAACTCAAAAATGAACGGTGTGCGGCGTAGATGACGACCCCAATGATTTCACCGTCGACGCAACGCGCCTGGCCAATCTTGGAGACATTTTGAATTTGCAAGCCGTGCTCGCGCTACAGAATTTTGGCAAGATAAGAGAATTTTCCACGAGGTGTTCTCTCGTGCGATACTACATGTAGAAGGTTATGGCGACGAAAAGTTATGTGCACTTTTTGTGCGTTTTTTTTTGGTACCTCTATCGATTTTTAAATCCCTCTTGTTAAGGAGGAAGAGAGTGTGAATCGATTCGTATGCACCTCTGTTCAAGACGAGAAAACGGCACTTAGAGGTTAAGAAACTAAAGTCGTCTCATCTACTAGACGATCCAAACGAACACGAGCCTGGAGAGAGTATCGGAAAGAGACTTGTTGTTGCATACCTTTCTCGAATTCATCAACGCACGAGAGAATAAATTCTAGGAGAAGACTGTGACTCTTGCGACGAAGTTTACTCCGGAGAGGAAGAATCAAGAGCTTGTAGCGGCAATCCGTTTTTTTGAATAATTGAGACTTGAAATAAGAAAACAACATGGCGATCAACATCACACCAACCAACAATGCGGAAGGGCTATCTTCGACAAAGCGGAAAATTCTTTCGATTCCAATTCATGCCTCGAACGAACGTCGCCAGAATTCTCTTTTGGGCCAACTCGAGCATCACAAGAATCGTCGTTTGACAAGAAATGAAATCCGCCAACGAGCCAGACAATTGCGTGGGGATAACAATATCAATACTATCGATGATAATGAATTGCAACACCATCCAGCGCTGTGGAGACAGCCCTTGACTTCGACCATTGATGTTCCAAATCACAGGAATCTGGTGGGTTTGATTACCGACGTGGGACTCTCCAACTGCCACCTTGTCTTGTATTCGGGAATGATCACTCTGGGAAGCCCTCCCATGCTGCAGCATTTCAGAGTGGACTTTGACACGGCGGGCTCTGATCTCTGGGTTCCGTCCAAGCTGTGCGATGGAACCTGTGCCAGTGCCCACCCCAGCTGGAATTTCTATGATCCCTCCATATCGTCCACCTACCAGGTGGCGACGGAAGATCTGAACAGGAACGAATTCGCTCTCGAATATCAGGACGGGGAAGCCGTAAGTGCTAAATTTCTTGTCCAACGTCTTTTTGAACAATACAAATTTGTTCTCACCAAGTTTTTCAAATTACTGTTTCGACAACCGTAATATTCCACATTTATATTCGTCACGTGCATCACTCTTTCACTATTATCACTTCCACAGATCAAAGGTGAACACGCAAAGGATACACTCCGGATAGGCGACGACGGGATTCGCATTTCTCACCAGGTCTTTGCCCATGTGACACACATTGCAAACTTTGCCACTTGCGAGGAGGAAGAGGGAATACTGGGGTTGGCGAATGCCATGACTACCACCCACGGTTTTCCCAGTCTCCTGGGAAACATTTTGCGGCATTCGACTTTTAACAATGGTGAAAACAAGGTTTTGCCGTACAATATTTTTGGAATGTATCTCCGATCCGATATCGACGATTATGAGGGTGTCGATATCACCAACGAAAACGAAAAACCAAGGGCATCCTCGGAATTGATTCTGGGCGGTGTCAACCAGGAACATTATTTGGGATGTTTGAACTGGCACAGCTTGCTCAAATCTTCGGAGGATCTCAGTGGAACGGGAGAATTTTCAAAATACTGGTCGGTTCGATTGGACGATGTCAAGGTTGGGGGTACCTCCCTCGCAAAATCTTCCTCGTCCACGGGGCAGCTCATTGCCGTTTTGGATTCTGGAAGTTCGTACATTGTAGGTCCCCAGGGACCAGTGGCGCACATGGTCAAGCTCAACCAGGCCAAGTGCTTTCGTATGGACACGAGTGGGGGAACGGCTGACCCCAAGGAGGTCGATTGCGACGATGCCGGAGGATTCGACGGTGCTGTTTTGAACAATTGCGACGATCCCTTTTTCAGTGTCGAATTCATCATCGAGGGCAGAGTGTACGTGCTGGAAAAGGAAGATCTCATGGTTCATCTCGACACACTGTTTGGGACGGTTTGCATTCTCCGTGTTGTGGCCTCGCAAACTATGAATGTACGTATATTATTTACAATTGATGCTGTCTTTTGGTAGAAATTTCGTTCTATCATCTCACTCTTGTTTTTCTTATTCCATTATATAGGGATGGATTTTGGGAGATGCTTTTCTGAACAAGTACTACACGGCTTTTGATTTCGAAAATCAACGGCTTGGATTGGCACCAGCAGCGGAGTATGCAGACGATAGATGCGAACGAGATCTCGACATGGACGTGACGAATTTTTGGAAGAATGTGTACGGAAACGAGGACGAAGATGTCTTTGATCCCGACGAATATCTACCTGACACCTCCAAAAATAATTTAGACCCCGTAATCGACAATGACAATGATCCAGTCAGCGACAATACTGTTGAAACTGGCAGTGACATTGACATTGAAGTTGGCATTGACCAAGTGGAACAAATTCAACCCGAAATTGGGGAGGAACCTGCCGAGGTCGATGGGAATGATAGTGATGCACTCGACGATGACTTTTTCAAAGACCAGGACGAATCCTTCGAACTTCCCCCTCCACCACCCCAAAGCGATGCTCTGGGGGATATCAACAACGACGGGCCAGGGCCATCACAAGACGCAGTCGATTCCTGGGTGGACGAGGTTATCGACAGTGCTGGCGGAATACCGAATGACGAAGCCGTCAGCTTTCCGGATGAATTCCCCGACGATTCTCCACCGAATGACAGCGACAATGGTGACTCCTCGGAACCCGACGACGATGCAGTGGAAGCAGATCAGCCGTCTAGCGGAAATCCCAACGATGCAATCTACGAGGACGATAATTTCAAGGTTGCAAACTTTTTGGACGACAATACGTTGGACGACGTATTTGTGGACCTCCCACCGGCAAGTGCTCCTTTCCACCACGAAGATCCAGACCCTGTAGACGTTCCGTCGATTGGTGGAGTACAAAAGGCAGCCAAGTCGCCTCATTACGGACTCACCGGTACCATTTTGGTCATTGCCGTTATGGTTCCAATCATTGCCGTTATGATGCATCGACGAAAAAAGAAACCATCTTCGGTATCGAAACAACAGGAACTCTTCCAAAAGACCTACGACAGGGCCGAAAAGAAAATGCTCAAGGAACACCGCAATCTGAACTACCGAAACCACCATTCCCCGAGGGAAATGGATGCCATCGATGTTGCCCTCGACGAGCTGAGTTATACCCACGAATCCTTTCACGACGAGGAAGGTGGAAAGGAGGGCGAAAACGGGGAAGAGGCCGAGGACGAATTCGTCCTGGATGCCGATATTTTGCGGCGGATGAATTAAGTTGAGGATAAAGAATTAGCACAACGGGAGCTATCCGTCCAATCGAGTGCGCAAAACTGGATTGCAATCGTGCACGAAACGGGGCGAGACAGGGGGATAACCATTTTGATAGTTGCTTACGAACAACGTGTATACGATCAATGATATTATAATCCATATCTTGAATTAACCAACGATAAGAATACTAAAGCAACTTTTAAATTTCTTGTTGGATTATGTTTGATTGGTGTTGTAACAGTATGATGTATTGATTTCGTACGTGTAGTCGAAGTTTATCAGATTTTTTTTCTTCAAATACTGCGTGTGGGCAAATCGACTAGTTCGAATAAATCACAAAAAGTATCTTCTTGTTCAAAAATGACTTCGACGAAAACAATCATCTTTTTCTTCTCTTTCATCTTTTCAGATCGAAAATCAGAAGAGTGGATGTCAGATGTGCAGTAAACAAAATTCCATAACACAACCACATGACATCGACCCTCAGAACAAAGATGCAATGAGACAATGACAAAACCGTTGAATATCCAGCTTTTAATCATTTTCCTGCTGATATGGCTTCCATCAGTTGTTTCGGAGTTCCTCCCAAATGTTACAGAAATTTACTACATCGACAAAAATGATCCAAATGTTACTCTGATGGGGTATGAGGTCCTTCCTTCTCTTTCGGAAAGCGGGTTGCACAATAGTTCCCTTCCTGGAGTAGTGATCCTTCCGGTACGTCCTCCTCTGAAATTTACTGTTGTGTGTATCAAATTTACAATTGCTTTTTGCGCTTGTGCTTACAGTATATTACCATTGTTGTCTTGTACATGTTCAGGATTGGAACAATGTCGACGACTATGAGATTACCCGAGCCAAAATGATCGCGGAGGAACTCGGATACGTCGTTTTCGCCGCCGATATTTACGGAGCTGATTTACACGACATCCAGGACTTCAACCAAACGGTAGAACTGGCCACCCAATATCGATCCGATCACCATCTTTTCAATTCACGCATTCAATCTGCCATTGACATGCTCAAGACAAACGAATTGGTTGATCCCAACAAGGTGGCCATCATTGGATACGATTTGGGTGGGACGGGAGTTCTGGCGTATTCCTTTGCCAATACAAATGCCTCCAAGAGTGATATTGTTGGAGCTGTAAGCGTTCACGGGGGACTCATGAACTTTGAGGTATCGGGTGACATTGTGAATCCCATTCTGGTTCTGAGTGGGGCAAACGACGACAGTGGAAACACCATCGAAGAGTTGGAGAATCGATTCGTCAAGGCCAATGCAACCTGGCAGATTACTCGCTACTCTGGTACGTTATGTAATGATTATTGCACACTATTACAATGTTGTTTGCGGCCAAATTCTCATTTTGCTGTATGGTTTGATTCTTGACCTTTTTCATCTCCAGGAATGAAACACGGATTTACGGTCTTTGGTTCGGATGCCTACAATGAATGGGTGGACAAACGTTCGTGGTTGGAAATGTCAACCTTTCTCAATGAGTGCTTTGGTGATTGGCGAATGAGTTCGGCGACGACAAGGCCAACAGAAGACGAGATGAACATTGAAACTATCAATTACGTCGATTCGTCGGGATATGCCCTGGAGGGATATCTCGTCGTGAACAATCCAAGAAAAGTCTCGCCCGGAGTGCTCATTCTCCCGGATTGGGATGGAACCAGTGGGCCGAATGGATATGAGGCACAACGGGCCTCGATGGTGGCCGATCGAGGATATGTGGCACTGGTAGGTGATGTCTATGGTGCCGAATTGTCTGTCCTGGACAATTGGATAGAGCGCTTTTTGCTCCTGGCATTGTATCGAAACAATCCCGATCTCTTTGTGCAGCGCATCCAGGCGGGAATCGATCAGCTGGTAGCCCATCCGGCGGTCGATTCCTCCAAGATATTCATCGCCGGATATTGTTTTGGCGGAACGGGATCTATCGATTACGCCTTTTCGGAAAATGCACTGGAAAACGTCAAGGCTGTCGTTCCCATTCATGGTGGTTTGTGGCCTCTCCAGGCCATTCAAACAGACAATGTCAATCCCTATGTGCTGGTGTTGTCGGGGGGTGTCGATGATGCCCACGGGGACCCCGTAAAGTTGGAACTCCACCTCGACGAAGCCAATGCCGACTGGGAAATCACACGATACTCTCGTAAGTGTTTGGATTGATTGCTGTGGTTTTTGCAAATCGTTGCTGCTATTGGCTGACCACTAGAATTTCTGTTCCTATTTTAGATACCTATCACAGCTTCACCATGTGGGGTGCAAAAGGCTACAACAAAGTGGCGGATATGCGATCCTGGTGGAGCATGATGTCCCTCTTCGACACCATGAGCGAGGGAGTTGAATACAGCAAGAGGCTCGATGATTCCAAAGCGCAAGACAAAAATGAAGAGCTTAGTTATGGGGATGTCTTTGCTTCATCGGCTCACGGGAACTATTTACGTGGCATCGTTGTCGTGTTGATGGCTATTTTGCCAACGAGAATGTTTTGAATGCGCAATGGGATTGGAAGAGGATAACTTTAGAAACGAGATCCGAAGCAGAAATAAGTATGCGTCTATGATGATAGTTGTACGGTTTGTAAATTCGGTGAAACAGACACGATCATCTCCGATTCGAGGTTGTAGGTTTCGTAAGAGCTCAACGATAGGTTGATGATTTCCCATCGAAAACTCGCGCATGAATAGAGACTATAGGATCTCGAACGTGCAAATTCTGAAGCAAGGATCTCTGACCCCACGAGACTCTCAAAGAAAACGATATCCAAGACAAAACTGAACACAAGCGAGCGTGATTGCAAACATCGTTGTCGAACAAGATTGGCGAAGAAGGAAACACTTGGACTCGTTCTGTCCACCCACCTATAGACAAGCCGACGCAAAGAAAACGATTGCAATATAAAGCAGTTTGCCCTCGCTGGTGCTTGCAAGTCTATTAAAGACGTTGAAATGTACTAGTACTGTTTAATTTATGAAAATGACAATCAAGTGCTATTCGCACATGTAACCACCGTGCTCGCTCAACCGACGGACAGATTTGCCCATAACCCTATCTCTCGAAGCGATGTGATTCTCTAATAGATCATCGATGAGTAACAAACGATGCTCGTCATCGTGATGGGCACTAAGGGCTGCCGCACAATCCGCATCAGGGGTCAAGACAAGCCCGCCAAAATTGATTTCCGACTCGGTCCACTCGGTGGTGTTGGTACCTAAAGTAACAACCTGTACGTCTCCAGTTTCGATACCTTCATTCACGTACTTGATGATAGTGCCTCCCAAGACGTGTTCGAACATATCCGCTGCCTGGGCACCGGAGATGCATTTCTTCACCTCTCCAGTGACGGAGTCAATGGCAGTTACTTCATGGGAGCACGTATACCCATGGGAAACAACCGAAACTTCAACATCCTCGTTGTTACCGGCCTTGGCCATGAGGGTACCTGTAGAAGTGTCCACGGTAGTGTCAACAAGATTATCAACAATGACGTAGAGTACACCGCATGTTGCTGCAGTAAGAGCAGTATAAACCAAGAATTGGATGACCATGGCCCAGACGACAATCTTGTTCTTCGCTCTTGACTTCTTGAGTTCTTGTGCCCCCTGGCGAACGTCGTCGAGAGTGACCTTGCCGGTTCCGTCAAAATCGAACAAGCCCATGATCTCCGCCGTTCTCGGAGGAAGAGCGTCAAGAGAGAATCTCATTGTCGACTTGCGACCGAACATCCAAGATTTCCTCGCTTCCCCCACAGGGGTAGTGAAGTGGGCTATAGAAGACAATACCCATTTGGATTGGATATACGACGTGAGATGGTCGAATGGACAGTGTGTTTATGCAAATAGACGAAATTGCATTCAAAAGCACGTACCTTTGAGTTCCTCGTAAAGTTCTGGATTACTTTCGGCAAGTGCATCAATGGATTTAGACATCTTCAAGGTTTCTTCAAGGTCGGTCATATTGATAGTTTCTTTCGCTGTATAGTACAGTAGAATTGGTTTTTGGGATTCTGTTTTTTTACGTAAAGTTGATATTATGAGAGTGTCAAAATATTTTCGTGTGATGTTTTCTCTTCGTTTACGCAGTCTTCTCGCAGTCCTAGTCGATAACTGCCTTGTGATGAAGAAGGGTTCTTGAAGAAGGGTTCTTGAAGAAGGGTTCTTCCGAAAGTTCAGCGAGGTTAAGGCTTCTCAAAGTGTCAACCTTGTGAGTGAAAGGCTTAGCAAAGTGTCGCTTTTGTCAGGGAGTGAGATTACAATAAGTATATTTCTTGACAGTCTTTTCCGAGGCGTTATTGTTCGGGCACATAAGATATGAGTCGACTTATCCCCAAGAGAAGAACTATCGAAAAATTCGGGGGATAAATCTACTCACTGTTTCTACGATCGGTATCTGAAAACTTGACATGGACGTTTCTAGTTACTGTTTCTATGATAAAATAAGCAAAATGCATTGTACCCAAAGAAATTCGCTCTTCAACAATTTCCGAGAAAGAAGGGTTCTCCGTTGTCGTCGTAGAGGAATAACTAGGGTTCTCATCTTCGCCAAAGTTGTTACAGCGAGGGGCTACTTATCGCAATCGACTATCCGCACAACGAACAGATGGCAGAATACAAGGATGAACTGTTGCTGATTTCGCAGCTTCTGTGAGAATCCTGAAACGAGTGGTCTTTTTACCTCCGTCTCTTGAAATGAAGTTTGTCACGGCGTGCGGACTATATCCTTGTTCGAACACACCCATTAGATTCTAACGTCAGTGGACAGCTTGTCATTGAGAATGCCATCCGTGGAAAGGCCAGACAAGACAGTAGAATCCTAATACTAGTTGGAGAACAATTATTGTATTGCTTGTAGTAAAAAAGAATCTAGCGAATCACGAACGCCTTGTTCGATAGTACTTATTTCGATTGTTTTCTATTCATCGGCAGCATTTCTGCGACCAGCCTCCGCGTACTTCTGAGAGTTACTGGCCCTCGATATCAGTCTGTTTCTTTCGTTTCATGAAACAATAGGCAATTATGCAAAATAAGACAAGTATTGTGATTCCTATCACCGCATACATCAAAGCACCCGAAGTACGCATGGGCTCTGAGTTTGCGGTTGGGATTGGGATATAACCATCGTCGTAAATTTCGTCATAGGAGGAATCATAACTCCCCGCTGAATTTTCTTCGGTCAACTCGGGGCACACATATTCGATTGCAGATTCGGCGCATTCCGCCTGTTTCTGTCGTTGTGATGCGTAGGCGTTTGCCACCAGACTGGCCGTTTTGGTGCGTTCGGAAACCCCATTGCTCCGAGAGTTGTCCCTTTCATAGGCCATAGTTCGCGCAACCTTGGATTCGGAGGCGCACATGCGCAGATTCTGATAGGCTCTGTCGGTATTCAGCCATCCCAGATCGCAAAGGACACGTTGAGAGCGCTTGAGTTCCGTTACCCCCCAAAATGCGTCCTGATTGGACACGGACGTCAGTTTCGTAATGTCGAAATAGCTTTCTCGTAAATCGGATCCGTATCTCTGACAATCTCGCTCTGCACTCCCGTGAGGGTATCGAATGTAACAGGAATCCGAGCACGGAATCAGAGGCTTGGAATCCTGGAAATTGTTTGTGAGAAAGAGATCTGCTGCCAAAAGCCAGCCGCCGTCCATATTGATGGGACCAACGTCCCAAAACTCCGAAAACCGATAGTCCCAGTGCATTTGTTGCTGATTGCACGTGTGTCCAGCGGCGGCGTTGTATTCGTTCAAAAAGAACCTGCAATCTTCTACTATCGTCTGGTACAGAGTCGTCAGTTGAATTGCCCTCAGCGTCGTGACGTCAAAATATGCTAAATCCGGTGATATTATATCCATGCTGTTGAATTCATCACCCGAGAACCCATTCAGCCATTCATTTATGAGACGCAGTCGACAGGCTTCTCCGTCTTCGTCTTCAGATGGAGTTCGCTCATATGAAGGATGCTCCCAGTAAGGCGTTCCAGATATTGTGGGATTAGTCGTAGCAAAAGGATCGAATTCGTCGTCAAAGTCGCTGGACTCTGTTCCCAACACACTCGGTTTTACTGTGGCAACCGGAAGGATTTCATTCACAGCAGGAGGATTGCTATCGACAAACGGAGGTTCAATCACGGGAGGAATTTCATTCGCAGATGGAGGTTCAATCACGGGAGGGTCGACATCGACGGGTGGGGCTTCAATGATAGATGGGGGCTCATCCAACGGAGAGGTTTCGTCCACAGGTGTTATTTCAATCACGGGAAGGTTTTCGTCCAATGGAGGAGTTTCAATCACGGGAGGAGTTTCGTCCGAAGCAGGGGATTCTTCCCAAGCAGGGACGCTTTCCGCTGAATCGACCAAGGCACTGGAATTTGTTCCGACCATGCTTGGCATTACGGTAGCTATAGTAGGAATTTCATTCTCGGGAATGATTTCGTCTTCTGGTATTATTTCATCGATTTCTTCCTCCGGGGGTTCTTCTTCTTCGGGAGGAGGCTCGTCCACTGACTCGGGTTCATCTTTCGGAGGATCCATTTGTTGCGCAATCGCAATGGATGATATTCCAACGAGCAAAATGGAGCAATATAGTGCCACCCCTACGTTCCTTATTCTCCTCATCGTATATTTCCCTCTCTGATGTAGTTTAGTTTGCAAGGTTTGATGACATCTCTCCATTTATGAGTGGAGAACAAACCAGATGATAGTGGTGTTCTGCTTTTTGTGCATTGAAGATAATATTATTATCGACTTGTGCAACAAGGAAGAGGAATGCGTATGATTTTTCCTTTACAGTGTTTGAAGTTCGGATTCCGAGTGAGACTAGATTTGGACGCGCGCGACGGATTAGGTCGCGAACGACGTGAAGTTGGTCGCTCCTGTAGATTTCAAAATTCGAGAGTACGTTCATCCGAAAATCCTTCTCTCCTTACCGGAACACATGTCATCAGGGCATATGCGGAGTCGTGACAAAGAATGATGATAAATGCACAAGATTTTTTTGTGGCAGGGCTGTGTCACAATCGCGTAAATCTCGGAAGCCTCTCTCTCTCTCTCGTCACTATTCCACCAAAGATAGAATACAATACAAGAATTGGCATCATATCTTGCTTCAATCGCTGTTGATGATGTCGTCGACACTCGAAGCTGCTTTACCGATGAAAAATGGAGGGGATGACGATCCTGTAGTCAACGTTTCTCTTCCGGGCGCTTCCAGCCTAGGTGAACGATCTTTGTCCGGCAAGGATTTGGAGGAGGACAACGATGAGGAAGAAAACAAGTATCCACAGGACTCGCACTCGAGAAATGGAGGGGATGACGATGTTGTCGTCGTTCCCGACAGAGACTGCAGCTCTAACAGCAATCTGCATGCGAACAACTTTTCCCTTCCAGGCGCTCCCAGCCTAGGTGGACGATCTTTGTCCGGCAAGAATCTGGATGACGACGACGATGAAGATGAAAACAAGTATCCACAGGATTCGTACTCATTTCTTGCTCTTCATGGACCCCGGGAAAACTTTGTCTTTTTCTCTTTTGGGTTGATGGCATTTTTGTTCCAGTTTGCCTTTTTGATGCTCATGATACTGAGTGTCGTGGGAAAGGACCTACAGACTGGAAATATTGGTGATGGCATCGACAATCCTGGTAACCCGGGCTCTATTCGGGGGTTTGGATGGGCCTCCAGCTTCTTTCCTTCTAACACCAGCAACATAGCGCGGGCCACCCAAATCACTTCGCTTCTATCCTTCATGGTGTTTGCAGACGAAACTTTACTGGATATTGCCAAAGCTCTTGAATTGATTCCTCCCCTATGGACTTCATCAAAATCAAAAGGATCTTTGACCAGCTCTCAACAACAGCGAAACGAACGTCTCTGGGGCCTCATGTTCTCGTGTGTGCTTCGTTTTGTTCAGGGAATCATGGCCGTCTTTGCGGTATTCCTTTTGGTCATGACCGAATCCAGCGTTATTGACATTGTCCTCAATTTTACGGCAGTCAACTTCATTGCGGCTCTCGACGATACCGCATTCGCTTTGGCAAGATGGGGAAAATTTGGCCCATATCTCAAACGTGAGGCAAAACGAATCGAAGATTTGGATCTTCCGCCCTCGGTCAAAACCAAGAGGATTCGAGCATGGTACACCGCCGCCGTTCTTCCTGTTTCGATCATGCTCCTGTGCCTCATGTGCGGGATCATGGTTTACCAGGAAAGCCACAACAAGTGGATCACTGACACGTTTCGGGTGCAGTTTCAGGACAACACGGGTTTCGGATCGTATAGCGGTTGCTACCACCTAGATCCCGATCAAAAGATCCACAAGAGATATATTTATAGCAGCAACGAAAACAACAAGAATCAATCCAAGTTTGGCTACTGTTTGAAGCGCCGTCAGTGGATGTTCTTTGTCGACAATGGCGATGGTGACCCCTGTTCCGCTCTTCAGAATGAGCTTGCCCATTCCTCGCGATCCAGCTCTTTCGACGTCTCGTCATCCTTCTCGGAGGATTGGTTCTCCTATTTCAACACACCGTTGTCAATGTACTTTATCCAAGAGGATGATCAAAATCGTCTTGCAGAAAACTGTGGCTCGTTCGTCAACGACGGGATCTGCGATGAGGCATTTAACAATTTCTATTACCAGTTCGATGGTGGCGACTGTTGTGCTGCAACATGCTCTGGACAAACGTGCGGAAAACCACAAATCGGCAACAACAACTTCACCAGTGATCGAGAAATCCATTTTGAGTACTGCAAAGATCCTAGTATGGTTCCCCTTGTGATAGAGATGGGTCCGATACAACCAAAAAAACCCTCGGAAAAAACCTGGTGGGCCAAGACGGTGTTTTCGCTGGAGGGCTGGGAAGACTACTGGCAACCACGACTTGTGCTGGAATGCGACGGTTCTATCGTTCTAGCGTCAAGCAACTTGACGCTCAAGGGATTCGCAAACCTGACGACTAAAATCGATTCAAAGGCGGAAAGCTGCACAATCACTACAGAACACTTCAATCTGGTGTACGATGCTAGCTTGACAGTAAAAACACGGATGCGGGCAATCGATGTGGAGACGACGACGAGGAATCCTATACCAAAGAGAATCGGAAATCTGACTATGCTCGATATCATCGATCTGAGTAAGTTATTGGGTTTTTGAAACAGTTCGAAAATGACACGCTTCTGGTTTTGTTCAATACTCATGCCGATAATTCGATTGCGCTTCTATTTCTTGTATTCAGGTGGGAATGCTTTTACCGGAACTATTCCGAGCGAAATCGGACTCAATTCGGATCTTAAAAGTCTTATCCTTGGTAAGTACTTCGAGATGATCATTGCAGCTATGTGTGCAGAACCTTTGTCCCCCTCTTACAATGCCGTATTTGTCGATTCCCTCCAGACAATAACGACCTCACGGGCAACATTCCAATTGCAGTCGGAAAGCTTGGAGGTCTGAAAGAGCTATCGCTGTGTAAGTATTTCGACCTCAATGTATGACAACTGCACTTTTCATATCGCTGCGACTAAATCGTCTTCAATTCTTATGGATCATTATTTTTCGATCTTTGCAGCTGGTAATTCGATGGTTGGTACCTTCCCTTGGGAGATATTGTTACTTTCGCAGCTGACGAAACTCAACTTCGGTACGACTTAATCTTGCTGGGTTGATATGAATGCGAATCTTTGTCCAGAGACGAGGGCCTCACCGCGTTGTGTTTCTTTGAATAAAACAGATAACAATCTCCTGACGGGGACGTTGCCAACAGAAGTAGCACTATTGACGTCCTTGACGCACCTGTCCCTATGTAAGTCATCCGAAGGTGATTGTCATTCCATAACGCACGAACGAATATTCATATACCAACCCATCTCCCTGCTATACACCCACACGAACAGATAACAATTCTTTCCACGGCTTCATTCCGACAGAAATAAAGGCTCTAACAAATTTAAAATCGCTCAATTTAGGTACGATGCGTTGCCCATTTAAGTTCGAGAGTGATATTATGAAGAAGAAAAAAAACGCTATGAATCACTAACCACTTTTCGTGTCACGACGTCTGCAATTTGCAGGACGGAACTCTTTTTTCGGGACGATTCCGAGTGAAATACTGGCTCTCACAAACTTGGAGTCGCTTCATATGGGTACGTCAATAGCGACTGATGATATACTCCTGTGCCTATCCTCTACTATGCTTTCGCTCACACGCTGATATTATCTCTGATTCGATTACAGAACAAAATGCTTTCGATGGAACTGTTCCGAATGAAATTGAATCGATGAGCCAGCTGAAGGAACTCAAACTGGGTGAGTACGAGTAACAACTAGGATCGCATGCGGTATTTTGGTCTCTTTCCGGAAATCTCAAGTTTCTCATCATATTTTTCTCACGTTTCTTACGTTCAATATTTTTTCCTCGGTTGAGCAGGAGGAAATTCATTTAACGCAAACCTCGCCGTCGACTTTTCGACACTCACGAGCCTGGAGCTTCTCGATTTGGGTACGTATTGTACACGATGTTTGGAAAGCTCGACTCGATCTTTGTTTGTTGCTACCCATCAGTGCGCTTTGTTTTTTGCTACCCTTCAGTGCGCTCACAATTTCATCAAATATCAATATTCCTGCAGGCGAAAACTCATTCGTTAGCCCCTTTCCACAGTCGATCGGGTTGCTAACAAAGCTGACACATCTCGATCTAGGCAAGCAAATGCACAATTTAATATCGTTATCATGCACTGAAGATGTGCGTCATAATTTACTTTTCATTCCGCTAATTCTATCACTTGTGTTTGTTTCTTTCCCATCTTACAAATGACAGGCCAAAACTTCTTCTCTGGTGTATTTCCAGGCGAGTTGATCACTTCCTTGTTTCGGTTAAGATACCTTGATCTTCGTAAGTGACTGCTCGACGGTAATATATCAGCAAACCAAACATAACACGAATCTAATTGTTGTTATTCCACGAAAATCTTCTTTTGCAGATGGAAATTTTGGTAGCGGCACAATTCCCAGTGATACAATTGATATTCTGCGAAATCTGGAGCACCTCGATTTCGGTGAGTTTTACGAATTTCCATTTTGTCATGGGTATCGCTACTCGCGATTTGCTTTTTGTGTCTGCGTGTTTCACTAGCTCACAATTCTTTCCGTGTATCCCCTCGATGTAGATAATATGGGCCTTAATGGGATGATACCAATAGAAATAGGAGAATTGCGGAAGCTGACACATCTCGACTTGGATGGGAATGATTTGAGTGGTCAGATTCCAAGCCAGATCGGGCTGCTGACCAATTTGGTCACTCTAGATATCGGTACGTGAACAAAGTGAGATGATTTTCCAATTCTTTCTATTTGTCGTTTCCCTCATGGCTTTCGTTCTTTCATTATCTCGAACAAGGACAAAATGTTTTGACTGGTGTAATACCAACCGAGATTGGAATGCTGACGAAACTGACGGGGCTCTGGATGTGTACGTAATATATCAAAAGCTGAGAGCCGAAACCTGTGCAAGTCGTTCGAATCCATACATCATTTTCTCATTCTTCACTTTTCATTTCATTTAGACTTCAACTATTTGTGGGGTACGATTCCTTGTGAGTTGGAATCCTTATCGAATCTATCGGAGCTCAACTTGAGTAAGTTCCGTCGCGCTGCGCCCATTCGATTGCAACACAACATCAATCATTCGTATCTCTGGGCTCAAAGCAATATTCTTTCTTGCTGTCTTTGGTATTTTTCTATCATTATTTGATCCAGGTTTCAATTTCCTCTCGGGTTTGATTCCACAAGGAGTCAGCGCAGACGTTGGTCACATCGGTGAGTGGAAGCTAATATGTATGCGGCTTCTGGTTGTGCTTTGATGGGAACTTTCGAACCTCACACAAATGAATTTTTTTGGCAATGTTTGAATTATTGTTCAATGTGTTCCGCAATGCAACCAACTACCAGCGAGCCAGCGGAATATACAACTGACCTACGCTTCAGACGACTGCTGGATTGACGAGTCAAGGTCGATTGACGAATCGATTGATTTGATTGATGATGGATTTGACGATGACGCGTCAATTGATTGGCAAACAAGCGCTCCTGGTCCACCATCCTTCCCATAATCCGAGATCGTCACAAACAAAATTGCAATAATAAAGATTATAGTAGTTAGAACAATTATTGCATTGCGAGAAAAAAAGAATCTCGTGGATCATGAACTCCTCGTTCGATAGTACTGTTCTTATTTCGATTGCTTTCTATTCATCAGGTTTTTGCCATCTAGTGGATTGCAATTGTAAAGATCTAATATACTGTAATTGAGTCATTACTACATCACACTATTGGAACACGAATTTGAATAGTTCGAGGCTCTATTGGTTCTTGATATTGTTGTTGACGCTTTCGCTTTTGTTGCGTTTCGACACAACATTCGAAATGCCCAGAGGAACTGCAAGGGCCGCGATTAGCATCAAGATCGACATGGTCATTGTCTCGTTTGTCTGGAATCGAAAGACAATGTTGATTCCCACCACCAATGCCAGGTGGCTAATCACACCATTGACAAGACACAATCCTGGTCGTCCCGAGGCAAGAATGCGCCGAATTCCCAGAGGAACCATGAAAATCGACTGTACCACACCCGGATTGTACGATTTCGTCAGAATTGCTGGAAGAATGTGTCCCCCAATCCCGTTGACGACGGCAGTTCCCCAGTTGAGTGATCCACTCAACAAATAATACTTGGGCCAGATTTCGGCAACGACCATACATCCACCAAAACCGATCCAGATGAGAATCGTGTTGACCCATAGAGTGATTTTGGGATCGAGTGGACACGAGACAACAACTCCGTTGCCCATTGCGATATCTGCATTGGCATTGAATTCCTTGCATGCCTCTTGGTACATGTCCGAAATGGGCCCATGATTGAGGGACGGAACAAAGCTGTAGCGCCATCCACGGAGATCGTAGGCATGCTCTTCGGTCTGGTGCAAACAATATGCTACCAGAACTAGCCATCCGTACCAGTGCTCATCGCGCTTTTGGCGGCGGGCAAAAAGATTTCCGGCACCGAACAAAAAGATGGCCCACGAACAAAAAGGCCATTGTTTCTCCATCCACGAAATGGGTGTTCCATCGGCGTTGGTTCCAAGCAAAACCTCTGGTCCAGAAGATGCGTTGAGTGTGGCTCGCAATGACATGATTTGATGGTAGTTGTTCTGATGGTAATGTAGAATTTCGGATGTGGATGTGGGGTATGCGAACTAGCGTGACCATGAATGCATGAAATAATGCATATCCGAGATGAAAGATCTTATGACAGTAAAAGCACGAACGAGGTCTCGTGTCATGATGTTCTCATTTTAGAATTTGAGTGCGCGATCAAAATCGATTGGTTCGATTTTGAATCCCGCGATTCTTTTCGATTCTCAAACTTTCCGCCACCAACCTGAAACCTGCCGAGACAAATGACAAACTGAGACAGATTTTTCGATGCAAATTCGAATACAATCTCAATTCAGTATCAAGTACAATTTGTATTCCATCGATTTCATTACACATTCAGCAATAAGAAAGAGACAATAGAAATATGTAATGTGACTAAAAACTAGGATTAGAAAAATGCTCAGCAATTCAGCAATCGACTGCATTTTGCTTTGTAACATTGATTTATGCACAGTTCTGTCCGATAATGGGATCGAAGAAATATTTTCACATTAACCATTATTTGTATTAGGAAATTAAAAAGTAAGGTATCGAAATGACCGTTGTCCTTATCGGTATTTTGGCAGATATCAACTGTCAATTGAAATCGCCAACTACATACCATCTGAATTGCACTTTTTTATCCTTAACCATAAATATTATCACTCTTTTCACTTTTTGTCACAACTTACATCAAGTCCAAAATAAAATCAGGTGCCGTGCACGCCGGGATATCGGCAATGCAGAGTGCAACCTCGTTTCATTGAACCTCTTGAAATACAAATTCATCGTTTTCGGAGTTGCAAGTAATGGGAGAACTCGCCTCAATGTAGTATTGAAGCTTTTCATGGAAACGAATTCAAATACTCATCATCAAGTCTAATCAAGTCGTCGTCGTCGTCGTCGGGTGCTTGAACTTCCTCATACGAGCATTCGTTGGAACAGGAAAGATCATTGATCAAGTCCAAAATAAAATCTGGTGCCGTGCACGCCGGGATATTGGCAATACAGAGTGCCACACCGTTCCATTTTTCTTGAAATGAAACATCATCGTCTTCGGTTTTGCAAGTAATAGGAGAACTTGCCTCAATGTAGTATTGCATGGTTTCATCGCAAACGGTTTTAAGTTCGTCCTTGGAGTCGAGAAACGTGATGGTCAAGTCCGTATCGTATTTTCCATAGTGCTGAACAATCTTATTGGTATAGAGAAAATCATCCGATGCCTCTTTGACTCGTGGTTCTGTAGCCAACATTTCTAAGGTGCCTAGGAGACACTCGAAATAGTCGGCGTTATCGGAAAAACTTATGTGAATTTTGTCAGCTTCGTCAAAACTCATAGACCACTCCTTGTCGCGAGTAAATTTAATGATCCCGCCAAGGTGTAGGAGTACGGGATATGAATGAATAATCCATTCGAGGGAAATGTATTCGTCACTAATCCAGTAGTCATCGAGGACATCAAACATATCCATTTCGTCATCGTCGGGTACTTCGGAACGGACAAAGGATTGTTTTCCGACGAGGACAAGACCGAAAGCGAAAAGGCTAGTAATGGAGAATTTCATGGCTTGCTGTTGCTGGTGATTTTCTTTAAAATTTATAGCTTTTGTGAGAAAAATATTAATAACGAATAATTCGTTTGTTCTCGTGAGTATGCACTCGTTTTGGATTGCATCTCAAGTGGGACAGATTCCTTGAGTGGGACAAATTCCTTGAGATTCACGACTCAAACGTCTGGCAGAGGCGTGATAGATGTTCTCTTTTTCGACGCATTACTACAATACCGACGCATTACTCCATATCTTGATCCATCGAAAAACATTGAGGTTCTTTCGTCAACGTAACATTGAACAGGTTTCTTCTCCCGATGTGCCGTTCGATTTCATTAGAAATACAGCATTACGATTCGTACGTCCACCCTTTCACTGTAACAGCAGCACTAACTCATATCACAACTATAGTCTCAACACGAGTGAGTTCGTTCCGAGGGAGTAATTAATGACTTTTATGCCTCTAGTCTAAATTGTAATGGTTGGATAGTAATTCGTTCCGACGATAACTGCTAGTGCGCCCCACGCAGGGCGCGTTGAGATGATTCGATTTCATCGTACCAGCATTTTCCGCCAAGAGCGTTTTCGTACATATTATTCAACGAATCGAGAACAATGTCTGCCGACCTGCAAGCGATCGTATCCGCTGAACAGTTTGCAACACCAATAATGGTTTGAACCAATTTGAATCCATTCTGTGTCGCGGTGCACGTAATAGGCTTGTTCGTCTCCACATAGTATCCTACGGTTTTGGAGCAGATCTCACGAAGGGCATTCTTCGATTCATTGGAATAGTGAAGTGTCATGTCCACCCATGTCGGGCCCTTATCCATGGAGACGTCGTAGGAATTCGCGAAATCTAGGATGGCCTGTTGTAACTCTGGTTCTTCGGAAGCTTCTTCGGAGTCGAGGACACATTTCTCAAAGTCACTCACATTCTTATACTGCAGCGTTCGGCTCGATGATCCGAGTTTTCCGAATTCCGTGGCACTCAGCAGTCTTCTGATTCCGGGAGCAATGCCAATGATTTCGGATCGAACAAAGGCTGGAGCTACAATGAGGCAGATTTTCAGCAGCGTTATTGAAGAGATTTTCATTGTTTGATGAATGTTTTGACGTTAGTCTTTTGGAATTGTGGAAGTTCCTCTGTTTCGATTCGCGACAAGAAAAATTCGATTTGTGAGAGACTGAGACGATGCCTGAAGCACGATTCAAATGGAAGTTGGTCTCTCGAATCGCAATCGTGCCTGCCTAAAAAAATATCGTGTACGAATGTAGACAAGCACATACATTTTTTAACCCACGACCCAGTGGTATCGTCGAGAAATGATTAATGTCTCTTAATGGTGAGCGAACCGTCATTGAAGTTTAAATACCTTTTGTGGATTGAACTTACAACGAGGGATTGAAAGTTCTGGAATTTCGACAACAAGAACATTCAATTTTATAGCGCCTGGAAAAGTTGGTCTCGCAAGTCGAAGCCAAGCACATGTATTATTACTCCCCTCCACATTGAAGTTGGAAGTTGGTCTCGCAAATCGAAATCGATCAAATAACCTACAAAAGTTGGTCTCGCAAATCGAAATCGATTTTTATGCATTTTTTACGAAAATGGGGGGGGTTTTGGGTTCGTAGGGTCTGGTATTTTTCGTTCCAGATTTTCGTCATTTTAAATCGTTGAAGCCAATTCACGACTGGTTCTTTGCTGTCGACCCATTCTGTGTTCTCCCCTTAAAAATGACCAAAATATTAATCGAACGAGTCGTAAATTGTCATGAAAAATGCAGTAGAATGATAAATTGCTGACAGCCCCCGAATGGCGGATGGAAACAAAATATTTATATCTATCCCCAAAAAGAGTCAACGTACGGTTGCAAAATCACATCATAATATTATGCTGTACGTGTCATTGTGTACGATTATAACTTCACATACCAAAACATCTTGACATCAACCATTGAGAATTTCGACAACACCCAATGATTGTATAACGAATCGAATCTCTGGTAGAGAAACAAACCAAGACCATGGGAAAGTGCAGTGGACTCAAGGGAGGTGGTCACCACCGAAAAGCCATTGATGTTGCCGAAAAGAAAAAGAACGAAAAGGCTGCCCGCAAAAAGGAACAGGCTGCGTCGGGAAAACGGGCGGTCATCCTGAAAGAAATCCTGACGGAACTCGATCCCGATTGCAATCTTTACCTGGACGCTGCGATCTGCGATAGCGCGTCCAGTGGTGGAAGCAAACAACAAGCTCAACAATTATCACAAGGGCAGCAGCAGCAACAACAACAACAACAGCAGCAACCATCGCAGTACAAGAAACAAAACAACGGCGGTGCTGGACTTCCCGACCTCTGCCGGGCGAATTTTCGTCACGAGGCGTGCAGCAACAAGCGTTGTAAGTTTTCCCACGAATATTCCATCGCGGAGGCGCTTTCGAACGTTGTGAGCGGCACCAATCAAGTGAATGACTACGATGATGGGCCGCAAACACTCCCTGCCCTCCGGCATCTCCCGGGAATGTTGGGCAACAATCAAAACAAGAAAAAGCAGGGCCTTCGGAGGAGGAGGCTTTCCCAAGAGGATCGCGATTGCCCTCTTTCGGCTTTCGAAACGGCACTCTCGGAGGGATCCTCCGCCGTCGATCGCATCGTTGCCTGTCTCGATTCCGACCAAGATGTCTTGAATTTCGGAACGACCTGTTGGCACCTTTTTGAAGTGACCCTGAACGGAGACGGCTGCCCCGACGTCCAGCGACGAAAATATCGCGCCCGAGAGCGCAAGCTGGATCGCCGCAACGACATGCTCCTGGCGAACAAGTCTCTGGCGGGCGGACTCCGGTACGCCGTGAGCTATTTCGAATCTAGTAGTGCATCCTCGAAAAAGAAAAAGAAATCCAAAATCAAAGCAGGAGCAAGTCTCCGCCCGGTACTAGTCTTTGATTACGAGAATCCGAACGTCTACAAGGCCTTTCGAGAATCGGGACTTTCCAAGGCTGGTCTCGAATCGTCACTCAAGAATTGCACGGTGGCAGATTGAAAATGGAACCATAAAGGAATCGATCGGTCGTTAGCACGATGCGATAAAACCACACCAAATCGACTCATAAGAAGTAGTGTGTATTGTACTAAGAGAATCGAACTAAAAAATAGAAATCAGCACCACGTTTTGTTTTTGAGTAATAGGTGTTCGTTACTGTTCGCAGAGCATTCGAGTACCGATAGTTTTTTGCTCATACTGGTACACTGCAAAATTGCCAAGAGGGATTTGCGACGAGTGAAATCTTCGCTTGAGCGCTTCAATACGTTCCCGCACGATTAAAAGTCCCATTCGCGAGGGTAGCAAGAAAGAGCTCACATAATGAATTGCGAAGAGGTTGAAGGTCTGTATCCCATGTCTTCCTTTCTTGTTGAGGAAGATGTCGAATAGATTTCCTACCCTATCCCACAACTTCTCTCCCTTTACTATGCCTGATCCAAGTTTAGCGCTATCAACCATCCCAATTGGTTCTCCACGAGAACATGCCAACGTGTATAAATGGTTATAGAATCGAACGTGTGTGATTATTTATCATTTGGAAAGTGTACCAGTGATGAATGATCCCACTTTTGTTGTGGCATCACCCGACTTCATCATCACCAATGCGCTACTATAATAATGCAACACGTGTACTTAACATGTCAGACGAAAAGTCTTTTTTCACTTAACCCTCTTTTGTTGTCACTTAGTGCTCATTACGTAGATAATTCCATAGTTCTAGGAAAATGGTACAAATAGTCTTAAAAAAATATACCCGCCGCTGTTATGGGGCATGTTTTTTTTATCAAAAAATGGGATTTGTATTCATAAGTGTGTGGTAAAAAAAGGAATATTGTATTCAGACCGTCGAAGGTAGTGTTTCTTCTCCTGATACTTTAAGTATTAAAAATAAAACGCACATCCCACCTTACGGGATCATTGATTCAATTATAGCGATCGATTACACTTTCTCACAAAATGCTGATTTAGGGTTCGCGTCAAAACGTACAACGAATTGTCAAGAACGACGCAACGAAAGCCCAATAAGTTCATTTAATTCGTACTATCTCAACAAAGCGTGCAATCCCAACGATCTACGACTTCGCAAGTTCTTACTTATCCGACACTTTAAAAAATTTATGGGAAGTAAGCCTTTTCAAATAAGTTCACGAGTTAGGGGCTCAAAATCTTGCGACACTTAACCCCAATTAATCCATCTTTGCTTCGAAGTAGCAACGACGTTTGCCTAACAAACGCCGTTGTTGGAGTCTACTTTTAGACTGGGATACCGATAGAAAGAGAGAGGTAGATTGAAAGTGAGACAGGGAGAACAGAAACAAAAAGATACAAAGACGCGCAACAAAGTATGAATCCGACACCCTACAAACGCGCCGATGTGGACGCGTTTCGGAACGTCAATGACCAAGAGAAAGACGATCCGATAGAAGTCGATGGGGTTCTCACGGAAGAGCTCATGAAACTTTCCTTTCAGGCCCGCAATGATTTCCAGGAGGAGATCCACGGTGTTCGGTGTTTGGCACCCGAAGAAACGCCGGAGCTTTTGAGTACTTCCCTAGATCAATTGCAGTGGGAGCTCGACCACGAAATTCCCACTCACGAAAAGCAGGCCTATTTGCGAAGCCAGCATCCCCAACCCGGCAACAGGAAACGCACTTACGTCAACTCGACGGAATTCCGACTTCGGTTTTTGCGCTGTGAGCTCTTTGATGTCGCCAAGGCCGCATTGCGGTTGGTTCGATTTCTGGATATAGTGTTGGAATTATTTGGAGATTATGCCTTGCAAAGGCCCATCCGATTGAGCGATTTCTCCAAGCAGGAGCTCAAACACTTTCGCAAGGGTCGATATCAGTTTCTACCGTATCGAGATCGAGGCGGCATTGCCGGTCGAAGGGTCATGATAATCTTTCCCGACGAGGAGTGGGAAGCGATTCCTACTTACCTTAGAAACAAGCTGATGATTTATCACACGTGGGTGGCGGGAAACGATGAAGATGTCCAGCGGGAAGGCCTTGTCTTTGTGATTTGGTTTGACAGCACTTTCAAGATCTCTCCCAGGCCAGCAATTCAGACCAAGGACCACGAAACGCTCACCGTCCGGGCTGCCGGAATTCATTTGTGTTCGCCCGATACGCCGATCTTTCGCTTTCGAAGGTCGATCATGATTATGCGCATCGGCAAGCACAATCGAACCCGTCTGAACATTCACCTGGGAGAATCCGTCGAGCTGCGTTACAAACTCAATGCTTTTGGAATGCCCTCGGACGAGATTCCTATTACGTACACGGGGAAAATCAAGTGTGTATATCTCAAACAGTGGATGAAGGTCCGACAGCTCATCGAAGAAACCGAGGCCGAGAATCCAAAGGCCCTTTCGTTTAGCAGCGGTAGTGACGGAAGCGATTCCGACTCGTTTCACAAGAGCACTTCCGTCACAGCATCACTGACCGAAAGCATCATCGAATCACCCTATTTGAGCGATATTATTTTTCGCAAGGGCGCCTCGTTGGTATCGCACGCGGGAAATACATCGCTGCGAACCCTTGTGGTGGCCAAGGTCCGCAAGGATCTGATGGATGTCAATTCGTCTTCCACCAAGACGGGACGTTTTGTGGAAGAAGTCATACACGAACTGCGGAAAATTGGCCGCGAACGAGTCGCCAACGGAACCGGGAAGCGCTGCCGATTTTTGGTCTGGGACGAGGGGGGATGGTGGACGGAACTCAACGAGGATCAAGAAATTCACACGCGCGTCGAATACATTGCCCGGGGAATTCGAAATACCGTCATCAAAAACCACAAGGCGTGTTCGCTCTTTGCGGGGACGACGCCTTCGAAGGAACATACAACAACTACAATTACGGCCGTCGAGGTCAATGGAAAACCACCCAAGGCGGTACCCTCGCTCAAATCCAAAGCCCGACAAGTATCTGTCACTACTCCCACCTCGTCGGCCTCGTCTTCTAGAGCCACTACTCCCGATATCGAACCGCGACAAATTGCCATTAATTCTACGATAATTCCATTAACGATTCCCCAATCCCGAAAAACTGCAAAGATTGGCAGTACCATGACGGCAAATGGGACAAAGAGCAACACTACCAAAAACAATACTAGTGAAGCCCCCTCCTTTGCCCGACTCATGATGGCACCTTCCATGACGCAGAACCAAAACGGAGGAACGTCCATCTTTCGATCTTTAGACAATTCCGCTCCGACCACCCCCGCCACGAGGAAACGGCGTTTGTTAATGACGCCGGAAGACAACCAAGAGCAAATGCCGGGAACCCCGTCGACGGATATATGTGAGGCCGAGTGTTTTGGAATGAAATTCAATTCGACGACTCGGTGGTTTTAGAAATGAAATGCATTGTAGTGTACAAACAAACAAACAAACAACAGCGGATTCCATCATTAGCATTTCGCTCCAAATTTTTGATAACTCTCCTACTCTTGTAAATGAATAAAATCTGTACATAGCAACAAGATTAAAAAATAATTTATTCTCCAACCTTCTGCATTTTTCGATAGCCAACAAAAAAAGGGCTTCCTCGTTTTGAAATCGCCTGACCGACCATCCGGATTTTGGGTGACACAGTTTTTCTGTGAGACTGACGCTAGTCTTACGCACTTTACGGCTCGAGATACGATCTACGCTAGCATATTTGCCGTGAAAAACTGTTTCTTCACATAGCAGTCACACTAGAGAGAACTTTTTGATGGTTACATCCCATACTGATGAAGCCTTCAGCCTCAACCCTATCACAATTCAGATATTATATACAACAAAGAGTAATATCATCTCTTATCCCAGAAGGAGATCGACATGAGAACGGTCGGGCTTGTTTCCAATCTTTGGTTGGCTTTATCGTCGTCGTCGTCACGAAGAAATCTTGTTCCGTCGTTTGCCATGGCCAGCAGCAGCAGCAGCTGTGACAAGAACGATGATTCGACTGCAGCAGCAGCTTTGAAAAAGCTCTCCAAGTATCACCCCGTCGTCGTTGAGGGCATGGGCTGGTATGACCCACGCGATCCACAAGAGGTGGCATCGGCCATTGTAAAAGGTCTCAAACAAAAAACAGCATTGCAATCCAAAACATCCAAGCCGCTTCTGGTCATATCCCAGGGAGATCCACTGGCCCCAAAGGGAATCTCGGCCATTACGCCGCTCGTTTCCCAAGCGATATCGAGAAGCGAGCGGGGTTTGGTGTGTTTGGACGAATCCATCGATGCGAGTCATTCGCAAAATGCCGATCGGAGCAACGTGGTGGTGGAAGTCCAGTATTCACAGCTACTGAAAGTCTTGCAAAACAACAATGAAATTATTGTGGAACAACTCGAAAATGCAATCGACAAACACATTTACAACCAAAACCTGGAACGATCCAAATCGAACAAACCCCCCATCAAAGATTATTTTAAGACGTACGCCATGCTACAGGAGGTCACCAAGGCTGCTCTTAAAAATTTGTGTGGTTCGATAACGATTGCCCACACTTCCTCTGAGATCAATCCATTTTCGGTAACGAGCTTTTACAAGGTGGGCTTGGAGCTTGACCTGTATGACGAAATGGACATTTGTTCCTATGAAAACAAGACTGCAACCGAAAGGCTGGATTTTGAAACCATTGATCCGCGATGAAAGAAACGAAATGAAACAAGAAACGAAAAGCATAGAAATAAATTTGCCCATAGAACTAGACGTCTAGAGAATTGAATCAATCATGTATACTACTACTAGTATTAACTATTCACTACGAAATGAATACGATTCGCAATACTAGTATTCTTTACATTCCTATACGAAATTGAATGAATTTCGTTCGCATTGTTATTTCCCTGTAGTGTACACTACACGTATAGCTTCCATTTTTTTCAATACAATCCGATTCGTTTTTGTTTTACTAGTACGGTATTGTTTTTTATTTTGGTTTGAAAAATCCCATGAGAGATCCCTGTTTCATTCCCGATGCCTTTTTCGCTTTTGGCTTGGGCTTGCTGCTGTTACTTTTGGAGTTTGTGAGTGGAGCCTTCTTCGAAGCAGCAGGCTTTTGTTTGTCGATTTCTGCGCCTGCGTCTGCGTCTGCGCCTGCGTCTGGTTCTTCGTCGCTGCTCACGTCCTCCCAAATCGCCTCGGTGGTCGTGACCAAAAATCCCTGGGCATTGACGGTCGTCTTTTCTTTGAGGACCTTGCGGCGTTTCTTGTTGGAAATGGATTGTTGTTCCTGACTTGATTTGTAAGTTTGTTTTTGTTTTTGTTTTTGTTTCGTGCAAAAGGCGTCCATGGCTCCGGTTTTGAGAATCGGATTGTCCTCCTGCAAGTCCTTGTCGTGCTCTTCGTAGACGGCCTCGAGCATTTCGTCCTGTTCCTTTTGTTTGCGGACAATCTGTTTTGATTTTTCCAATCGTTCTTCCATTTCCTGTTCGTCCTCGGAATCCTCGTCCTCGTCTCCGACAAAGTCATCGGCGTTGCCCACAACTTTAGTAGTATTTGTGTCAGTTTCAGTAGTTGTACTAGTGGTAATCGTAACGACTTGTTCTTCTTCTTCTTCTGCTTCGCTTTTGGACGGCCGAACACGCTTGGAAAACGCAGGCTTTGCTGTTGTTTTTGATTTCTGCAATTTCTTCGATGAACTACTACACGTACGTGTAGCAGTATCATTGGTAGTTTTCTTCTTCTCCACTGGCTTGTTACTTTTACTTGTAGTTGCGGGCTTTTTCGTAAAGAAGGATTGGGCCGTGGTGGGCTTGACCATCTTATTGTTGTTGTTGGCAGCTGAAGTAGAAGTAGACTTGGGTTTGAACGACAATTTATTCTCACCCGATACAACAACAACTGGCTTGCGAACAATTTGTCCCTGGCGTTCGTATTTGTGCCAAGTCTTGGACTCTTCTTCCATTGGCATATTGTCCTGTGCTCCGAGACTGGGTGCCATTTGAATATAAGACAATTCCGTAGAATTGTAGAACCACGAATCGTCTCGGAGTTCTGGATTTTTGGAAAACAAACGATCTCTCAGAATCGTCATGTCGGATTCGTGGCTCGAAGAAATGGGTTCGTTGTTTTGCTTCTTGGAGAGTGCCAGTATCACACTACGTGTAGTAGTATTGCTAGTAGTATTGCTATTGCTATTGCTATTGCACGAAAACGTAGTGACTTTGATTGGTTCGGTTTCGTTATCATCGACATCACACGTCTCTTCTGCAATTTCCACAACCGTAGCAACATAATTGTTGGGATCCTTCTCGTACAATTCCTTCAATAGAGTGCTCGCCTCCCATCGGCTCACTCCGGCTTCTCCGTCTGGGGTTTCTCCGACGCATTCTTGCTGGATCTTTTGGGCACTGACGGTCGATTCTTCGTCATTCAACCAAGACAAAACCTGGTCCGTGGCCATGGACAGTGCAGCTGTCGTCGTAGTCATGATTGTATATTGTTTTTGTTATAATAGTTGGTACCATATATTGTTATAGTTGTTGAGAAGCAAGATTGTTATTCTTGTTGTTGTTGTTGTTGTTGTTGTTTGTGTTGAGAAGAAGAAGTTTGAACTTCCACTCCAGCAATTTGGCGCGCATTGGTGACTCTACAGCACTTCGTAGTATTGTAGGCTACCAGTACGGTTCTGTGCGTACAAATGCAAACTTCTTGGCGCGGAACGATTGCGGTATGTTTTGGGCTCGCGCCGGCAGGATTTGATTTTGGAGAGGAACAGAACTAGACTCTATGTTGTTCATGACTGAAATTATGTGAGTTTTTTTAATTTCGTTGAAATCCGGGCGAGAACAGACGCACAGTCAAAAAATTTAAAAAAAATATCCTATAATGTGCGTAGATCATGGTCTGCACCCACGACTGAATCAAATGAACCCTATCCCTAACGCTTTTTTATTTATCTTCTGTGCGAGCTCGAATGAAATTCAGGAGTGAGACTCCTGAAACTCCTGAAACTCGTGAATCGAATCGCGATTGATTGATTCAGGAGTCTGATGTTCTGAAACTGGGGCAGATGGAAAATGGAAAATGGACCGCGCTTTTAAACCTCGTCTTATTTTGAGAAAAAGCTCGTTTTCCATCAGTTTGTTGGAAAATTGAATGGGATCATTTTCCAACAGACAGGTGCAAAAATATATTGAATCAAAATACCTAGTGAAACACGACCAAGATTTTCTGTAAGTAAAACAATCATTCGTCTTATATTAATATTATTTGACGGTTAGCGTTAGTACAGTAGTTGTAAGCACGAATTCGATCTCACCATTGTCAACTTTTTCGAAAACCATTGTTCGAACGAAGTAAAACTGTCGTCAACATAATATGCGAAGTAAAACTCTTCGAAAATTACTTTGTCGTTATTTTTACTACTACGTGTAGTATTTTCGTCAAACACCATCGTTTGTGACGACCAGCAGCAATGCGGTTGACCTTATAATGAGGCTTACTTTTCCGTCGCTATTGGTGGTAATGAAGGTGGCCGCCTTCTTGATTCATTCAGGAGCGGTCGAACGTACTACTTCGTAGTATTAATTTTACTACCTCCTGAATCGTAAGTCCTGAATCGTAACTCGTGAATCGTGAATCGTAACTCGTGAATCGTCATTCAGGAGTTACGAGAGACCAAAGCCTGAGTTTCATTCGAGTTCTACTGATCGAAAAATATGGATCCTTCTCGCCAGTCACGACCACTAGGGGCTCTGGTATTTTATTTTCCGTGGATTAAATTATTTGCAAAACTCAATTCATCACGACCGACTCACTCACTCATGAGTCATGTCTGAAATTCAGCAAACTTTTTGAGAGGAACAGAACTAGATTCTATGTTCAAGACTGAAACCATCCAGGACCCATTGTTGATGGGTGGTTGTCGATTCAGTTGTGAGTTGCGACGACGAGGAATCGAATATTCCATCATCAATCACAACATCATTCACATCACCCACAACATCATCCATCCACAACACTATCTACAACCCACGCATCTACATGAGAACGTCAAAACGAAGATCCAGAAGTACAACAACTATAACTATGGCTAGGGCAGCGAGTTTGGTGACCTTGGCTTGCGGAAGCGCTCGCCGTAATTGCGTTAACAATGCCATGCCGAGGACTTTTACAAGACAAAGTGTTTGCACAGCATTCATGCAACCACAACCAAGAAAACAACAACATTCGCATCTAGTCCGAACCAATGGCTACAACTACAGATTATTTTCGAGTAGTCCTGCTTCTTCGAACGAGAGCAAAGAACAACAACACAACAACAAACGCCGCCTTTCTCCCCGCCAGAAAATCATCGACCATTTCGAAAAGCAAGCCGAAACAGAAACCAACGACATTATGGTTATTGCCCAGCGCAATGCGCTTATCGATACTCTGGATTGGCTCGAACACGTCGTCATTGGCTACAATCTGTGTCCCTTTGCCGAGGCTCCCATGCTCCGAGACGAATTGAGCATACAAGTGGTATTGGGACAAGACGAACGGGAAATTCTGGCACAAGTCTTGGGCGAGTGCAAACGGCTCCAACGAAATCAGGGCACTGCTTTGATTGTGTGTCCCGATTTGGCACCCAACAACTTTTTGCAATTTTTGGAAACCTACAATATCATGGTGGAGGGAGTCCTTCCGGATCAAGAGCTACAGGACGACTTGCAGATTGCTCCCTTTCATCCATTATTTGTCTTTGGGAACGACGACGACGACGACGACGACGACGACGAAAATGATGTTGACAACAACAGTAATACTGATTTGGACAGCAACTTACATCTGGATTCGATTGACAATTACACGAATCGGAGTCCCTATCCCACCTTTCACATCTTGAGAGAGGCCGAGGTCGAAAAGGCCGTCGATGTGTTGGAGGGAAATGCCGAAACCGTGTGGAAACGAAATGTCGACTTGCTCGAGGCCATGGAAGATTTGTTTGACGAAAATGAAAGTAATGAAAACAATGACAATGAACAACAATCGGCGACGCTCTTGCGATCCGTCTTTCTCAAGGGAAAAGCCAATCGACTGCTGGACGACGAGAACAACAATTCAACATCGAAATCATCGTGTCCAATGGAAACGGTACAAGGCTTTCAAAAGCGAATTCGGGCACTCTTGAAAGAATTTCGAAAAAAAGACTATTCATAAATGAATTGGAATCAAAACTATTGAAAGTTGTAGATTGGCGTACACGTAGAGTGGTGCCTCGCCACTGTTTTCTCTAAAATTAATTCTCTAGTGCCAACAAAGCTTCGTCCTTCCATCCTATTACTTGTTCTTGGTATGTCTCGTATGTACATACATCATGTCACTGTGAATGAAAACGTTTTGGATTGTCCAGACAGATGGTTTGGAGAGAACCGTAGTACACACACGTGCATCGCGCCAAGAAATAATGAGTCTCATTGCTCTCTACAGCAAACACCTAAAAATGCTTTTAAAATAATCGTACGTACTCTATGGAGATTCTCGACACTACATATGTTTTGGTCGCGAAAAAATGGATAGACACGGATTCGGAAGTATTTTTCGAAACTTGAGACCAATAGTTATGTCGTGTCATGTCATGTCATGTCATGAATGCCTTCTGTCTGCGGGTACAATGAATAAAGTGAGATTGCCCTTCAAGGAAAGATATTATTATTCTCCAGGTGTGTGAGTGGAAAGTTCGCGAGCAGTATGCTACATGCTTTACACATAAAAACAAGCGCGTGCACACCGAAGAGAATGTCGACGTCGGGTGTCAATATTGATATAATCCGGCAGGCTCGATTCAGTACTAGGTTTACGTAACTTGCATTGACATGCAGTATTCTCAGAAAGATTTTTTGTTCTCTTTTGGGCTCGTGTTAGAACTTATAGGCTTCTTGGCTTGTTTCATAAAAAAGAACCCGTTTCAACATACAACAACAACAACAACCACTAATACTACAAGAACAACTTTCACAATGGCCGACGAAGTCAAAGAAGTCGAAAAGAAGACCGCCGAGGTCGTTGCTGTCCCTGCAGCAGCAGCCGCCATCACTGGCGAAAAGCAAGGAGCAAAGTGCTGTGAGTTTTGTTGGGTTGTGTTGCTTTTTGTTTTTGCGATGGATTGGATCTATAGTTTGCTTCCGAATCAATCGATTCGTGTTCTCACACTAAACATTCTTGCATTTGTGTTTGTGTTTGTCTTTTGCAGGCGGATGCTGCTGCGATTACCGCCGTGCCGTCATTGTCATGGCCATTATCGGCATGTGTTTTACGGCTATCTATCTCATTCTGGGACTCGTAGGAGTTGGTGTGGGAGTATCCGTCGCCGCAATGGACGACGACGAGGCGACTACTGGTGGAACCGTCCTTGCCGTCGGATCCGGCATTCTTGTTGGTGTTTCCATCGTCGCTCTTTGCTTCTACATCTTCCAGTTGTTTGCTGCCCTCAAGTACAACGTCTGCATGCTCTACACGGTCATCGTCTTTGAATTGATTTCCTTTGCTTTGCAAATTTACAATGCAATTGCCACATCCCTTACTGCAGCTGATATGACCGTCACGATCATTATCAATGCTCTCATTTGTGCCCTTATTATCTACCCTACGGCTGGACTCATCTCGGAAATCAAAAGTGGAATCATGAGCGCCGAGACCTACCCTCGCGAGGCCTACAGTTGCTGCTGCACGCCCCAAGTCTAAGGCGGGAGACGGAAGTGCATGCATGCGCGGTGAAACTGCACTGCTGCAACCTTCACGGACGCCCTGATGTTTTTGTGCGTTATGTGCCACTGTGTTTTTATTCTTTTGACAAAAAGAAAGGCTATCTGCGCACTTTGATTGTGATTGTATTTGGAAGGAATGTCATTCGATTCTGTCTTTACCGAATCTGTGAATGAATTCAAAAAAGTACACTACCGTAATTTTTAAAAGATTATATGTTATACTGTGTAATGATATACATCATTGCCGACTTGTTGTAGTAGCTTCCGACTTGTGACATGATGGAAAGGATCCGTTCACCGCATGTCGTCTCGATTCAATCCAGCAACGAGATCAATAATAAAAGTGTGGAATTAAGCTTTCGAAGCCCTAAAGTGATTTTTATGATATTAGAATTGAATGCTTTCCTTTCCTCGTTCCCCTGCTTCCCCAGCAGACGACTGTATCATACGTAGTAATATCTTGCTCAAAACATTATGCACATATTCGTTCTATTCATACACGTAGTAATGTGAAACAGAAGGGAAATATGACCAAGAATTTATTTATGTTCCTCGTATATGCTGTGCTAACAAACACCAGCAACAACAGCGGATTGGTTTGATGTTTTACTTTTTTCCTGTAGATCGCTCGTTCGTGAACGATGCCAAAAACATCTCTTTCACGCTTCAAGCTCATCCCCATTGTACCATATTTCTATTATCCGGTTGCTTTTGATTCTCTCGTGGTGCATGAGGCGTCAGTCGCTTGCTCGTGGTCCAATCCTTTCATTTCCTGTAGATTTTTTTCTATTTTACACATCACGTCCATACCAACAATAATGTACACCCACAAACGGATCCGACACACCTTGTCTCGACTCCCGTTTGCATTTCACGTCATCCACGACGATGATCGTCATCTCTTTCATAAATTATTGAATTGCGCACAAGTGTGCAAATTTTTATCACGACACGGCGACAGTGATGGGAAGAGAGCTGTTCTTGAATTCGATTTCATTTGCCAACAACCCAGTTGGTTGTTGTTGTTGTTGTTTTTCTTTTTCTTACACACAGGCAAGGCATGTTATGAACGAATACACGGGATACGCCTCGTCCACCCTGTTGGAACGATAACGGTCTTCGTCAATTTCCATCGTCGTGTCCCACGCAGCGGAGGCATCGAGGTCCTCTTCGAAAATCTTTCTCCTCCTGGCAATGCTGGCTTCATCGACACCATCGTATTCCAAAGATCCATCCATTCGGCAGATGCCCGCGGCGGTCCGTTCCTGCCAGAATTTCGGAAACATGTAAATGATTGGGGCATTTCGTGATTTGGATCGTCGCTTGGGAGATTCTTTTACGGTGTCGACTTTGTCTGAGGTAATACCATTCGAGTCGGTATAAACCGAATTTCCGAGGCTGCTGACTTCGCTGAACGCAATACTGTCGGCATCAATCTCCGGGCCAATCTCCTTTTCTGGAATCTCTAGGGCCGTCCTTGTTCCGCCCAGTTTGCCTTGGGATCTGCGCTTGCCTTTCAAGATGTTTCGAAATCCCATTGTGATAATTAATCTTTGAAAAGGCAATGACTACTTTTTGCTCCTCTGTTCTGTGCTTCCTTCAGTAAGAAACAATACAAAGTTCCATGAAAAACCACAAACACAGAAATTGATTCCAAAAGATCAGGATTTGCGTACGAGTCCATGTGTATTGTACATTCGATTCTGATTTCTGTAACTGATTGATTCACATAAACATCATCAACCCGATACCTCTATCTAACGTTTCTAACGTTTCTGGTGAACGTTGGCGAATGCTCGCACACAAACAAAACCTCAAATTCAACGCGGGAAGACATAACCCGAGAGATTTCTTTTGGGTGCGCCAACGGCTCGCCTGAGTATGTTGTATCGGTATGTACCCTAAAAAAGGACTATGGTTGTACCTACTCAAGAATTTTGGCGTTGGAGGGAATTCGCCAACACCTGCCCAGTCTTGGAAAAGAGTCACGAAACCAAAACTCCGAAAACTAGTCGAATGAGTCAAATATAACGGGGCGGTTACTTTCCGTTGGCCGTTGACAAATCTTGTCAAGCCGGGCGACCAGAAAACACACGATCGGAACGAACGATCATTTTCCGCGTCTGTGACTCTTAACAAATTATGTGAAAGAATATTCTCGTTATTGTTTGTCCAAGTTCTTTGGAAAACTACAACAACTAACATACCGGTAGGATAGCCAATCGAGGAAATCCTACATCACATCACATCACATCACATCAACAAAGATAGTAACTCGAAAGAACCATGAAACTGAAAACACCATCGTCTCTCCTTTGGAGCACGGGAGGAATCTTCCTCTTCCTTTCCCTCTTTTGCTCTACAAAGGCCGATATGGTCTATTATTTGTACGCGGAAGAGGAAGAACAAACCAACCAGGAGGAAGCGACGGTCATTGTCCTTCGATCCATCGGATCCCTTCCCTTGGACAAGAGTAAATTCACTCAGGTTGGCGAAGCCTGCCCCGAAATGGTATGGGAAGCCGGTGGTGTCAATCCAAAGTATCTTTGCGCCGGAAGCTCCCATCCCGAGGGTGTGGGGTTTGACGCCAACGCCACCGAGGCACAAAACTCCAAGGCTGCATTTTTCCCCATTGCGCCGGTTGATTTGGAAGAGCCTCGATCGTTTTTGCCATTCAAGTTTTCGGCATTTCAAAGATCGCGGGGAACTCCGAGTGGGTTGATTGCCTGGAGAAATGTCTTGGTCGTCGATTTGGAAGTCGCCACGAGCGAGGATCAACCCCAGTTCTTGGACGCTGTTTCGATGGGAGAAGACAACTCCTACATGGCCTTCAACACGGAAACACTGGCTTCGTTTGAAGACGGACAAGTCCTTGCGGAATGGAACTTGCTGACGGAAACGGGTGGGGAACCCGTCGGTGAGGGTGGCAAGATTCAATTCATCAAGGGAAAGCCTCCATCGAGAATTGAAAGCAGCAGCGACGAAGACGATGGCACTTTTGACGAATTCATTGGTGGTGCCTTGGCGACAAGCAATGATGCACCAGTGGTAGAAGAATCTGAATCAGTGCCAGAAACTGTCAACACCTGCGAAACAATCACCGATGTCATTTGTGACGACGACAACACCGATCGCTATGGAACCCTGTGTTCGCTCATGATTCAGGTGGGACTCGACAAGATGTTCACCCTGGCTCACGGAAGCTTGTTTACCTTGTATGCACCTACCAACGACGGTTTTGATCGTGCCTTTTACGGGGGCAACCCAGCCCTCTTGTCGGGACACGATCTCACCAAGTTGATTCTGAACCACGTGATTGTTTCGGAAACTTCCGAAATTGCCCAGAGCGAAACTCTTGGATTGGCTCCTCCCAAGGAGGCTTTGAAATACGAAGAAATGGTGTGCGGAAGCAAAATGGAAATGGCCAGCGGTCAAATCACCAAGATTGGTTGCGACGAAAATTCGGAGGTTGCCTTTGTGATTGGTTCCGGAAATGGAGGAAACCAGTATCCCCGTCCCAAATTCTTGGAAGTCGATCATCAGTCGTGCAACGGTATTATCCACACGATCGATTTTGCCGTCCTTCCAACCTCGCAGCAACAGATTCACAATGTTGTGGACGTTGCCGCGGTCGACGTGGCAGTTCTTCCCAAGCTTGAAACCAGCAGCAGCAGTATGAGCAATCAGTTGGATCAAACCGAAGTCATGAGTTTCTTTTTGCAAACCAAACAGGACTTGTTGGAAGAAACCGGTCCCGTGATTCCCCCCACCATTGGAACCGCGTTGCCCGAAGACGAACTTCCGAGCCTGCCCGAACCTTTGATTGAAAACAAACCAGTCGTTGTGCCCAAGGTTGTTGCTCCTGCCAGTGAGAAACCCGAGGCTGTTGTGCCGGAAGCGGTCACTACTCCGGAAGCTGTTGTTACAGTTACCGATCCAGTCACTACAAGTATCAATGGTTCTGCGGAACCCCCACGAAAAGAAAAGCCAACGAGTTTGAACACGGAATCTTCCGGCTTTTCGTCCTTTTTCGGATCGTCCCGGGGTCGGCCGGGAAATCTTCGTCGCCGGTAATTTGAATTCAATTGAATTGAATTCGTTGACGAATTTAACATTTTGCATTCGGGCAATTTATATATTCCATTGGAATTCAAATCCACAAACTCCACCATCACAACAACAATCTCACTGTTTACTAGAATTGCAATTCTGCAATTTATGTTCACTACATCAATACTACACTACTAGTTTCGAATAAAGAAGCATATTATTTATAATGGTTACAACATAAAATCCTACCATATTGCATTTTTAATACTACAGTACTAGTATAAGATTATCCCCATTTTTGTCTTCGCTTTTCGGCACGTCGTTGCCGCTTGGCAGCCATGGGATCGTTTTCGTCGGGTTGTTCGCTGCTGCTGCTGCTGCTGCTGCTGTTCTTTGGCTTTTTGGTAGGCCCACTGCTGCTCTTGTCGGAAGAGCTGGAACTTGCTCCATACACCGCCTTGTACAAGGAATACGCTCCAAAGATGGGCACTCCCAGGACGGTTCCCCACAACCAATTGACAGAGTGCAGGACGGATCCGTATTGTACCACTAGAGTCACCGCCAGCAGATCGAGGCTCGAGCCCCCGGCCAGGTCTTTGGATTTTTTGGTGGCATTGGTCGAAGCGTGTTCCAGAATTCCCACGTACGCATAGAGTTGTTCGGCCCAAGTCATTAGCGTTCCCAGAATTCCCAGTTTCGTCGAAAGAATGGTGCTGCCCAAGAGAAGGACAATGTAAATGAGATTGGTAATAATCAGAATTGGCACATACAGATTGAAGGCCTCCTTTTTGGCTGTAATATGAATTGGATGGTGTGAATTAGATAGGAATTTATGGATTAGATGAATAATAATAGCAATGAAAAATGAATCAATGAATGGATAAATCAACACGAACACAATATGTATGTTATAGCTCTTGTTGATTTTGTTGATTGTATTCACTGCAATTTCGATATCAAGCTGTACGTAATGTTTGTTGCATATGACATACCTGCTGCCGCTTTCTTTGCTGCCGCGTTTGCCATTCTCTATTATTTCGATCTACTATTATATTTGTTTACTTGTGACTGAATCTGTTTGGTGTTGAGTGAAGACAGTGCTGGTTGTGTCTGTTGTCGTTTCTTCTTGTTGTTGTCAAAGGTTTGACATGACATGACATGACATGTTGTGTACAACAAGTTGTGAAATAATAATTATTGTTTCAGGAGTTTTTGAAAATCGAAAAAACCAATTTGGATTTAAAGAGGGGTAAATGAAATTGAAAAATAGGGATTCATTCACATTCACCTGTTTCTCTTTCCGAACCCCGAATGTATTTTTCGATCGACGGACAGAAACATACTCAAGTCTGTGACGCACAAAAATGGCGGGAACTCCTGCGTTCGCACGTGTCCAACTTACGCATGCAAGTGTCCAAACGAGCATGCCAGTAATCCTAATGTATGTTTGCAAATTGCCAAACTGCCGTATTATTTCTAACCCTTTTTGCTTCCCTTCCAGCAATTCCAAGTTCTTTTGGGAGTTGGGCAGTCGGGGTGTCACACCCCTTTTGATTCTCGATTTTTTTGGGTGCTTGTCCAAAATTCAAAGAATATCCAAGCATAAAGAGATTCAAACTGTGTCACTGACACGCACGACAACAAAATCTAGGTGTCGAAATCCAATTTGCAAAATTCTTCTGTCGAAATTGTCGTCGGCAACAAGAAGAGCTTTCCAAGAGCTTTAGCTTTCGACAATGGTCTTGTTCAAGTAAACAAATGAAATCCAATTCGAGGTTAATTGTGAATGGAATGATAGCTCTAAAAATCAATCTAACAATGATGAACAGATCAAGCCAACACCAACACTATCAAAAAGACGTGTCGAATTGTGGCAAGAAAATTTGATGATTGAGTTGCCCACACAAGTTGTCGTCGTCGATATTCAATTTTTGTCGACGACATGACGACGACGGTTCTAATTCATTTCGAGTCATCGACTGGACGAATGTCAAGCTCTTTCATCAATCAACGTCGAATTTGATTCAAGCTATGCTGGATGTCGATGCGACGTGAAAAACAAATCCGAAAATTGGATTCGAATCGACGGAACATAAACACGACGACTGCGAAAAAAAAAGTGCTGGTGGCCACAAAAATGCGAATCAATTGCAGTTGCTATTTCAAGTGACCATCACACTATTCCCATTCCATTCGATGGAATGCAAAAAGAAATCGAGCTGTCGATGGATTTGGGATTTTTGGAAGAAATGAAATTGCCCAATTTTGATCGATTTGTCGTTTTGTCGTCGAAACTGAATTATTGTAGCATGGATCAAAGATGATGCTGCGAGGGGAAAATGAATATCTGCCATCAAACCCATCATTATTTGTTTCGCCGCATGAAATTGGTGACAAGTGCATATTCTATTTTCATGGATAGAATTTGGCCATTGTCATCAAAAATGTGCAAATCAAGGGAAAAAAGACAGAAAAATGCTTTCAAGGTGGAAAATCCTTCTTTCCACCGCCACTGTCTACACAAGATGGAACAATAAGTACAAGGTTTCCCAACAAGTTGCATAGAGTATATCAAGACAAGAATTTCAAGATTTTTGAGACAAAAAGGACCCGCCGCCCATGAAAATCTCAAAAAATGCACGCTGACTCCCTCAAGCTGCCGATGATTTTTGCCAAAAAAAAATCATCCCAAGACGTGAGAGCATGCAAACATGACATTCGATGTACACTACTAGAATGTCCACACACACACAAGTTTGGAAAGAATCAATCGGTTGCTCTTTCTTCTCAAAAAGGCTTGACGATTCGATTTTGTCGACGACGGAGGAGGAATGCACAGTATTCCACCAATTGTCGAATGAAAAAATGATTGTGGAACCATAGAAGATTATATTGGTCAAACGACGACAAACATCCTGTTTCTGCAATACATTGTATCAAATCATCGTCGTCGCCAGTGGCACGCGCCCGGAATTCTCTTGGAAATAGTAATTCCACGAGAAAAACGAATGTCGAACGAAAAAAGTGCTGTGGAGGGGATGAATGGAATCCAACAATAACGAATAGATGTTTTTGCTAGATGTTCACATTATCATTATTATCATGCTTTTGTCTTTTTGTTTCGAATTTCTTTCGTTTTGTTTGCGGTTCGATTGCTTGAATACGAGTTTTGTAGTGTTGCGCTGAAAAATGAAATTGAGCAAACTGAAACCTCTCGACAAAATTCTACAATTCCTCCACAGCCACTATACAAGCAAAATTGATCCATCCTCTTTAGTTATTCATGGAAGGTTATTCTGAAAGAAAAGGGAGTGCGAGATATTGAAAACTGACCGATCTATCACCATTTTTGTGCAGAAAATCAACATTGGCTCAAAATGGACATTGCGCACTGTTCTCGGCCCATTTTCTATTTCAACCACGGCCATTTTTCAAATAGGAGTGATACACTTTCATCACGTACTCACAGAAGGGTACTCTGAAAGAAAAATGAGTTACAGATATTGAAAACTGACCGATCTATCACCATTTTTGTGCAGAAAATCAACAACATCTCAAAATGGGCTTTATGCACCGTTCTCGACCCAATTATGTGCTTCAACCATAGTCACTATACAAAACCAATTGATCCACCCTCATTACGTACTCACAGAAGGGCACTCTGAAAGAAAAGGGAGTGAAAAAGATTGAAAATTGACTAAGCTATCGCAATTTTTGGGTACAAAATTCATCACTATCTCAATATGGACTGTAGGCACTACTCTCGACCCCATTCACTGAGAAAATGATAGCCTTCTGCTCTATAATACTGACCCGCCCTCGTTAGCTACGAATAGAAGGGTAATTCGAAACAAGAATAAGTTAGAGAATTTGAAAACTGAACGAGCTAGCACCTTTTTTGTGCAGAAAATCAACATTATCTCAAAATGGACAGTAGGCACTGTTCTCGACCCCATTCATTGATTCAACCACATCCACCATACAAACAAAATGGATCCACTTTGATTATGTACTTATAGAAGGGCAATCTGAAAGAAAACTAAGTTAGAGAATTTGAAAATTGAACGATCTATCGCAATTTTTGTGCAGAAAATCAACATTATCTCAAAATGGACAGTAGGCACTGTTCTCGACCCCCCCACTGATTCAACCACATCCACCATACAAACAAAATGGATCCACTTTGATTATATACTTATAGAAGGGCAATCTGAACGAAAACTAAGTTAGAGAATTTGAAAATTGACCGATCTATCGCAATTTTTGGGTAGAAAATTCAACAATGTCTCAAAATGGACTGTAGGCACTACTCTCGACCCCATTCACTGAGAAAAAGATAGCCTTCTGCTCTATAATACTGACCCACCCTCGTTAGCTACGAATAGAAGGGCATTGTGAATCAAAAATGAGTTAGAGAATTTGAAAACGGAAAGACCTATCCCCATTTTTGTGCAGAAAATCAAAAATACATCAAAATGGACGGTAGGCACTACTCTCGACCCGATTCGCTGCTTTAACCACAATCTCCATACAAACAAAATGGATCCACTTTGATTATATACTTATGGAAGGGCAATCTGAATGAAAAATGAGGAAAATAGTCTGAAAATTGACCGATCTATCGCCAATTTGGTGGAAGAAAATCACCAATTTTCTGAAATCGACGATAGAGACTACTCTCGATCCAATGCGCTGATTCAACCACAGCCAACTTACAATTACGAATGACCCGACCTCATAACATAGAAATGGAAGGTCGTCCGGAAAGAAAAAGGAGTGAAATACATTGAAAATTGACCGAGCTATCACTAATTTTGTGACCGATTTCAACAGTATTCCTGAAAGTGCTGCCGGAAGGCTTTCTGGCTGACGAGATTCACTTGCTCTCCCATGCATATAATAATATCGGCGATTCATCTTCACTATGGAATAAAATGTTCCCAATATCAGCAAAAGCAAGACAAATACCTAACTGGACTGAAGAAGTTGTCGCAGCGTTCACGACGACGACGAAACGAGGAGGAGGAGGACGACGACGCTATGTGCATGGAGACGGTGATAACCACAACGAAATACACTTACACTAATACTCTCTAGAAATTAGAAATGGTTCGGAATGGTCAAGGAAGATTATAATTCCACCTACATGTATTTGTTTTTTCTTCTTCTCTATACTAGAGACTCAGAATAAGAAATAATATTATAGTTCTAAAAAAAATTCTCGTCGTCGACATCATAATTTACAAAAGGACAGTATTAGTCCTTTTTTATGATGATCGTCATCGTTGTGTCTTCTTTTCAGATTCCGGCGCGGAGTTGTGATGCTGGAATAAATCACTCGACTCCCACGTATAGGGTGTTGAAGCTACATGTGGCACCAAACGTGCCGGAACGTGCCAACCGTATTTGACGTTAGGAGGATATCTGTCAGAGGGAGCATCAACATCGAGATGCGTAAGCCTCGACGAATGAACACATTATTATTTCTTCCTTCTCCCCAAAACTCGGATCGAGCAAGAAGTTTCCGACGGCATCTGAAGGAAGAAAAGAGCAGCAAACGAATTTCCGATTTGAAGTCCGAACGTGGTAAATCTAACAACGATTGGCCAGAATCTATCCAGTCACGTAACGTCACAAAAATGAAAGGCATTTTAATCGTTTTTTGGATTGAAAGTACTGGAAGTTATTGATAGCGGCCCGTCAATCTAACAACGATTGGCCAGAATCTATCCAGTCACGTAAAGTCAAAAAAATGAAGGGCAGTTTAATCGTTTTTTGGATTCAAAGTACTGGAAGCTATTGATAGCGGAAGGGGCTAGGAATTACACGTTTAGAGAACTATTAGATGGAGTCTCACGCTCATCCAGGAAACGCTGAAAAATTATTACGGTCTACAGTTGTGGTCACGCAGCGTCACTCAAGTTTTAAGGCTTTTGATTCGTTGTTAACCGAAGTACTGGAAGTTGTTGGTCGCGATTGATTCTTCTTGTTCTAAATTAGTAGATTATTTATCCACGCTCGTACATTAGTGTCTGGACCCGTAGTGTTCAATTCTTCCGGAAGTGATTCTTTGATCGCAAATTCCGGAAGATTGTTCTCCTAATTTCTCACGGATGCTTCTCAGATTTGGGAAGGAGTATCGAATGCCACCTTGAACTCGATTCCCGGTTCGTATGAGAACTATTGCTGTAATACTCCCACTTTCTGAATCAACGTCTACAAATAATGTCGGTATCGAACCCATTTATTTAAGGATCAGAACACGTTTGTGACTAGATGTATATTAGACTTAAGGGATGTGGTTGCGTCTCTTCTTGGGAACCGAACGGAATTTAGATCGTATGTATATTCTTGAGTTTTCCTCCGTCAGCCATGCTACCGCAAAAGATTGCAGAAGTACTGCGAAGCAATGCGAAGATGGTGTGAATTGTACCAAGATCTACCGAGAGGTATACGAGGCGTTGAGTTGATGTGTGAGAGAAAATGTGAAGGAAAACCTGAAATGTAGCATCAACAACACGACAAACGCAGCTAAATCGATGGAAAGGATCGATTTTACAATTCATCGGATTCTTGTTCTCATAATTTGAACAGCCGATCATCTCGAAAAGCTAAACCTGGAAAGCAAGAAGTCAATCTCTTTCATTCTCTATTTTAATTTTATCAAAACATCATCATGTCTGAAGTTGATACCGGAGCTCCCGTAAGTCGTCATTGTCGAAATTCGAATTGGATCGAACTTGTATTGTTTTCGTCGACTATTTTTCTTTCGATCGGATCCAATCGGATCGGATGTTGCAATCGATGTGGTACTGAGTGATCCAATATGGATCCAATGTACTCTTATCGGATGCAATCAATCGAAACGAAATAAATTCGATCGACGACAACAATTTCCACATCTGTCGAGATTCATTTCATCAATTCACTCACATATTATTTCACATATCATTTTAATTATTTTCAATCGACAGACCGAGTGGAAGAAGTACGACAAGTACTACATTGACGTTGACCCCGATCAAGATGACAAGGCCACCACCATCAAGCTTTGTTCTTTTGCTCGCCCGCACATGCGTGCCTTCCACATGTCGTGGTGGGGTTTCTTCATTGCTTTCTTCATTTGGTTCGCCATTGCCCCTCTCTTGACTGAGATCAAGCAAGATCTTGGCCTCACCAAGCAAGAAGTCTGGACTTCCTCCATTGCTGGAGTCGGAGGAACCATCTTCATGCGTTTCATCCTTGGACCTGCCTGCGATAAGTGGGGAGCCCGTATTCCTATGGCCGTCGTCTTGTGCGCTGCCTCCATCCCTACCGCCTGCACCGGTCTCGTCAACTCTGCTGCTGGTCTTACCGTCCTTCGTCTTTTCATTGGTGCCGCTGGAGGAACCTTCGTCATGTGCCAATACTGGTCTTCTCGTATGTTCTGCAAGGAAGTTGTCGGAACTGCCAACGCCCTTTGCGGAGGATGGGGAAACCTTGGAGGAGGTGTCACCCAGCTCATCATGGGATCTGCTCTTTTCCCTCTTTTCAAGGTCTTCACCGGCGGTGACTCCACCCTCGCCTGGCGTACTGTCTCCATTGTCCCTGCTGTTGTTGGTTTCGGAACTGGTGTCATGATCTACATGATCTCCGACGATGCCCCCAAGGGTAACTACGCTGACCTTAAGAAGCACGGACAGATGGCCGAAGTCTCCGCCGGAGCCTCCTTCCGCCAGGGTGCCTTCAACTTGAACACTTGGTTCTTGTTCATCCAATACGCCTGCTGCTTCGGAGTCGAACTCACCATGAACAACGCCGCTGCCCTTTACTTCAAGGACAAGTTCGACCTCACCACCGAATCCGCTGCCGCTATCGCTTCCATCTTCGGATTCATGAACCTCTTCGCCCGTGGTCTTGGAGGATTCCTTTCCGATGTCGGTAACAAGTACATGGGAATGCGTGGACGTCTTTGGGCCCAAACCATCTGCCTCCTCGCTGAAGGTGTTCTCGTCTTGGTCTTCGCCCAGACCAACACCCTCGGAGCCGCCATCACCGTCATGGTTTTCTTCTCCCTCTTCGTCCAGGCCGCCGAAGGTACCTCTTACGGAATTGTCCCTTACGTCGACCCTCCTGCCACCGGTGCCATCTCCGGAATTGTCGGAGCCGGAGGAAACACTGGAGCCGTCTGCTTCGGACTTGGATTCCGCAACCTCGAATACAAGTCTGCCTTCATGCTCATGGGATTCACCATTATCGGATCTTGCGCTCTTTCCCTTGTCATCTTCATCAAGGGACACGCCGGACTTATCTGCGGAGAAGATGCTCCTAAGGAAGAAGCCCAGACCCTTGAAGTCCCTGTCAAGGAAGAGGAAGCCGAGTAAACTCTTTGCTGACTTTAGGCGAATAAAAGCACAGGTACCGAGCAGCATGAGATCAAGAACGACTTGGAGATCGAGCGCTCGCGAATCCTGTCCATCTATGTTCTATCACCATTTTATATTTCATCAAACACGCCGAGCCTGCGTCCTCGCGACTCAAATTTTGGTATTTTGACTTTTTAATTAAAACATTTTTCACAACAAACCCACTGTCTCTATAGCTTGTAGTTGTGCCTGAACGAAGACGAAAATGATTGTTCGAGTTTATGGCCAAACATACACCTTGACAATAAATACTTTTACACATGCGAAAAAATGTTTGTATCAAACTCATTGATTACATTCTCACCGCTCATTGCAACGAATCGTCCTCACTAGCCCGTCGCCGATTCTTTGGTCGATTCGACGATATCTGGTGGTCTGGTGGATTGTTGCGTGCAATTCGGATGGAATTTGACTATTTCCCTCCGATTCGTTCGTCGTTGTCGTGATTGTCGAAATCGGAAGCCTCGGAATACAGAAAATGGACAGTTCGAAACGAGGTTTGCGTGGATCATTTTTCAAAAGTGAACTTGTCAACGAACAGGATGCATAGAATTGGTTGTTGATGGATCGACCTTCTTGCCTCCAGTTTTGGTCGGTCGACAGAAACCCATTTCTACAGTTTCTTCTCCGCATTTTTTTTTGTTCGGGACTCCCTCTCTTCGTTTCTGTAGAATGCCATACCGATGCATCAAAACCAGACCAGGAAGTACGGTGCGTTAGTAAACGACATTCACTGCGCCGACGAGTTCGCTGTGGATGGCATGATGATTGGCCAGGAATCGAAATCTCCAAAACGTGGCATTGATTTTTGAAAATTCATTTCATTTGTTGCACATACTTTGATTTTCGAATTGCGTTTTTCATTTGATTTCCCCCAAGATGTGAAGTTCCGACTTGCCTTACGAATGAGATGATCTCGTCAGCAACTTCGACCCGACCGACTCAAAAAATCTTTCAACTTCTTTCGAACCACATTGGCATATAATCCTTAACCCTAACAGTAAACTTGTTGTTATTGACATTATACATCGAATTGTATCGCGATGAATTTGCTTCAGCATCGTAAAAACTTCTCAGGCGTGTGGTATGTTTTGATCGAAAGAGTGCAAATTGTGTAGATTTTATGGAAGTAATGAAGTAGCATGATGCATAAAATTGGAATTCGACTACACTACACGTAATGGCTGCGACTTTCTTTATCCAGACACTTCTTTGAACCACCATCTATCTCTCGTTTTTCTTCGATCTGTCACAAAATTGATGATAGGTTGGTCAATTTTCAACATGTTTCACTCCTTCTTCTTTTATAACGACCTTCCATTCGTATGTTATGAGGTCATATCATTCGTAGTTGAAAGGTGGCCGTGTTTGATTCAGCGCATTGGATCAGAACAGAGCAAAAAGGCCATGTTGAGAAATTTTGGATGGTTTCTGTCACCAACTTGGCGATGGATTGGTCAATTTTCAATATCTATACCTCATGTTTCTTTCAGATTGCCCTTCCATGAGTAGGATGAGAGATCGGATCGATTTCATTTGTATAGTGGTTGTTGTAGAATCAGCGAATCAGGTCGAGAGTAGTGCCTACCGTCCATTTCAGAAAATTGTTGATTTTCTGCGCAAAAATAGTAATAGCTCCTTCCATTTTCAAATTCGCTACCACATTTTTCTTTTCAAATGACCCTCCATGTATAGGATATGAGTTCGGAGCAACATCGTTTGTATGGCGATTGTGGTGAAAGCAGCATATCGGGTCGAAAGCAGAGCCAAATGTCCATTTTGAGATATTGTTGATTTTCTGCGCAAAAATGGTGATCGGTCGTTTAGTTTTCAAATTCTCTACCTCATTTTTCTTTCAGGTTGCCCTTCTATGAGTAGATAATGAAAGTGAACCAATATCGTTTGTATGGCGATTGTGGTGAAAACAGCGAATCAGGTCGAGAGTACTGCCTACCGTCCATTTCCGGAAATTGTTGATTTTCTGCGCAAAAATGGTGATAGATCGGTCAATTTTCAATATTCGTAACTCATTTTTCTTTCAGGATGGCCTTCCATGAGTAGCTAATGAAAGTGAACCAATATCGTTTGTATGGAGATTTTGGTTCAGGCAGCGAATCAGGTCGAGAGTAGTGCAAACCATTCCATTTCAGGAAATTGTTGATTTTCTGCACAAAAATAGTAATAGCTCTTTGAGTTTTCAAAATTTTTAGCTCCCTTTTCTTTCAGAATGACCCTCCATATATATGGTATGAGTTCGGATCAATCGTTTTGTAAGGTGGCTGTGGTTGAATCAGCGAATCGGGTCGAGAGCAGAGCCCACTGTCCATTTCAGGAAATTGCTGATTTTTTGCCCAAAAATGGCGATAGATCGGTCAATTTTCAATATTTCTCACTCCCGTTTCTTTCAGGATGATCGTTGTCGAGTAGGATGGGAGATCGAATCAATTTCGTTTGCATAGTGGCTGTTGTAGAGTCAGCGAATTGGGTCGAGAGGTTACAATTTGCTCAATTGCATGTTTCAGGAATGTTGAGGCCAGCGCAGCCCTACAAAACCCATATTCCCCGCAAAATCCTTCTCCGCCACCCACTAAATGTCGATCACATGACAGAAGGGTCCCATGTCTGAGAAAAGCTCGAGCCCCTGTCGCTTCCCGAAACTCCCAGCCACGATCTTGACAAACGAGGAATCTAGACGCTTCGTTTCTTCTTGTGGTGGAGGAGATTTGGCATCTGTCGGGCTAGTTTGTGCATTGTCTATCGATTGTGGTTGGTCTTGCTCTCGTGGATCTTCAGGATTCGACTGCAATTGTAATTGTTGTTTCGCAATGTACTTTTCGTGTCGTTTCACGTGTGCGTCGTAAAGCTTTTTGATGCGCTTGGTAGCCGACTTGGTCAACGGCATCCCATCGGCACCCGTGAGGGGAATTCCCGTCACGGGATCAAAGCTCCCGTACAGGGAATCATCTTGTTGTGCCTGCAGGCATTGAAAATATTCTTTTGGAAGGATGCTCGCATCGACGGAACCTTTGTTGTTGTTGTTGTTGTTGTTGTTTTTGGATGTAGTTGTTGTCCCGCTGGCAGTCGTTTTCCCTCCTCGATTCTGTTCGTGTTCTTCGATGAGCAATCCTTCGATGGATTCAACAAACAGATTGTACAACTCCTCGCCTTTTTCCTTGTCAATCTGATCACGATACTGTACTGATTTGCCATTCTTTTTGACCTTGGCAATGATATTCGCTTGTGGCACTAGCATGATGGAAACATTTGCATCGGGAGAGCTTGTTGTTGTTTCTTTGGTTTTGTCGGTATCCTTCTGTTTCATTGCATCCAGTGCTACCTGCACGATACTTCTCGTTGTCGTTCCGTCTCCCCAGGCTCCCTCCGTTTGGATTGGCAAATTCAGAATCGTTTTCGCGGCCTTTTGAACATCTTGTGGAAGCGCCCCCTTGGAAAAACTAACGTAGACAAGCATTCCAATGTGGCTGCTCTCATTTTCAGTGTTACCAATCAAACATGGAGTACTCGTAGTAGTACTTGGAGTGTCCTTATCGTTTTCGTGGCTTGTTATCGTCGATACTTCACCGCCTACCGTGACAACTTCCTTCTCGTTGACGAGCAAACTTGCCTTTCTATACCGTTGAACCACGAGGCGAATACTGGAGTAGTAATTGTTATTGTTATTGGAATTTGTTGTGACGATGTCCTTGGAATTTATTTCGCCACTCATCTTTTGATCGTTATATCTGTTTGTAGAGAGGCCGATGAGATATATAGAAAGATGAAGAGTATGATGTTCATTGTCAATGATTGATGTTGATGTGCAACACAACAATTGACATCATTCATCATGAATTGAAATCTTGATGTCAACAAAAGATTTTTTCACAAAACAGTCTGTCCTTCATCCGTTGATGATCTGTTCGAAGAAGTCGACCGTGACTGAAGCAGAATTGAATTTGGATTATTTTGAATTATTATTTCACATTGAACATCATGATCGTCATTTCGAATTGTTTTTCATTATTTGATCGTTTCTTGAAATTGAAACAACATCATGATGTAATGGTAGGACTATTATTATAATTATAATTTGTATTCAATTCGAATGGTTTATCGTTCTTATATCATATTCAATATTTGATTAGTGCTTGTGCTCGGAAGGTTCGTCCTCTTTTGAGAGAGACGATGCGTCGCTGTAAAATTTGTATTTTTTGAGTTCCTTCTTGGTCATGATGCATTTGTTGAGGTCGTTCGTAATGTTATCCGTCTGCAAATCCGTTCCAATAAAGACAAGTTCCTGGCGTCTATCCCCGTGTGGTTCGGAAAACTTGCTCATAATCACTGCGTGATCGTTCGATCCCTCCTCAACGCCCCACTGTTCCTTTGGAATCAGTGCATACCATGGCATGATGGGACTCAGCGATCCAATCCGACCACTCTGGGCAAATCCAATTATGAACGAATCGTGTTCGGCGAGCCAACAAAAGCCTTTTGCGCGCAAGATGTTCCCGTATCTCTTGAGCATCCATTGGTATTTGTGGTCTTTTTCTACTCGGTGACGTTGTTCTTCCGGCAGAGCTGCCCACTCGTTGGCAAAATGCAAAAAATTGTCAATCCAAATGGCGAGGCGTTGTGGATGAAAGGGAAGGCGTGCGCGGAATACAAACGAATTGACCCCGTATTCGTCGGCTTCGCTGTGCATATGCGGATCGTCGGGGTTTTCTTGGATCTTGCGGAGTTCCGTAATCCAACCCGGCGATTTTCGTGCCTTGACCATATCAAAGACACCCGTGTTGAGAATCTCTTTGAGGTCGATCTTGGAGTATTCCGTAGTGATTATCTTTGCCGTAGGATTCAAAGAAGTGATGACATCCTTTGTTTTTTGGAGTTGCTCCTCGGAATCTACCAAATCTGTCTTGTTGAGCAAAATGACATTTGCGAATTCGCATTGATCCACCAAGAGATTGGCGATGGATTTTTCGCCCTCCTTTATTCCCTCCGGAGTCGATTGATCCAAACCGTCATTGAATTTGTCCGAGAATTGTTGCAATGTAGCCATTTGCGGCAAGAACATGTGGGCATCAATGACCGTGACGCAGGTATCCAATCGTGCCTGTGTCCAGAGCATTTCCTTCTCCGAAGTGGCGAGTTGCTGTGTGGCAGGATCAAAGACAAAGGATGCCGCGACAGCCGAGGGTTCGGCAATCCCCGTCGACTCGATCAAGACATAATCAAACTCCGAATCTCCAACTTGATCTCGAATCCGAGCAATTTCTCGAATCAAATCTCCTCGGAGTGTGCAGCAGATACATCCGTTCTGCAGAAGGAATCAAACGAAACGAAATGTTGGAATGACGAAAATAAAATTCATGTGCAATTATACATATTCTACATTCTTCGTTAACATGTACACTACTCACCTGTAGAGAAATAATCTCTCGTTCGGCTTGAACCACTGTTTGCTTCGACTGCTGAACCATTGCTGCATCGATATTGAGCTCGGCCATGTCATTGACAATGACGGCAACCTTCAACTTGTGTTGTGGAGATTCCAATATGTGTTTGAGAAGAGTTGTTTTGCCGCTTCCGAGAAATCCAGATAGGATGGTTACAGGAATTGGAGGTTTGGTATTGGCGGTTGGCGTTGGCGTTGGCGTTGGCGTTGCTGCTGCTGTTGACGAAGACATGGTGTGTAATTCAATGGTTGGTTGTAATCGAAATGGAAATGGAACGAATGATAATGTGAAGTAATGACATATTCTTGCTTCTCTCTCAATGATACCACTTCTCTGTTGCGAATACGTAGTAGAAGTATATAAGACCAATCTGTCAATCGATGTGAAGAGGCCTTATGAATAGAAGTGTTCCGATGCAGATGTTGTGGTCGTTGGAATGCAAACGACATGCAAACGACATGCAAATGACATGCACATCTTCAAAATTTCGTGCCGCTTCTGTTTTGATGAGGCCTTTACTGTTTTCTCATGACGGAAATCGAAAAAAGTGGCCAAATTCGACGTTATGTAGGTAGGCTTTTTGTGTGTCTCACTTAACAGCCTCATTTAGTTTTTGACACATGCCCATTTGACATTGTTCGTGAGCCTTCTTGTTTCGAAACTTGAAACGCGAGGAAAGTTTGACTCACTGGATTAGGACGAACGGTGAAGAAATGGCGAAAATAGAGAAGATTATAATATGAATAGATCCTAATAGTTACAGACATGGTAGTAGTCGTATTATACAATGACAATCACATCGGCTTCGACTCGCAGATATATATGTACAGAATTTCAATAGTCACCGAACAAGAATGCTGATGGGAGAGTTACTAAATTGGCATCGCAAAAATTGTAGCATCCTTCAATCTGTAACGATCATGATGCTGCTTCTTCTTCTCGTTCTACGGATTGTTCGGACGTCCTCGAGCATTCCTCTTCTTTAATGTTGACCAAACTCATGGAAAAATTCGAACCAAGCCTTTCTTTTGATCTGGAAATCGGTCTGATAACTTTTGCGCCAGACATGGCACTCGAACTGCCCCTTGCCGCGGAGGTCAGTTTCGGAATGTTGGGATCAAAAAGTGCCTGCTTGAATACATTCCATCGACTCTTGTCGACATTCGCCACACGGAAGCGGGTATAGGTGGGCCTCACATAGATGAAAACATTGAAAAATCCTTGCAACGGCATGAGCATGGCATTCATCACCAGCAGCGGATAAATTCGACCTTGATCGTCCTCTTCGAAGGCAAAACTTCCATCCAAAACCTGGATGACAAAGACGGGTGTCGATGTCAATAGAAAGGAAACCACATACAATAAACCTTGCGTGGCAGCTTCCTTTGTGAGTTGTCGTTGTACCATTGCGAGCGAGACAAAATCTTCCGTCTCGACCACAGAAAGTTGTGACGAATCATTATCGTTACACTCGACGTCGTTAATATTATCCTCATCGTCGGATGTTGTTGTAAAATACTTGGATTGTAATGGCGCTGTCAAGAGAGATTTTCGAAGATAGGAATAAATGACAATATTGTTGATGATCAAGGATAGATATGTCACCAAGAGAGGAATTCCTCCATAGACGTAGGAAACGATCTCCGCATTGTCCCCAAATCGAACCCAGCAGGTCATGGTCAGCGCCTGTTCTCCATACCATCTGGCATAATATCCAGTGACGGACGTAATGGGAAAGAATAGTATCCCCGACAGATGCATCCACAATTCGTATTTTCGGCAAAAGACTTCTCGTTTGACGCGGAATCGCACCGTCAGCAAATAGTAAAAACTCAATATGCAATTGTACCAGATTGCCCATATGCACGAGATTTGCATCAAAAAGCCCAATCCTTGACACGTCCTTTCATTTCCAAATGCCCATATTCGCTGCGAAGTTTCTGCTGGCAGCAAAAACGGACCAATCGCGTACGTAATGCTCGAAACAATATCGCAACTCGAGAGTCCCAATATGATTCGATCGTAGGGTGTCGTCGTTTTTGTTGTGCACAGATTTCGTAAAATCTTGAAGACGATTGTACTGCTTCCGATCAACGACAATCCTGCAGCGCAAAGTTGAAGTATAATCAACGTCTTTTCTTCTTGGTCGGAAAGATCCGACACTTCTGTTTCTCCCATCCTTGAATTGTTGTATGATTGTTTGCAATATGAATAGCACTGTTGTTACACTATTTTGACACTATTGTGACACTATTGTTCCAGTTCCTGTTGCTTCTCTTTTGCTTCTTTATGAAGAATTCTGTCTTTATTCTGTCTTTATTCTGTCGTTGTTCTCTTTTCTTTCAGGTACTCACTACAACACGGTTGTGGATGAGCGGAAGTTGCTGTAGTTCAACTCTTCCAACAGTTCTCTTCAATGTGGTCTCTAGAGGCATGTGTTCGAGAAGATTCCATTTTCATTCTTCTTGATGTCTTATTTATTTAAGTTAACGAGGAATTTGTGAGTCATGAGTTGAAGCAAATCGGTGAGGTGTACGCGATTACGACCATGAAGACTCTTTCGATATAAGCTATCCAAAACCTCCAGTCATCGTGAATACATATTGAATTCATCGTGCTTCATCTTCTCATCGCGCAAGACGCAGATTTAAAGCTTCTCTAGTGGAACTCTGTGTCAATATGCGTCAGCGTACTATTGCTGCGTCTCAGATTTTCCGAAGAAGGGGCGGGCAATGGGAGTTCTATAAGTAAGTTATTCGTATCGTGCTTGTACTGAAAACAGAAATTAGTCATACTTCGTACAACGGTTCTTGGAAGTAGTTTTTGCTTCCACGCTGTGACTGAGTACTGTAGGAGCACGAGTACCCTCGGAAAAGAAGCGCCGACTAGTTCGACTAGAAGGAACTTGAGAAGATTTTCGCATCCTCGAATTATTTGGATTCTCATGATTGATTCTCATGATTCTTCTTTTCGGTTCTTGTGACTTTGAGATTACATACGAGTACCGTTACACTCTTTTCATTTTTATCCACTTGGATTCTCATTCCGAACCAGTGTCAAAGACAACAAAGATATCATCTCAGAAACAAAGACAACCATTCAAAGATCCAACCAAACAATCTACGTGTACTCCAAGACAGAATCGAAATCTATACGAAACGATGAACTCGTCATTGAGAATGGCACGCACAAGATGCATGCTTTTCGGACGCAATTTCAATTGTTTCAATTGTTTCAATTGCAATACTATTATAAGGGCGAGTGGTAATGCTAAATTTTTCGAAGTGCATCCGAGAAGCGTGAGTCACAGTTGCATTGTGCAGCAATCAACAGTGCAGCGGGGAAATACAGTTGCAGTTCGAGGGCTCTCTACTGGATCGACTTCGCTCGAATCAACTTCAACATCATCTTCATCTTCAACAGCATCATCATTGTCATCATCATTAACAACCACAACAACAACAAGCAATCTAAATAATGATTGGGTTCCGAGACGCGGATTCGACGACGAAATTGTCACCGTGACGGTCAGCGACCAGGAATTCAAAACTTTGAAGAGCACATTGCAACTAAGTCCCGTCATTTGGGAAGCATTGCTGGCTGCCGAGAAACAAAAGGAGGACCCCACTTCGCCGACTACTGTATTCTTGGATCGAGACCCCAAACACTTTCCCGTGATTCTTGCTTATCTGCGCAACAAGATCGATGATCTCTCGTACAATCGTGAATGTGGAATTAAACCCGTTGACAAAGAATCTTCCAGAGTGTCAGAAGTCTTCAAACGAAAAAGCGTGGGATATTTCGCCGATACCTACACCAAGTATATTCAACTCCCTAAAGATGCCGATGCAACAGAGTTGGAAGACTTGTATTTGGAGGCAACGTATTACCAATTGGAAGACCTACAGAGCCAGCTGCAGCATGGAACGATGACGGTGTGGGCATTGAATTTTTTCAATGGCGAAGGAAGCATTCGTACGAATCCCTTTGAGCGAGCCAAGGAAATGATCAAGATCACCCGGAATACGTCCATAGTATTCGCTGGAATGGGAACGGGTGTATGGACATATCTTGCGGACACCACACATTCGGTGACGGACGCGGCTCTCTCCCTTGTGGGATGATTCGTGATTCGTGATACGAGAACGATTCGATTGTGGCGAAAGAACGATGAAGTGGTGTAATCCACGACATTAGAATGAAACAAAACCTACACTTCAAGATAATACACTAATCGAGTGTTACACTATTCTAGAGATATGTATAACACATAGCTACTTTAATTTCATACATTTACAATACTATCGAATCGAATTCGACCTAATGATGTCTACGACTCGACTTCATTCTTTTTGGGATCGCTAGTGAACGTGTATCCCCATTTGATATCGTCTAGAGCACGGTGATGTGCCTGAACCCGCTCCTGAATCATTTTCGAAATTCGCAAGAATAGCTCAACCAGTAGCTTCGCTTCCTTTGTCTCTTCTCCATCACCCTGTTCGAGATCCGCAACCAACGATTGCCGTTTGGCTTTAGCTGGTGAAGACCCGCCGACCAGACTCAAGCGATTCTTAAAAGTGTGTTGAAAGCCCTGGATCGATGAACGGACATGCTGATCTTGCAATGCCACACGGCGGAAATTCGGGTTTGAAACGATTCTTGCTGCAAGAATTCCCACAAAAGAAGCCACGTAGAGGTCTCGCGAAATCAAAGCAAGCTCCAAGGTCAAACGTCCGTCAACTTTCAGAAATGGTGCTGCCGTTAACCTCTGTGCATCTTCGAACACATCCTTGGCAAGTGCATGAAGTCGAATTCCAGCCGCCAAATCACGATCTTTTTTCCTCATGAGTTCCTTTGCGATTTCTTCCAACTCGGATTCATCCTCAATGCTCTGGCTCTTGAGCAAAATTTCAAGATATTCGCTGGAATTGCCTTCGATTTTATCGACAATCTCACGACAATGAGAAGGATTGCCTCCCCAAACTCCCGGTGGAATCAACGTGAGAAGCATGGCAAGGAGAATTCCCACCAAATTGGAAACCATCCTGTTGACAGCAACATCGTTGCGGCCCTTTGGGCCGAAAAACAAATAACAATACATTACGACGATAGCTTCCGTAATCACAAAGTAGATTGGTCCGAAACTGTAGTCACCCGACAGTCCCAATCGAGCAAAAAATCCTGGTTGCGTCGCAGAGTATGTTGCCCCTCCGGTTGTGATGGTCAACCAGGCGACCAAGCCATACGGATTGAAGCCGGAATCGAATCGCGAGTCTTCACATGCGAGCAAGGCCAACCACCCAAAGAATCCTCCGGCAAGCGTACCCAAACATCGAAGGATTCCCTTCTTCACGGATCCCTCAGTAGAATGCGTAGTTGCAAAACAATAGGCAATGATTGTCCAACCACCGTTCAACGTCGCAAGGATAGCCCCGTAACGATCCTGGGGCAAGCTCGTAGCAAGCACAAAGTTTTCCGTGTACTCCACCCAATACACTGCCATGACGAGGAGGGTTACAAAACCAACCGTATACTTGATGCACCACGCCAGTTTGTACAATTCTTGATAGGGTGCAACGTTCAAACTCGACCAATAACTTTTGCTGCAAAGCATTTGTAGCACACCCACAAGTCCAAAAATATAGGCCGTAAATACAACGTAGAAAGGAAGCAGGCTGAATTTGATTTCGTTCCACGTTTTCTGCGAGAAGAAAGTATCGGAATCATTTTCGTTGTTGGATCGCTTTCCCTGCGTTGCCAATACGTAGGCCTTGGTAGATTCGACGACAGCCTTGGTATGGACATCCATTCGAAACGGATCGGAAAATCCCTTGTTCTCGGCCGTCTCTACAATACAGCCCACGTTTCCGGTTTGAAGCGCAAGAGCACACGATTTCAACGATTTGGTTGCCTCCACATGGGATTTGGTAATTTCCACGAATTCTTTGTCATCATTTTCGTTGACGAGTTCTTGAATGCCGATAGCTACCAAAACGCATTTGAGAACTGCATCGGAGACTCCCTTGAGCCGAAGCCAGGTACAAACGGGAAGCGAGCCGCATGCAGATGACAATTGAGGCTCGAATGCCGTGAGTTTCGCAAGATTTCCACCAAATAGAATAGCGACGTGTTTCACTAGACCACCCTTGAGCTGCTGTATCTTTTTCGCATTGTCGTCACCACCGGTATCGGTTTCATCATTGTCATCCTTCTTCTTGTTGATGTAGCCCGAGTGCATCTCAATCAAATTCGATGAATCTCTCAAGGCCGAGGGAATCATTCCCTTGCTGAGCGCAAGCGTCAAGGTTCGAAAGGGCGGAAGAAAGTATACTACCGCCAACGAAAAATAGAGCCATCCCCAAAAGACGAATAAATTGTAAAAGGCTGCCATTGGATTGCTCACTCCTGTCGCCGTCCACATGGTTCTTACCATCCACATTCCTCCCGGAACATGGAAAATGGCGTATTCGTCATCACCAATGGTCGCAGTCTTGATCAACTCAACCTCAACACCCGCGAGATCACCGGATTGCACCTCGAAAGTCGTAGTTTCTCCTCCTTGTCGATTGTTGAAAAAGTCGAGAAAGATTTCTGCGAATCGAAGCGACAGAGCTAGAGGATTCGTGTTGCGAGGCAACAGATCGGATACAGAATCGATGCCGTCTTCTCCGTCCATCGTCTTGACAATGACATTGAAGCCTTCTTGGACCGTTCGGTAATTGGGAAAGGAGAGAAGCGCAACGTAAATGGTCACAATAATGAGAAGGCTGGTGCCGGGTCCCGTGGCCTTTTCCCATCTCAAGAAGGAAAACCAAAGGATGAAAACTGAGGTAAGACCAACAAATCCCCCATCGCCGCCCGAAACAGCCGCTGCCAAAAGGGCCGTCACAAACATGTAACTCAGTAGAAAAAGTACGGCCATGGGCAAAACGATTCCTCCGTAAGCAAATATCAACGTGGGCATGAGCAAAACCACGAATGGTCCAATAATAGCCAGCAACAACTGCGTGTTTGGATTCAAAATGGGAGGGCCCGCAAAACTAATCGAGTAACACAAAAACATAGAAAGAGTAATGCGGAGCGTCACCTCGACGGGTTCGCTCGTTAGAAATGTCTTCCATGCTGGAGGTGAAGTTGAATTTGTTGTTGACATGTTGAAAGATATGTCGATTGATTTATGCTATCTGGTAGTGTATAGTATGGATTGTTGATAGCATACACAGTGCACTATACACAGTACACAATACACAACTGTAACCAAAAATAACTTGATTGCAATGAGTCCTTGTGTATGTGGTATGTGAAAATCAAAGAAGCGAAGAAGTGTCAAGTGCACAAGATTCTTTAGATGATCGAGAGGGAAGTCGCATGAAATATGATTTTTTCACGACAGACACAACGTACCATATTGAATGGATGCCACCGAAATCTTTTTGGGAATTTATGATTATGCTTTTATCGCGAGAAGAACACGTTTTAGTGGTACACGTATATCAGTACTGAGTCTTTACACAACTCCACACATACCTGATTGATTGCTTCCGACCGAACCGAAGAAATCCATTCGCCAAGCCCATTAGTTTACTCTACGCCTATGGTACGGGTAAAGGCTCATGTGTGGACATCTCCGTCGAAAGAATTCGATGAAATGAATAAGCTCTTCCGATTGGCTGAGGTGAGTGGGATCGAAAGGCGCGCCAGAGAGCCTGGCGGCAAGGCAACGGAAAACTCGATTACGATTCGAGAGGATGGTACGTGCACAACAAGAATTGTTATTTCGACTCAAATTCCAAAACTCATGTAGTCGAAAAAGAAATTTCAAAGCAACGACTCCTCTAACACAAAAACGATATGACAACAGTCGTAACACATTTGCAAGGAAAAATCAATATAAGAAGACCAAGTGTTTGCAAAACAACATGTAACGAAGGCAGATTCGCAATAACGAGGGGAGAATCACTTGTTGAATCCCCGATAGATTTGTCGTCGTCGTTCTTTTCGTATAATTGATCGCCAGAAAGATCCTTCGTATTGGGAGAAAAAAATTATATTGTATTCGGAGCATTGGATTCAATTCAATGTTGTCGGACGATACTATCGTTAACGTCGAAATCCCAAATCACGAAGCATGAAGATCGTTCACTCTATTTTTGTACGTACGGATATCCAAATCGGAACCAAGAATTCAGGAAGTCGATGTCAATGAGGTCTATCCCATGCAAGCTGATTACAATGAATTCGATGATGCTCATTCCCATTATCTTGATTCTGATAGTTCTGATCGTACCGATGAAATTAATTCTAGTGACTCAAATGCCATAACATCGAACGAAAAACAACGAAATGTTAATCTATTACTTCCTCTGGTCGCGAAAAAGTGTCTTTTTCAACCAATTATTGCTGCTCAAAAAAGTGTCTGTTCTTGAAAGAGTGTCGTTTCCTTGAATAAGTGTCCTATCACATATAACATATAACCACTATTTTTATTACGAACTATGGTAAGAATCAGCTTATTCTTCGCGATAGTTTCTTAGAAGCTCACGACCACTCTCAACTAGTTCTCGTTCACATTCAAGTGTATGAGGCAACGTCACTGCATTTCTATGTTTTTGTTTCCCCATGTGGCGCAGCTTGTAGTTATTACCACCATCAACACTCAAAGAATCCATCATAGCGCCTTGCAAAGAGAGGAAACAGTTGTCCATAGTTTCTTTACTCTGAGACCAGTAGGCTTCCTGGACAACAGCAACAAACTCATCAATATTCTTTGGATTATGCTGGTTCTGGGTTGGGGTTAGGGTTAGGGGTTAGGGTTGGGGTTAGGGGTTGAAGGGTTGGGGTTAGGGGTTGAAGGGTTAGGGTTGGGGTTGGGGTTAGGGGTTAGGGTTGGGGTTAGGGGTTAGGGTTGGGGTTGGGGTTAGGGTTGGGGTTGGGGTTAGGGTTGTTGGGGTTGGGGTTAGGGTTAGGGTTGGGGTTGGGGTTAGGGTTAGGGTTAGGGTTAGGGTTGGGGTTAGGGTTGGGGTTGGGGTTGGGGTTGGGGTTGGGGTTAGGGTTAGGGTTAGGGTTAGGGTTAGGGTTAGGGTTAGGGTTAGGGTTAGGGTTAGGGTTAGGGTTAGGGTTAGGGTTAGGGTTA